>RCIC01000006.1:8800000-8970000 GCA_018883505.1 Ceratosolen fusciceps | reverse complement strand
GCGGGACGGGGTGGGAGCGGGGACGCTCCTTTTCTCCAATTTTTCGGCTCGATAGGGGAGAGCGTGAGGGGGGGAGGGGCCGGGAGCGCCCCGAGGCGGCTCGGCGAAGCCACCCCAGCGAAGCCGAATAACGTCGATTTCAATATAAATGCAAGATTAAGTAATGAGCTCTTGGTGCCCACTATTACATCTGCCGCAGGCGCGTGACTCTGCGTACACGCGCGCCTCCTCGACACGAGAGCTCCGGTCGGACAGATAAATACAAGGACCGAATGGACGGACGGATGCACTTATAGATAGATGGACGGATGGATGGATGGATGGATGGATGGATGGACAGATGGGCGAGGAGTGTCGGACTGATAGTTAACCGAGCATGGGTGACGATTACGCCTCGATGGTATTGGGGAGGGAGGGGAGGGGTGGTGGAGGAGGAGGAGGTGGAGGAGGAGGAGGTGGAGCTGTCGCTTCGGGACGGATAAGCCAACCTTGAGACTGGCTAACTAACGACGGGCGAAAAGTCGCGCCTGCGCGCCACAGCTAAACAAAAAGCATAAACAATTGTGGAAACGCGCGGCCGTCGGTGGCCCCTTGGGAGAGCGGGGCCGACGTTGGCACTTTAGCCGCGGCAGAGACTCCACTACGTATAAATACGCGCGACGAGGACGGCGCTTTAGCTGCGGCACGGGAGAGCGAGCGAGCGAGCGAGCGAGCGAGTGACTTTATAGCTGCGGCTGGCTGGGAGGGGGAGGAAGGAGAGGAGGGCTGGGAGGCCCAGGGATCCGTGACTAGGAGACTTAGAGAGACTTAGAGACGGGTGGGAGGCCGGCCCATCGCGTGAGAATGTCTGAGTGTCCGAGATCGGGGATTTCCCGCATCGGACAGCGGACCGACCAATCGGCTCGGACCCGTGCGATCCCTCGCACCCCCGCGACCTCGGTCTCGCGCGCTCTCTCGCTCCGCGTTCCGAGTCTCTCACTCTCTCCCTCTCTCTCCCTCTCTCTCCGTCTATTTCTCTCCGTCTCTCCGTCTCTCTGTCGTCGCACCGCCGTCGGACCGCCGCACGACGACGAGCTTTCGTCACGTTGGAGCTGGCCGGACAGCGGGGCTGGAGGGGAGGGCTCTAGCGGAGATGGCATATCGCAGCCGGTACCCTACGCATCTCCGAGAGACGACTCGGCTTTTTATTTATAGAGCGGCGCACCCGCGGCTCGCAAGGGTCTCGCTTTCGGCTCTGGCCGCCGCCCCCGCGGCGCCGGTGAACGTCGCCGAGCCGTGGATCGTCCCCGTACCCGTCCCCGTACCCGTCCCCGGTCGTACTGACGCATACACGCTCACTCGGTCTACCTTCCCGTCACCATTCTCTCGCCGCCCCCGGCTTTTCGGCTTCCCGGCCCTTCCCCTTCCGCCACCGCCACCGCCGCCGCCGATCCATTCCAACCCCGCCGGTCACGACTCTTTACCGAACTAACGACCGGCACGGCCGCCCCAGGCCCCTCACCCGCCATTGTCCAAAGCCCCCGCTAGAAATAGAACGTGACCACGGCTCGCTTAAATAAAGAGCGCTTATTTCAAATATCGTAATTAGTTGTAATCGCAAGCGATGCGCGACCTCCTCGAGTTTCCACTTCCTAGGATTCCTTGTACTACCTCGCCGCGCTCCGATTCTTCCACGGCCGCAACGACGCGCAGCAGCCCTACTTCTTTCCCCCCCATACCCCTCCCCAACCCCCACACTCTATTACTTTTGATACGCGTATCGCTCACCCCCCCTCGCCCACGCCACGACCAGCAGCATCAGTACTGGCCGGCTTAAGCGACCTCACCGCCTTTTCCCAATCCGATTTTTCGTCCACGAGACCCTTATCCCGCTTAGGACTTGTCTCGTTATTGGAGCTTTGGCCCGATCGTCCTCCCCCTATCCGGAGCCTTCCCACCCGAGCTGCTCAGAGCTACACGAACTGTAACGATCTCTCTCTCTCTCTCTGTCTCTCTCTCTGTCTCTCTCTCTCTGTCTCTCTCTCTCTCTCTCTCTGTCTCTCTGCCGCTCGTCATGGGTCTTATTCTTGGGTAGCCAAATCGTAAGAATGAAGGAAAAGGCCAAGGACCGTAGAAAAATAATGAAGGAAGCGTGCCCAGGGCTACCACCGCGTGTCCGCTGCTACACACGCACGCACACGAGCACGCGCTCCACGGATTTTCAGAGGAACGTGCTCTGCCTGCCTGCCTGCCTGCCTGCCTGCCTGCCTAGAAGATAGAGCAACGGACAACACGTTCTTCCCCCCCCTCTCCGCCCTTCTCGTGATAAATAACTTCCACAAGCATTGGCTATTATGAAAATGTACCGAATCGCAGGAGAAGAAATAAAAAGTGACGGAATCGCGGCTAGAGAAGTCCGAGCCTCGAATCGTTCGACGAAAGCCGTTTCATGCAGTATCGTGGCCTCCTTTCTCCTTCTCTTCCTCTCTCTCTCTCTCTCTCTCTCTCTCTCTCTCTCCCTATCTCTCGACAACAACGACGACAACGACAACGACGACGACGACGACCGACGACGACGACGACGACGACCAACGACGACGATGACGATGACGATGACGATGACGATGACGATGAACAATCGATGATCGTTTATGGCCACGTTCAGGATCAGGGTCAGTATCCACTACTACCTGCGAAGACTGATAACGCGCAGCGCAGCCCTGATTTTTCTCAAAACAAATACATATAATCGAGACTTGTCCTTTCGCCTTCTCCTGGCGCTACGCCAACCACGTTCGCACGCACCGCTGCGCTTCATATCATAATACTCTCCGACTAACTACAACTGATCATTTAAAGGCAACGACTTATCGATTTATAATTAAACCAGACGAATTATTCGATACGTTAAAGAACTTGTGAGGGAGGGGTGGGTGGAAGCATAAATTATTCGAGATATCGGTTAAGACGAGCACTACTTCTATTATACGCTCTCGTGTGTGCGTTTAGGGAATCTATTTTGTCTTCTTCTTCTTCTTCTTCTTCTTCTTCTTCTTCTTCTTCTTCTTCTGCTTTATCTTCATTTTTTTTTGTGTTCATTCTCGATTTAGTAGCGCGTATTAGTATATAAATTTAAGTGTCCACCGTATGAAATGGGTATAACATACGCAATGTAATTATTTAAACAAATACCATTGTCGAGACTAAATGTCTCGAAAGATGATAACGTCGTCGCACGTTTAAACGAGATTTTTGTCTGCAACTCTTTTGAATATCGTTTCGGGCTTACGAAATGTCCCTTAGGTATCAATTTCACTTAAACATTTATAATCTCTATTTGGCTTACCTATGTATAGAACGGCAGTTCATTACGTTTGTTTAGCATTCACATGCATTGTAAATAAAATAGAAAAATTATCTCTTGAAATACGTGCGTTTATAAATACTTTGCATAAATACGGCCCATACAGAATTACGTCGTTCGAAAATATTCGACGTACCAAATACAATGGTATGCGCACATCTAATATTTATTCTCCGGCCGCCTCGAAACTCTTTAACTTTATCAAAATTGATAAAAATCAGGCATAAACTTAGCGATAAAGTTATTACATCCATCAAAGTATCCAATAGTTTTTCAATTATTATTGATTTATTTCCAATATGCTTGGCTAATACAATAATAATACTATAATCTTCTATAATATAAAATTGTTATTCAGAGATTTTATTATATTATTCAATAATCAATTGGCAATTCTTCAATTTCTTACTCTGCTAATGCAATCTTAGCACTTTTTACTGAGTTCCACTTTATAAAACTGTTTAAAATATATAAAAACAATACTCCAATTATAATAAATAATCGGATTTCAAATTATTTTTCTAATAATAATCTATTAGTGGCAGTTTAATTTATTATCATAATTAATTACTTAACAAAGGTGAGTGTGCGAAACTGCACACTCGCGTACATGTACATACATACATATATATATATATATATATATATATACGTGTACGAGTAAAATTATTAGGAGTATAAAGAGAATGTAAAATTGTTTATATCTTTTCTGGTTGTGTGTTAATTTGCGCATCTGAAAATAAAACAATATATATATATATATATGTATGTATATGTTTATTCATTTTTATTGATTACGTAGATTAATTAACAAATTTATAATCAATTTAATAGGCGATCCTCGTTATGATGCATGATGGACATTAATTCTCTAAGTAGTCGTTTAAAAACTTACTTCTCGAATCGTACGAGCGTCCTTGTGATTAGGATATCGTTCATTTACTATGAAGCTCTCTCATACGTACGTAGAAATATTACACTATCTTTCGTATCTCTTGCAATTATAATTATAATTAGTTACAATTAATGAATGCATTATTATAAAAATCATTGCTTGGATTGTAAATAAATTACAATGAGCGGACAATTAAATGGGAATATTTTACGATTTGTTAAAATTTCCACTTTAGCCGTCCATTACAATTAATTATTAATTACAGAGGCGATCATAAAGCATATTTTTTTTATTTATTTTTTTTTTTTTTCAAGGGTAACGTTAAAAGGTCAAAAGGCATTAATTAAATACAACGTAGTTGTCCGAACGAGAATGATAAGTTTATGCGATAGTCTGGGAGAGTCGGAATTCCATAGGACATTTCACGATATCTGTTAAGGAGCTTTCGGAGCTCAAGATCCGTATCAACGAATGCCATTAGTTGTATTTTTTTTTTTTGTTTTTTAAATATATCGTATATGTGTATGCAAGAGTGGGGCGCGTAATAATTGCATCGGTCCCATCCTCGGGCGCGTCCCACCCGTGCCGCATAATATTTCCAGCGATAGCAGAGATAACCGGCATCGGTCGGTAATGAGCGATTAGAGCGAGTAGCTCTAATAGTAGGTCACTTTACTCAATGAATTCTTAATAACGAGCTCGGAAATGCTAATACGGCTGAAATGAAAGATTGTTCTCGGCGATAGAAAAAAAAGTTGCCCTGGAACAGGTAGTAAGGAGAGTCTCGTAACGAGGACGGAGCCGTTCGGCGTTTTCGGCGAGACATGCCACAACAATTAACGATTCCCTTTCTTTTTTTACTCATTACTCGGACCGAGAGCGGCTAATACGGCCATACTTGGCTCTTTGACAGCTCTCAGCAAATACATGATTCGGAATCGGTGTGCATATCGACAGCGGATGCGTGTCTCCTTACCGATCGCTCGCAGGCTCTTCTCCCCGCCCTCCTCCGCCCCTCCCCTCACCGCTAGTCGTGGCTAGTTGTAACGACTCTGCCTACCGAGTCGATGGACTTGATACAGATTTTCAAACGATTTCCACGATACTACCCGCGGGCCGGGCCGGGGGAGGGGAGGGGAGGGGAGGGGCAAAAGAATAGCCGAACGAATTATGTAAGAGGCGGATATTTACCAGTGCTCGCCCATCTCCTCCCGTGCTAGACAAGAATATTGCATAGAGGCACGGAAAGTAATAACTGCGCATTCGAAAATACAAGTACATAAATTGACGCAGAAAAGGCAGATTATTTTAGACCGTCGACGTGAGCGCATCTCCATCATGTCAGCCGCACTCGCTCGCTTACCTCATTCGCTTACACGAGCTCCTCCGATACGTTCCTATATATATACATATATACATATAAATATATATACACGCGCATACATACGCGCGGGCGCGTATTTTAAGCTTTTTATTTATTATGTGTTTTTTTTTGTTGTTGTTGTTGTCTTTTTTACGTTTCTGCGACTTACTTTTTTAATTAAATAAGTTTTCAATGATGATTCCCCATTGGTCTTTATGCTTCCTTTCTATGCAGCAGAGCGAACGGACGCCCGTACAGTGCATATAAGATCGTTGTACCGCTGATCTATAAATACTTATGTGCACATATTAAATTCTTTAAAGATGTTTTTTCACAAGGCATTATTAACACGGTGCTAATACATGCGCGTGGACGTGGAAGCACGTGCAATTGTAGCTAACTACAATTTATCGTTGGTAAGAATACGTAAGATATTAATTGCGTGGATGTATTGGAAAACAGGTTTACGTTACTCATGTGGATCGCGTTATTATCCGACGGGCCACGAAGGATAATGACAATTAAATGCTTGCTTGCAAAAAAAAAATAATAATAAATAATAAATAAATTAATAAATAAATAAATAAATGAATAAGTAAGTAAATAAATAAGAAGAAAACAATTTAATATTATAAGTGAAGTTTATTACTCGAGTCCTCTTGTATTCTGCCTAATTAAGTCATAATTCATCCGTCACTCCGATATATATTTTGCACCAGCAATAACGAAAATATGCCGCTTTGTCCGGACTGTATAATAACGAGTTTAACGACATTCGAGTGTGTAGAATCACGTATTCTATATACGCATACGCGTATTTGTATGTATATATATATGTATATATATATATAGAAATACGCGTGTAAGCAGGCTCCCATACGACACGGATGATCTTGATCGTTAACGATCATCGTGGCTATGCACTTTGATGATCGAGCATCGTGCATTTCATCGTACGAACAAATACAAATAAAAGCGCAGAGTGATTTAAACGAGGCACGTGTAGCCTAGTGCAAAATTATTATTATTATTATTATTGTTGTTGTTGTTGTTGTTATTATTGTTGTTGTTGTTGTTGTTATTCTTTATTCTTTTTTTCGTAATTGTATACGGAAATGCCGAGCGACTACTTATCGCGCGAGGAGATTTCGGCAACATAATGAATACTTTTTCAAGCATTTTACGGCACTCGCATTATTAAAATAAATTATTCTTTTGTCACATTTACTTCGTGTTTAGTATTTTCAAGGACACTTTAGCGACATTTTTCTATCTGATAGCCTCGATAATTTAATCAGGTTTCACTCGATTCGTTTGAAATTCATAGAGTATGTAAAAAAAAAATATATTATTTTGGTCAAGTACGGCTCATTATACGTGTTTGCGTGCGCTAGCGCGCGCTTTTACGTGCATATACGTACGTATGCGTGCGTGCACGCGCATATATTTCCCCCTTAGCATTTGAAACGAGCGGATTTATAAAATTTCATCGAGTTTTTCGTAAGGCCCGAGGCATTTTCAAAAAGAGCGTGTGTGACTTTTCGAAGAGAAAAAGAGTATGTTTCTGATAAATTGCTGCGCTTGTGTGCGGTGATCTGTATGCGTGTCGACTTTAGAACGGTCGAAGGAATTCTTAATTAAAAGGTGAGTTTCCAAACTTCGAGAAATCAGTGCCGCGAGCCATGTTTTCCGAAGAGAGCAGAGCCACGGATAATCATAATGCACACGTGCACATCGGTTCTTATTAATATTTTTAATAAAATGTTTCAACCACTCGAGAAATACTAATATTAATATGGAAATAAAAGCATTTAGTCATACTGATGTAATGCGTGGACTCGTGGCATTTTATAGTTTACTTTATATGCATAACGAAATCCGTCGCGACTATAGACTTGTTATTGAGCTGAATATTTTTATTACTCTATTTTTTTTAAAAAAAGATTATAATACTTTTGTATTAATGGACTCTGCGGATGGATCTTCTTCATTTATCAGCTCTGAAAGTTCTATTTATTCATTTACTTATTTACTTATTTTATTCGTTTTTTTTTGCTTCCCTCGAAATTCTTCCGACTCATTCAATAACGAGGCGATGGATTTTCTTTTCCGATCTGTCGATCGTTGCATTTCTGTAAAAAGCCTATTATGAATGCAATAGCCAATAACGAATTTATCTCGTGCACAGTGGAGAAATGTGTAAAAGCCACTGTACGAACCTGAAGAAAAATGAGAAAAATGAGAAAAATGAGAAAAATAATTATTCTCGTTATGCGGATATGCCGCGCACGAGATGCATTAAAGTCCTTTATCTTATTTCTTGCTAAAGCGAAATTATAATAACATAATGAACGGCAACCGTTGGATTTAGATATCATTTTTCCGTCTTTTTCTCATTTTTTCTTTTCTGTTATTTTTACTTATTTATTTATTTTAATTTTGCTTTTGAAAAAAAAAAAAAAAACAAATCTTTGGAAATTACGCGCAAATGAGCGCGAACGAGCGCAAATGAGCTTGGGCCACGTGGAAGAGGAATGCAACACTGATTAAGTTAAGAAAAGTAAGGCCAGGCGGAAAAAATGCACGAAGCTGCTTCGTGAAGGTTGCGACGGAGCCACGAACGCCGCTGCCGCTGCCGCTGCCACTGCCGCTACCGCCGCCGCCGCCGCCGCCGCCGCCGACGACGACGACGACGACGACGACGACGACGACGAATCGATGGAAATTCATGATCCAGGCGATTATTTATTAGTCGCTACTTACCGAAAAGAAGTCTCGATAATAAAATCGCGTGGGTCAAGCAGCGCCGCGGCCGCTGCCAGAAGCCGTCACCCACATTAACCCCCTCCCTCCCAAACCCCACCACGAGAGCCAACGTTTCGTTTATCTCATTATCATCGCGTCGAGGCGCGTACGTAACGAACGGGAATGTAATAATTGCTCCCGGCTATAAATTACCGCGTATTCGTCGCAACGAATGCGTAGAGAGAGAGAGGGGGGGCGAGGGGAGAGAGAGATCCATCCCCGATGGTCGGCCACCCCCGCTTATCGCGCTTCGGCATAACCATCCGGGCTGTTTGGGGTGGGCAAGGCAAAGGACGGAGGGCGGAGGGCGGGGGGGATGGGCCCCCCTGCATTTCTTCTCGGCAAACGCGTAAATTCTCAGCGGTTGTTTAAGCAGCAGCTCGCTCGGGAGCGCATTCGGCGCCGCTCGAAACGAGTTTTATATATGTGCCGAAGACCTTCGGTAACAGCCAGGCCGCCGCGAATGAGGAAAAAAATATATGTATGTTGCGCGCCTGCTGGCGATGATAACGAAACGGAATCGGGGATTGGTCACGGCGGGGCATCACGTGGCTCGCCGGCTTCGCTTATGAATCATTCAGAATTCTTTCGTGTCGCAATCCACGACAACACAGTACGCACGACGCGCACGGTGCGATCGCAAATCTCTCCTCTTCTTCTCAGAACGCGGCCGACTCCGTTCTCCAGTCTTTTACGTATTATCATTGTCATTATCAATAACGATTATCGCGTACCACGGGACGGTTGGAGGCCGGGTTGGGGGGTGGGGGGGGGTGGAGCACCATCGCCATTACCATAATAACCAATACCCGATTACAATTATTATTTCTCATTGCTAGTCGACTTTCTTCCCCTCCTCCGCCCCTTCGTCATCGTCCTCCTCGTCGTTTGCTTTTATTCTCCTTCCCGACCATCGACGCTTTTAATATATGCACGCGCGGACCTGTCGATTCCCATCTCTTAGCCATTATTTTCTCCCAATATCTCTAACGATCGCTGATCTCGACTTAAGTGCATCCGCAGCTACCGTATACCGAGCGTGTTTTTTAGCTTATGAAATTTAATTACGCCACCCCCTCTAGAATGATTTTATTGAGAACTTTTTTTTTTTTTTATTAGCCTTTCATTTCTACTACTAATGCGTAAAGGAGAAAATAACTTTTTAAAAGTTGTTCAAAACGTTTTATTAACAATATTTATCATCGCGTATTTACATGGGTCCGTACGCGCGCCAATATATATATATATATATATATAACATTTATATGTATATATGTATAAACATGTACGCGCGCCTCGATCAATTTTTATTTCATCGAATATGTACAAAATTTTTTCGCAGCCGTAATGGCTCTTTTCGTCATTCTAATATTCAATTTCCTTTACTTTTTTTCTTATTTTTTTTTCTCTTTTTTCTTTTAACATTGTTATATAAATATACATTATGCACAATCCCTAGATAGTTTTTAGCTGAAGATATTTCGGAGACTTTCTTATTTCTTATGTTCTTCAGATGAAGCGATCTGTGAAGCTAGATTAGCGAATTTCGCCATATAATCGATGCTGTTTTCGCCCATCAGACAATGCATGTTTGCAACCTGCAATAAAAATCATAAATAACATTACTTTCGTCCTAAGTTAGTGTAAGCGTAAGGTATCCTCGTTGTTTTATTTACGTCTGACGATGGTCTGATTATTTCAATCATAGGAACTTCCGCCTGACTTCTCTGCGAGCCCTTCACGGGCGATTCCAATTGACCCAGGAAACTACTGAGAGAAAAATCTGCAACCTGACGCAGGATTAACGATGATTAATGACTATAATCAGAATGAACTGGATCACTGCTTAGAAATATTAAATACACTTACTTCGCTGTTCAACCACTGCTGCTCCCCTTCTTTCAATATTTGCATTGCACTTGTAATACTCGAATTGGAATTCGTCATTTTTCGCCGCGTCTCCCCCTCTGCCCTCCAAGACACCCAAAAAATGTTTTTGCGTATTCTCGATGTTGGCCTCGATGATTTTGTCCGACTTTTCGACAGTGCTCTCGTTCAATGGCATTTCGGTCATGGAGACCGTCTTAGTGCCCACAGAAACATTACGCACTTCCGGATAAGAAATCTGATGGCTCGCTTCCGGTGTAATCGGGAGGACTCTCTGGACGACGAGGCTCCTCTGCCTCAAGATCCTACCTCTTCTGCAGAATCGCGATTTGTATTTCTATAATGATTAAGCGAAATTACCATTTTATATCTAATAAATATTATATCCTATCCAATAAATACTATCTCTTTTACTTAATAAGCTTTAACATGAATTATTCATAATTATTCATAATAATTAATTTATAATTAATGCAGCGAAGACTTGATTCTTTTTTGTTTCTTCTTCTCTCTCTCTCTCTCTCTCTCTCTCTCTCTATCTCTTTCTCAATAATCACAGTATATAATAATCATTAATGTGCACATAAAAATTCTTAATTAAAAACGATTTATTAGCGACTCCAGTGTAATTAAAAACATAATTTTAGCGATTATCTTACATCTAATTGTGTTTTAAAAGCTTCCGGAGCACCCATTTTATGATAAGCTTGAGGTATTAAAGGTCTCCTAAACGTTGACTCCTTGGTCGATGGAATCCTTGAGGAGATTACAGTCTCATTACTGCCCGACACATTGTCATATCCCTGCGGGCATTAGAAAACGAGTTTAATTAATTTTTATTACACCTTGCGCAATTATTGTAATATATTAATAATTTTTTAATATTATACTTTGCTGGTGCCATAGCTGTGCTTAGCTATTGACAATAACTTCTGTAAGGCTAAGCTCAGGCTGTTATCTTTTAGTGTTTCTATCGTATTGGTTTTTTCATTCGATGCATCACGTACTGGCGATTCCCACCAATATTCTAGTACTATTTTCGAGTCACGTCCAAACTACAGAAATATATACGTACTTCACATAGGTACATAATAAAAATAGTTTTATTTATACGTTCCTGAAAATCTTACCATTAAAAAAAGGTCCCCGACTGTAATTGTGTTTGCTTCTTCGACATTCCAGCCAAGTCGGATTCTCTCGACAGTTTCTCTACCAGGAAAGCCACCAGATCCCGCTGGTTGTTCCACGGATGCTTTTACATCGTTATTCGAAAGTGATATTTTCTCGGAAGCTGGAGCTACACTCGATTCAGAAAAATCGATATCACTACTGTCCGGTACATCATCTGATCGAGTACTCAGTCTTTTATCTCCCTTATACCTCTTTATACCTTTTTTCCCAACACCCTTCAAATATTGCATCGTTCCTAACAATTCAATTCTCGAACTCTTTAGTCCGAGACGGTTTTCGTATGAGTTCAAACTGACACTATTGCTCGTTAAGTATTCCCCAAGATTTACTACCGGTAATGTAATTTTACAACCTTCGGGGGGAGCTACACGTAATAATCGTGTTCCTTTGACATCTGCGTTAGTCACACTCTCGATATCGATGTACTAAATTCTTATATAAGGCAAAATTTCTGAAATTATTTTTAAAATTGCAAGTCTCAAGGATTATAAGGATACATTTTTCGCTTTCCAAGGTCTCCATCGTTGTTGCAAAAATGACAGTATACTAGAGAGTCGTCGTTGAATCGGAACGAGAATTCGTACTCTTGGATTCATAGCTAATGCTTGCACATGCCACCAGGTGACATTGTTTCCTGGACGTAATTCTATCGTTACTCTAGACGGAAGCTTAATGTCCTCTTGCCAACCTTTTAAAAAAGAACCCTTTTAGTACCTTTAATACATTTCTCTTTTGTTAAAATTAGTTACCTTCTAATTGATTTAATTTTCTAAGAGCTCTGCATATCGGTGTTTTGATTCTCATTGTTTTGCCTCTCAATCGTACTTGTGTAGAGCCATAATATACCAATTCGTTCAATTTCATTTGAACTTTTTCATGCATTCTTGGTAACTTTCTCCTTAGTTCTCCATAATTAATTAAACCATATAATTCCTGTGACGTTTTCTTGACATCTAAATTAATACACAAATTTTAAACAATATTCAAATTTTACAATAAATCTTTATAATACACAGACTAACCTTCTGAAAACTTTAAATGTTTTGATATTTTCAACCAAGTACGATAATAAAAATGTCTTATTTGTTCTTTGTTTTTTATAGTTTTCTCAGGCAAACCTTTCTTCTTCCCTTGAATTAAAAAATAACTTTGTAGAGCATCAAAATCCTTTCCAAACTCATTAACAGCCTTAAAAAATGTATTCTTATCTTCCATGGACCACAATTCACAGGACCTCTTAAGTGACCTCATGATTTTGGCTTCTGGATCCGGATCATCTTTTGTTTCTAAATGGACAGTAAATATTCATTACAATTCCCTTACATCTTTCCCTTTTATATAACACATAACTGCATGTGCATATAAACAATTTATTTTTACCTTTTTTTTCATTAGAATGGCTGGAATCAATATCCAGTCTCATTCTTTTAGAACCACGAACAATACGGACATTTGAATTCTTCAGATCAGATGAACTTTTATTATCAGAAGTTTTACTTGTACTTTGGATACATGTATTTTCTTCTTTTTCATCATTGTTTTCTTCCCTTAAGACACCGGATTCCTCTAATGTGCTTGTATCTTCTTGAATCGTGTCAATATTAGTAGTAGTATTGGAATCAGTTTCTATTTCTGTTGAGGCCATGTTTATTTCAAGTCTGCAAAGGCATTATTGCAAATAAGACGAGTACTTGTATTTATTGTAAGGAAAAATGCAACGGGAATCGTGAGGGATAAGGGAATGTAAATCGTAAACTGATGGTCGGTGTTAAAGGTCTGCACGTAAATAATAATAAAAGTTTTAGAATTTGTCAATAATAATTTTACCCGTTTCGCAGTTTTTTCGTATTAACCAGACGAGGGATTCACATGCTTCTGGATAATCATTTTTCTCCGGAAATAGCGATTATTATTCCTTATGTAAACATAACCAAACAATTTGATTTATAACAAAGATCTCCCGCAACGAATAATTTAACTCTTCATCTTATTTTCTCTCTTTCGCACGCTCGCTCTCTCTCTCTCTCTCTCTTTCTCTGTGTCTCTCCCTCTACTTGTCATCTCCCAGAGCAGTGATGTCTTTTTAGTGGCATCGCTATGCGTGAGAATAAAACGGCAATCGATATGCTCAATGACGAGAGGAGGTAAAATCGGTGAAATTGGAGCCGTGGTTGCATAATCCCATGCTCGATTTACTGGAGTTCATTTAAATGTAAGAGAGCGAATTTAAAGCCCGAGCTCGCCTGGATGAATGAATATAAAAATCGCGCCATTGGACGCTGCGCAGCCTGAGCGTTCGTGTGCGTTTGGGGACGTAGTGGCGTGGAGTCGAGTGGAGCGGAGCGGAGTGGAGCGAAGTGAAGTGAAGTGGTGAGGAGTGGTGCGGAGTGGTGCGGAGTGGTGCGGAGTGGTGCGGAGCGGAGTGGAGAGGAGAGGAGTGGTGAGGAGAGGTGTGGAGAAGGTAAGGAGCATAGAAATCGCTCCGAGTCGACGGACGGGGCCCCGCGACCGTTTCCTAAATAATACGTCGCGTTCGCGTAGACTCATTAAAGGAGAGGGATTCATTAATCGATCGATCGATCGATGGGAGGGAGAGGAGCCGCCGCGTGAGTATCGTATTCCCTTTAATCGTGAATTAAAGGACGTTTAACGAAGTCGCTCGCTATCCTATGTAAACGCATTGAGCAGGGCATTGTGTATGCAGGAGGCCGCGCTAAGCGACGCTCGTTGAATTCGCGAAAACATTCGGTCGGCCGATAAGCTCTTTCCTCGTTTCGGTTAAGAATAAATAAAAAAAAACAAAAGCAAAAACTTGCCGATAGCGATAAGGTGAGTAGTAGCTGGCGGAGGGGAGGAGGGAAGAAAATAAGCAGCAGCAGCAGCAGCAGCAGCAGCAGCAGCGGGCTAACGGGCTAACTCGCGTATAATCATAACAATAATAACAATAATAACTAGAACTAGAACAACTAGAACAACAACAAGAACAAGAAGAACAAGAAGAACAAGAAGAACAAGAAGAATGACAGGAGGAAGAATTGCAGTATCGGCTGAGCTTTAAGGCGCAATTCGTTAACGTGGAGCGGATTATAGGTGGGAGAGTGAGAGCGGGGGGAGGGTCGTCGCGTCGATCATCGGCGGGGAATTGGGCTGGCTGGCGCTACGTATAAAAAATCCGCTCCATGAAAGACCTTTTGTACTTAACGACAAAGGCGTGAAATTAACGATTCGCCACGAATGCTCAGCCTTGAAAGCCGATCGGCTCGCGCTCAGTAGTGCGAATATACGCCCGCGCCCGGCAGTCGAACGAACGAGCTGCTGCTGCTGCTGCTGCTGCTGCTGCTGCATATCATACGCGGCCGAGTATCAGATTTTCGTTGCTCGCCTTACTCCTCCCGCCCTCTCCCGTGAGGCGGCTACGGGAGCGCTCGCCGGACCGACGATCACGGGATACCAGAACGACCTACTCTCCTCTCCTCTCCTCTCCACCCCAGCCGCCACCACCGCTACTTTTGCAACGAGATTAGGGTGCACGCGACAGGCCGCGATATTGGCGAGAGCCAATTATCTCTCTCTCTCCCTCTCTCTCTCTCCCTCCCTCCCACCCACCCTCTCTCATCGATGATACGTGTGTGAATCGCGCCCGTATGTCCGCTACGCAGACTCTATCCGTTGTCGCGTGATTAAAACCAAGAGAAATCCAGGCCGGCCTTGCCTCGTCTTCGTCTTCGTCGTCGTCTTCGTCGTCGTCGTCTTCGTCGTCGTCGTCTTCGTCGTCCTCGTCTCCTCGTTCATCTCCACCTCCTCCCTCTCTCTCTCTCTCTCTCTCTCTCACTCCCTCATGTTTCGTCTATCCCCCTTCTCGAGCTGCTATGCCCATCTCTTTCTTGGTTTTGAGATTATGAGGGCCAAGGGTACGCGGACCGCGGCCACCGCTTAGCCGATGCATGACAGAGACGATTCCGTTGGCCGTTCCAAGTGTCCGGAGGACGATTAATCAGCACGTGGGTCAGTAGTCAGTGTAGCTCGCGTCGTTGAGCTCGTCGCTCCTTCTCACAGAGAAAGAGTTGGAGAGTCAGAGAGTCAGAGAATTAGTTAGAGAGGTAGAGAGAGAGAGAGAGAGAGAGAGAGAGAGGGAGGGAGAGAGCGAGACACGTCCCCGTCTTCCGCCTCGGGTTTTCTCGCGCTCCCGGGTACATGTAGCGCGAGGGATCAAGTGAAGTAAAAAAGAGCAGCGATATTGTCGTCGCCGTCGTCGCCGTCGTCGCCGTCGAGTTAATCGCCTTCTCTTAGTGACGAAGGCGGCGCATGTCGGTATGCGCTAGCGAATACAACACGCTTGGGAGTGTTTGCGCGTACGTGTCCCCTTGGGCGAAACGTTCCGAGCGGCTGAACGCGCCCGTTGTTATCGTCGTTGCTCTCGTGGCCGTCGCCGTTGACGAGGCCCGTCCTCTCTCCTCGCTCGGGGGCGGAGGGGGGAGGTGTGCCCCCCTACGACATTTCTACGGAGCGCGCTCGCTCGCTCACCCGCGCAAACAAAAGCCTGCGAGCGCACACATGCAGGCCCTCCTCCCCCACGTACATGGACTTACGCGCGTGTAAGCCAGCAGTGTACAAGTGCGTTTAACCTTGACGGTCAGACGTCGTTAGAGGTGAGGGTGCCTGCATATTTATTTTAACTCCCCTTGCCACTGTTTCGCCGAGAGCGAGCGGCTCTCGGGGCCGAGTCTGCTCCTCCCGTCCGACCCTCGTCGCAAACCTCGCCGCCCATAATAGAGTCACTACAGCACTTTATTATTATGTACGGAGCATCGATATTTCTCGACTTACGCACGCACGGCGCCTATGCGATTCCTTCTCAATTAATAATTATACATCTTCCGTCTCGACCCGAGTTCCGAGCTCTCCCTTGCCGCATCTCTCTGGCAAAGCGCAGCTAGCGAGGGGCGGGGGTCAAACGTCGTTACTTGCATCCGACGATATTTATTATTAGAACTGTTGGTAGTGTCTGCGAAATTTTCCGACTTATCGGGACTCTCCCTCCCTCCCTCCCTCCCTCCCACTCACCCTCATTCACTCATTCACTCACTCACTCACTCTTTATCCATCTATCTATCCATCTATCTATCCATCTATCTAGTTGCCCGTCTCTTCTTCGTCCCCGTCGCCCTGCACCCCCGCCAACGTCCCACCACGCACACGCACACGCACAATGCCCATTCGATAATAGGCCGTGATCGCTCGTCGCACGCTCCTTTTTTCTTTTTTCTCCCTTTAATTTTCTCGCCACGACTCGCCCTTCGTCGTTCTGCTGGCGCTTTTAGCCGCAAGGCGATCGAGATAGGCAGCAGCGCGGCGCAGTGCCCGCCAGGTCGGTTGTGGCAGTCGGGGGCGGGGTGGAGGAGGAGGAGGAGGAGGAGGCGGAGGGGCAGGGAGGGTAGGGGGACTGGTTGCGCTTGTCAGCGGTAGCGCGCGCCGAGCATTCGTAGTGACGACGCGCCCTGGGAATGATCCTCGCCGAGGACGAGCGGAGGGAAGCTCGCCAGGGGATTTCATGATACTTATACGGTTTGGGCCTCCCCACCCCCCGTCACCTGCTTAATAGCCGATTTCTCTCCGCGAATTGCAGCGCGAGTCCTGTCATCGGCTGCGGAGGCTCGAGGCGCGACGACGAGCTAACCTAAAATGGGAGTAGTACCGAGTGCCAGCCCCATCGTCGTACTCCAGCTCGTCCTTCACTTCATATCCTGGCAATGCGGGACCGTCTGCGCCGGGGGAGGCGCCCTCGACGCGGGCCCAGCTTACCAGCAGCCCGGAGCCGCGCCCGGCGTCTCCTCCACCAAGGCTGCCTCCTTCTCGACCAGCCTGAGCGACGGCCTTGCCAAGGCTATCGCTCACGAAGGTACACATCGTAAGCACCATTCCATCTTTTACCTCACTTTCGCACTTGTAAATGTTTAGCTTCAATTTATGCCTTACTTCTTGCCAATGCCGTTATCCACACCACATATGTTATTATATAAAAGACTGCAGTGAGTTAATCAATAATTAGCTTGATCCAGCGCCTCATAACCATTATAATGTCAAAGTGAAAATCCATTGGTAATAAACAGTCATTGGCTTATTATTTCATTTTTCTTTTTTCTTTTTTTTTTTCTCTCTCTCTCTCTCTCTCTCTCTCTCTCTCTCTCTCTCTCTCTATACATATATGCATATCTATTTCTTTTTTTTCTTTTTTTTGTTTTTTTGTTTTACTTTGAGTATGACCTCTTTCTGATCCTTGTGAGTAATGCAGCATATTGGTCTACTAATTGTTAGGGCCTGAATCGTGCAATGATGATCTGGCATGCATTACCATGGCTTCCAATGATAGATTAGGCTTGGAGGCGATTAAATCCCTTCATAGCCAGTTGGATGATGATGCTAATGGGAATATAGATCTGTCTGAATCAGATGATGTGAGCATCAGATAATTTAATCATTCTATTTGCATTGTAAACTTTTTTACTCAAACCTTATTTCATTATTCTGCAGTTCCTTCGTGAAGAATTGCAATACGAAGCTGGCTACGAGAGAAGACAAAGGGCATTTCATCATAACGATGATATGCATATTAGCGTTAGAGAGCTTTGGGAAGCTTGGCTCAGGTCGGAGGTAAGGATATCATTATTAAGCTATACTGACCAAAGCTTCAAGAAATTGTACGACCCTTTGATTATAATTATCGCAGGTTCACAATTGGACTATAGAACAGACATCGGAATGGTTGAGCACAAATGTAGAGCTTCCGCAATATATTAATACTTTTATACAACACAGAGTGACTGGAGCTACGCTTCCAAGGTACGACTTATTGTTATAATTGTATTACTATCACAAATTTAAATCCTTGTTAACGTTCTCTTATTTCGGATTGCAGGTTAGCGGTTAACAATATGCATTATCTCAGCAATGTATTAGGTATTAAAGATCCTATACATAAACAAAAAATTGCTTTAAAAGCAATGGATGTTGTGCTTTTTGGACCTCCCAAGGGTAAGCTTTTCTCCTTAACATCATCGTACACGTCTCTTAGCAATTGATAGATAAAAACTTTGTTTTATCCTTATTTAGACACTGGGCATAGCGTTAAAGATCTTATTTTAATAACATTATTATTTGGAGCACTGATCGGCTGTTGGTATGCTTATCAACAAAAAAAAAGTTCACAGAAAGATCTTTACAGAATGATGAAGGACATGGAGAGTCTTCACAAGGCGGAGCTTGAGCTTAAAAGCTTGCAAAAGGAATTCGAAATCGTTAAAATGGAACAAGAAAGTGCAACGACGGAAAAGCAAAATTTAGAGAAACGCTTGAGAGACGAAAGTATGGGCTTGCATGCATCATCTTCTGACCTTGAAGTTTCTCAATTAAAGGCAGAAATCGAAGTGAGTCATACGTTTATATTGTTATTATTGTAAAGCGCAAAGTAGTTTCGTAAGAGACAAATGTTCCGTTTAAAGATGTTGAAGTTGGAGCTGCAAAGAGCAGAGGGAGAGCTCGAGGATCGCTGTTGGTCACCTCCAGTCGGTCTCCAGCATTGGTTACAGCTAACTCATGAAATAGAGAACAAAGCCTACATGAAGAAGAAAATAAGTGCCGAAAAGCAGCTCCAAAGTGCACGGGAGGCAGTAAGTTTCGCTCGGGTTCACTTATCCAATTGTAAAAATCGTATGGTGCTATATGAATTTTATTTCTCGCAGTGTGAAAAATTGAGGAAAAAAAGATCGAGTCTTGTCGGCGCGTTTGTTTCGACGCACGGCAAGTCGATTGACGAAGTTGATAAAAGTATCGTCGAGGCGAGGACGGCCTTGAACGAAGTGACCGCGGAGCTGCAGGAACGGGTACATCGTTGGAAACAAATCGAACTCCTTTGTGGCTTTAATATTATAAACAATAACGGCCTATCGTATTTAGAAAATATGCTTTATAGGGGAGCACCGAATGGCAGAAGTCTTGGATTTAGGGGTACGGCACCTTATACCTTATAAGAATAAGCGATACGAATTAACTGTCGCTTTATAAACATTTAATGGCATTTCGTTGTATGTTGTTCAGGTCGCCTTAGTAGTCAAGATGATTTGGATGATGATGTGACCTCATTGTATACACCGTCTATCTCTGGTGCTGCAGGTAAGCAGGAATTGGACAACAATGACCACTCCAATTGACTGATTTTTGCTCAACTTATTTTATATACCTTCTTTCCATCTTTCCTTTGGTATAAAACTGTTGCTTCCTTTGCACTGTAATAGATTTTCGATATGCCACCTAGTGACAAACGTTGGTCTTGATTAAATCAATTTCAACCCAAGTGTTTGATCTTTTCAAGGAAAATAATTACATAACAGTGCTAAATCATTATTTTGTACATACCAATTATGAAGCATCCGCTGAAAAATGTTGATATCTTTTTTAATACAAACATAACAAAATACTTATACCTTTACGGCAGATGAACTTATTTTATTGATATTTTATTTATCATTATATACGAATACGAATACGCACACACAGCCACACAGAGAGAGAGAGAGAGAGAGAGAGAGAGAGAGAGAGAGAGAGATAGACACACACACACGTGCATATACATAAATAGGACGAACCCACACGTGTACATACATACCTGTATATGTTCTACGTTAAAGGATTTATATTCTATATTTTATGTTTTCGAAAGTATTTGTTTATTGCAAATATGTTTAAACGTAGAGGAGAATATATAAACATTATAGTAGATATAAAAGTGCGCGATTTACTTATTAACTTATAAATGCACGAGTCTAGTTATTTGCAAACGTGTGTTTGCATTGATAATAAACTGACATCAATAATTCCACATACATTTATTAGATTTATATATTGAAAAAATTATAATAACAAGTGAAATCTAAACATAGTATATTTATATAGTATAATTAATACAAGAGTCACTAGTAAATAAATATAAAAGACTTTGTTGTCTTTAAATTTGTGCCTTAATTTGTGCATTTCTTATATCTTAAACAAAAGAAGAAAAAAAAGTAGAGAAAAGAAAAAAAAAACTGGGGGGAGGGGGGAGGATGTGATTATCTTATTAAACCAGATCTTTGATAAAAACAAAAATCTCTTTTAATCGTTGAATCTCTTTAACTGTTGTATTAGTAAAACTATAAGCAGGAAAAGGAAAGTTAATCTGAAGTTAATTTAAATTTTACTTACCCGAAACAAAAAAAGAAAGAAAAGGAAAAGAAAAAGAACACGTACTGTAAATTTTCTTCATAAGTAGTAGTAGTAGTAGTAGTAGTAGTAGTAGTAGTAGTAGTAGTAGTAGTAGTAGTAGTAGTAGTAGTAGTAGTAGTCTTTATAAAAGAAAAATAAGCGCAAGTGATTGCATAAATTCCAAGCTATTTTCGTTCATTAGGCATTCGTCATTAAATATATAAGAAATACTCAAAGTAATGGACGTAAATTAAATTCTAAATAAAACGATAATAAATAATTGTACTTACGGCTCCTTCATTATTCTTACGCCACGTCGTTCCTTACAAATATTCGCCACAAGACAAATCGGCTCAAGTCGAGTTTCAACACTCGCATATTAAATTCAACGTGTCAGGCTCAAAAGGACGGGCAGCGCACGTGTATTTGTTTGTACGCGCGCGCTCGCGCACACACACACACAACACACCAGCACACCGGACACAGAGAGGGAGTGAGAGAGATAGTGAGCGTGTGTGCGTGTGTGTGAGAGAGAAAGAGAGAGAGATAGGTACACGCACACACACTTTATATATATATATATACGAAGGGCGTAGAGCTTTATTCGAGTTAAAGAAAGAGAAAATGTTTAGGAATGTACATATAATACGGCAACATAAGAAAAGCGAATTTTATTAAGCTTTTGACTGTAGATTGTGATAGATCCTTTGGCAAAAAACCTTATTCGCTGAAAGCGATGCGTGTTATTATATATTATATATTTTGTATATGATATTGTAAACTGTAATTGCATTACAGATACAACATATTTCTTGCGTACACATTCATACATTATATTTATCCACATGTATGGTATATTTTATTATCAATTATGTATATACAAACACACACGTGTATATATATCTATATACATATATCTATTCTACGAAGCATAAATTAATAAATTAATTTTTAAACAATTTAAACGAATTTCAAGAACAACTTGATTTTTTTACTTATACAACAAAAAAAAAAAAAAAAAAAAAAAAAAAAAAAATTACCCGCTTCGAGCAATAATTGGAATAATAATTTAACAGCGCTTTTCAGTTAAAACCACTAGATATTTATTTCTTGAAAAATAAAAAAAAAAATCTAATAACACGCCAGGCGTTGTTCATTTGCTTACATTTACATAAGGTTTATGGCATTCTAATTTAAAAGAGAATTATTACATTCGCACGCCACGATTTCGCTTCCACGCGTTAATTGTCCATGTGCATAATCATTGAAAAGCTTTTTAATCTTATCATTTTCCGTTCTATACGTTACGAGCATAACAAGATATATCTTTCCAACGCTTTTATAATTATTATAATCCCAATCTCGATACATTGTTCTTCATTATTTATGTTTACTAACATTTGACTTACCGCACGGGTTTTTTCTTTTTTTCATCTTCTTTTAAACTTATTATTATTTGTATTATATAAATTATTGTTTTATTTTCCGGTTCAGCGTTTAATAACTTTACGACGACAAGTGGACCAATACTACATCTAAATCTATTTCTTACATTATATCAGCATACGTTTCATTCGTATTATTTTTATTATAAATTGCAATATTTCAATAAATTTAACGAAGACGTAATAAATAAAAAAATAAATAAAATACTTTGGTTCGGAGACTTTTCTGAAAAGGTAAAAAGTTACCGGCATTGCAAATTATTATTTTCCTTTTACGATAATTAACAAAAAAAAAAAAAAAAAAAAAAAAAAAAAGTAAATTTTCAAATTAATATTTATATTGTTTTTTTTTGAAATTGCAATGCAAGTTATCGGCTTCGGCCTGGAATACACGTGTATATTAAAATATTGGAAATGCCAATGCATATAGATTAAATTATAAATCACCCCTTGATTCATTAATAAACATCATATAAATTGTTAATGTTTTTTAAATAAAGTTGAATAAGTAAATCATTATTAGCGTGCTCCGTGCTTTATATTTATATTATTGATGCGTGCCCTTAAAGTCCAATTCGTCGTTCTAAACTGTTAAGTTTTATTAACTCTTGCTCCATTCTTGCCAATATAAATAAATTGTGAATATTTTGTTAATGACATTTTTAGTTCAATGCTTTTCTAAATTTCGCGAACGAACGGACGCGTATAAAAATAATTCATTTGTAAATCCCGGATTTATTAACTTACGTCTTTTCCTATTAAATTTAAACCCGAAGCGCACATTTACTTTATCGATTTATTAAATCGGTCCTCCTTTTTTTGCTTTTTCAAGATTATGGATTTATTTGTTAAAATAAATTATCAGAGATTCGAGTGAATCATCAAAATTCAGAAATATTAATAACAAAAGCTTGGCGCAAATGATATTATCGATAAGATTAGAAATTTATCGAGGTAATATCGATGTGAATTTTGATTAATATTTGATCGAAAATTCTTAATTAAACGCGATTGATATGCAACTTTTTAAATTGACATTGTCGTTATACCGAAAAATGATTATTGTCATTACGTAAGCTTCAAACTTTATGTCGCGCGCGCTTTCTTTCGTGTAGGAATAGTCAAAACGACCTCGGCAGCGACAACAACAACAACAACAACAACCACAACACCACCAACAACAACAACACAACATACAATCGAGTATAAGTTATGAAAAAAGTAGTTTTGTGTAATATTTTAATTTTTTGACTAAGCAAATTGTCCTTCCGAGAGAAAAATATAAAGCCGAAGGAGAGTCGATCGTTGATTACATTGCGAATTGACTATGAATACGAATTATTAATCTTACACATCTAATCAATCGCACGGGGAGTCAACGAAATCAACAACATTGATCATTTACTTCACCTCGTTATTATAATTAATTCCTTTTTTTTTTGTTTTCTTTTTCCTTTTATTCCGTGTGCCGAAATATATGTTATGAGTTTTAACGGTAGAGCAGGTCCGATAAGAAAGAGCGGCCGGCGCGTTAGCCTGAATCAACAATCGAATTACAATGAAAATTCTTAAATGGCAATCGGATCTTATCTCCGTGAGTATGATTTTAAGAGAAACTTTTTTAAGCAATTCAGAGACGCCGGGCAGAAATCGCTCCGGGCAGAAAAGCTAATACGTTGTAACGCGGATTTAATCGCGAACGAGTACTTGGCGCGCAAGGCTATCAAGAGACGATACGCGCACGATATGCGCGCGATATGTCCGGATCTTTGGACTCTGCCGAATTTTGAGTTACCTATTTCCACATTATTACACGACACACGCATGTTACGTTTGACCTCCATATGAATAAACGGCGCGCTTATTGGGCTTATTGGCCGTGGATCGGGTAAATAGGATCTGCTCTCGATCGGGTACTTTGACTGGGCCTTATTTCATTCAGACAACGTCAGCTTTGTCAGATTCAAGTCATTTTGTCATGGCCCAAGAAACGTCGTTTCATATTATGCTTACGTATTTACAATCATCTTACTATTTGATTGGAACTGTCGTAGAAGAGGATAACGAGAGATTCCTTCGATCTTCCGTAGGCTCTCTCGTTACCAATGAAAGTAAAGTGCATTAGGAATGTTATTAGCGACGGGGATCGTTGTCTCCGATCTACTTTTCTGCCCTCGTTCGTTTCGATCGATCCGTCGAGTAAATACCAAGAACAATCTATCTGATTTGAATCTGTCAGGCGGATCGTGAATCGAAACCAAAGAAAAAGAAGAAGAAGAAGAAGAAGAAGAAGAAGAGTTTAATCTCCGCTGGGCTCGCGTAAGAGGAGATTTTATCGGCTGTGACGCAACTCCTTGGTTATTCGACAGATTACCCCGAACACCGCTAAATAAAAGCAATTTATAACAAAGATTACAATTCTTTAATATAATTGCTGTGTTTTGTTTTTTCAGCCGTCCTTGTAGCTTTCAGTAATTTAATGTAACAATAGTCAATGTGTGAAACGGTAATAACAAATTATTATCGTAATTTGAATCCGGAATACGATTAATGATATTGTTCTCCTATTGTTATGCTCACTTGTAATTTTATTGTCATTTTTTTCCTTTCTATTATTATATTGTCCACTTCGCTCACTCACAAATTCATTCATCAAATACCCTTTTCTTTCTTTTTTTCTTTCGTGTGTGTGTGTGTGCGTGTTTTGTTTGTACTGTTTGCCTTTTGCCTTTTGCTTTTTTTCTTTTATTTACTTTTATTTTCGTTTGATACATCGAAGCAGTACTTACTTGACACTAGACCTTCATTGGCTTCTAGATACCAATTGCTACGTCACGAGAGTAAGTGGCCGGAATCCAATGGCGAAGGTTAATACACTGAAAGTTCAAAATAACGGAATATTATTGAGAGAAATTTGTTGTAAGGGGGATGGTTGGATTCAGGCTAAAGCTCTGTGTGTAGAGTGAGCAGTATGCTTTATAAGTAGGCGATTCGGTGTCCACAGGTGGTGTAGCGGAGAACCTGCCCTGGAAGGAGCCCTCGATACCGCCACTGGACTCGTCGAGCAGCGAGACGGGAAAGGAGACGCCACCGGAGACGGTTCACTTCACCTTGGGTGACGCATCCGAGGAGGTTATTGGGGCCGCCTCCACGGCGTTCGCCATGACCGTCCCGTCGGCAACGCTCTCGCCGGCCCTGGGCGCGGCTAATTTGCCGAGCTCGACGACGGTCATGCCGCGGCAGCTGCCGGTCTTCGACAAGATCCCCGAGAACCGGGTGCTCAGCGCCAGCATCATCAGGTCCCACAGTCAGGATGCTAACATGGTCCTCCACGAGGAGAGGCATCACGGCGCAACTACCTCATCATTCCTCACGAAGGCCTCGAATTCGGACAACTCGCTGGAAACGGCCATGAATACGGAGAAGCTCAGTCGCTTCGGCAGCCTCAAGAAGTCACTTCGCGAGCTCCCGACCGTCATGTCCCTCGACGAGGAAACCCTCTCCACGGACTCGAACTCAACCGCCGACAACGACGAACAGAAGCGTAGGCGCCGGAAGCTGCAGTTCTCCGCCTTTCGTAAAAACAAGAACAAATCCTCGTGATGCCGGATTATTATCAAGCCCGAGGCTCGAATTCTTGAACGCTTTTCACTCATACGAACTTAAGTACACGAACGTGGTGCAGGGATGAGTACTGAGAGTAGCCGGCACTGTGTCTGCGTCCTCGTAGCGAAGGGGGAGGGGGGAGGGGAGGGACCGAGCGTGCGCGCGTCTGCCTGTGTGTCTGCTTGCTTGCGTGCAAGTGTGTGTGCGCAAGAGTGAGAGAGAGAGGGAGGAGAGAGAGAGAGAGAGAGAGAGAGAGAGAGAGAGAGAGCGGATTCCCCGCGATGAGGACGGAGAGGGATGAATTAAAATTTACCTTGTAAGGAAAGGGCTAATGTGCAATGTTCGTCGATCGAGAATATACGTAGTGACATAGAATTATATTATACTATATCATGAATCTTAATGCTTATTATCTGTTCGTCCTATTTTAAAAAGAGTAAATTCTTTTTTATACCCGCAAATATATATATATATATATATACGTATATATATATATATATATTGTTGATTCATTTTAAACAACTGAAAGTACTTAGAACGATGGAATTTACAAAAGATAGAATTTTTATTTTATTAAATAATCTCTTATGTACAGAATTATATTAGATTCTTTTATTTCCACTGCAAATGGTTTGGACTTTCGAAAATTATCTTTAAGAAGTAACCTATAGCGAAGACTGGTGATGAATTGTTAATTAAAAATATAGACTATTGGCTTTATATACATTTTAATATTTGAAGCGTACATCACTGAGACGACAATATTTTTCTTGGGAGTAGCAAATAGATTTAACTCGAATTCGTCAGCGCTTATTGCGACGAAGCTTCTCTTATTCGAATTCAACGTTATGCAATAATGTTTGCGTGAACAAGGCATGTAGTTAATTAATTTATCTTCTTCGTTAATAAATTAAAATAAAGATAATATTAAATAAATAGGTTTTGTGCGAGCATCGCTGCACAAGTAAACCAGAACACTAAAAAACATGTGATCATTAATGTAATTGAGGCAAACGCATGACACGTTGGTAAGCAATTTGTTCTCAGATCTAGTGTTAAGATTAATGAAAGAAAAGAAAAGAAAAGAAAAGAAAGAAAAACCAGAAAAAAGAAGAAATGATAATAAAACTGGAAACGGTGTAACATCGAATTATAAACGAGACTATGTCATCGATTGCTTTGCGAATTGTATAAGTAATTATAAAAGCTGCTTAAAAAGCAATTGAAATTAAAAAGACATAGTTGAAGATAACAATAATATTTTGGGGGTATGAAATTAATATTATTAAACTCAATAATATAACTAAGGAAAAGATTGAAACAAAAATATTTCTAAATTGCAGAAACTCATGTTAAATGGGAGTTCGGCCACTATAAACTTTATAAACGATAAAGAAGCTCTAAGATGCATTTTCTTATAAAAGTATCTCTCTTATGTCTTTTTTTTTTCTCAATAACTTTGCAGCAAACATCTTAAAAATTAGTGATATATCGTTCATCGGTTACATAAAGACACATTTTAAGATCTGTTAATCGTATTATTCATTACTATTATTATCACTATTACTATTAATTATTACTATTATTATCAATATTACTATTAATTATTATTATTATTACTATTATTATTATTATTGAAAGGTGTTATCGGATTGTCGAAATGGATAATGAAGTGATTATTAAGAGTGTATTTGTAAAGAGCAATGAACGAACGTAGCTCTGCCCTAAAGTGTTGTATTTTTGGTATCGTGTGTCATCGAGTCGTTCATTTCCTTCGATTCCGGCAATGTTCCTTGATCGAAAAGACTCAGCGGCGCTCTGTATAATCATCCGTTGAGCCTCACGGAAGGACGTAGAAGTTTAGCCTTTGAAAATGAGTTCTTCGCGGCTCGGAGATATTCGGTCGCGTTTTACCGGCAACAGTTCTCGTTACTTGCGTCCACACGATTTCATCGGAAACGCGCGCACTTATTCGGATACAGAAAAAGTATCGCACCAACAACATTTACAAATACATAAATTGTCCATGAATTTTTGTGAGATAGCCTTATTTATAACGGACTCCACCAAAGTGACCTCAAACATGGTCTCAGGGCCGTTTACCGACTGACACGACCTTCTCAAATATATTGTACCCTGCAATGCTCTGCAAATTTAACATCTCATTTTATTGGACTAATGTTAAATTATACTTACAAACGCGCTGGCGCGCGCGCCCGCATACACAGACACACACGCAAACAAACGAACGAAATGTAGTTGTCAGTAGTAGTTGCCTAAGCCGATAATTGTATTGATATTTCAGTTTCTCCTCTCGGATGTTTGAGACAATTATTCCCTTGTGGTCCAACGGAAAACGATTCTTATTTACTACGTCGTCTCCAAGAATCGCTATTTCCCCTTTTCATTTTCCGACTTGACCCTCGATTCTCACCGTATTGCGTTCCTCTTTATATTCCATTGTTTGTACATTCTTATTTGAAATCGTGTATTAGATAACGTATTAGGTGAACCTGAATTCTTATAAAAATCTTATTGATTCAAGTCGTCGGAGTTTAAATAATAATGTATTATTTAAATCATCTTACCTTCCCTTTTAATTTCTCATAAATTTACCTAAAAAAAAAATCCCGTTTCATTTATCCTTCCCCTTGCGCGAGCCCAAATCGTGTTTTCGATGTCCGTTTTATTGACATCGCACGGCGATATAAAATCTTCCATTAGGAAATGTCCATTACGTTCGGGTTCCTAAACAAATTCTGTGTCAAACGAAAGCTTATATACAACGTTGCCACATCATTGTCCATTTGGAATATTTAAACAATTAGTGATACATATGTCAAAAGCGTTGTTTAGATTGTTCCGTTTTCAATGAGTAATTAAAAAAAATTAGTACACCATTGGCCGTTTTACGTCTGTACGTTGTAGAAAAATCAACAATATCTATGATTATTTGTTTTATTGTTTTACAATTCTATGACTATTTGTACAGGTAGACGAAAATACCGATTGTGTAATAATAACGAAGGAGTTATAATAAATTTTTTTTTATTACATTCTGAAGTTTCACGACATGTGTGATTATTTCATTTGAATACGTTAGGTCTACTAAGGCTTCGCATACATGGTATGTAGTAATGACTTTGCGAATCTCGCGTGAATCTCTTCCGAGCTCCAAAACGGTATGGGTGTTATTAATGTAGTTTGGGTCGGAAGCGACTACACGGACGTATCGACTGCTTTGATTCCCCCCCGGCAGTTAAGCGCGTAGCCACACGCTGTTACCTAAACATTTTTATAACGCGCACTCACCTCTTTTATTCCACTCTTTCGCTTTCCATCTCACTCTGGATTATTATTTCTTTCACTCTTTAAAAATTTACGTAATCATCTTATCCACGCGACTTCCTCGTCGTCCCGTTCGTTCGTCCTTCTTTATACTACTCATTCCTTTAAAGTAGCTTTAGCCGTAGCGCTGTTTTATTAGACAATTACGATTTCTTCCCTTTACTTCGCAATCTAATGGCAAACTCGATATTTCACGAGCTAAATCAAGATAAAGAAAAGGACAGAGAAGGGGAAAAGAGAAGAAAGAAAGTAAAAAAAACATCAGACGTTAAGAATTGATTTCTGTGTGTGCTTTGTTATTCTAGTCAGTGGTTTTCGTATGGTCGTTGGTATTGTGTTTGTGAAAAATATTTCTCTATATTTTCTCACGTGTAGCCTGGAG
Source organism: Ceratosolen fusciceps (assembly GCA_018883505.1). NCBI lineage: Eukaryota > Metazoa > Arthropoda > Insecta > Hymenoptera > Agaonidae > Ceratosolen > Ceratosolen fusciceps. Next base: position 8,940,498 of record RCIC01000006.1, on the reverse strand, counting down.
TTAAAGCATAATTAATGATTATTTCATTAGTTGTGTAACGTTCACCTTCCTTGCCTAATCTCAGACTCTTGTCGCAAGCTTAGTACGAGAAGAGAGGAGGAGGCCCTACTGCATAAACTATTTAAATCGTGTATAAGTCGCAAGCGTCACAGCTCTCCCTCTCCCCCCCCTCTCTCTCTGTCTCTTATGGCCTCCTAGAGAACGCGACTTATGAGATCGTTATGGTAGATCGCGTTAAAGGGAGAAGGGGACACCCCGTAGAGACGGCAGAGTCCGAGGTCTAACAAGATCCCGCCACGAAGTCCTTGCCAAAGGGAAAGCAATAGTACTTATCAAGGGGTGAAGGGAGCTAGCTGACTGCGCTTCTCTTATTGCAGTTGTACGTTCACACGTAATTATGATAATTACTTTACTTAACCAATGTAGAGCAGCAAAACTTCTATCTTTACTTTGAATTTAAAAACTTCTATAGTAAGTTGGACGTTTCCCTATCGAAATGAAAGAATCAATGCTCCTTAATACTGTTTTATATATATATATATATATATATATAAAAAAGAAGAAGAAAAAAGATAAACTTTTCTTGAATTATTTATTATTCTTATCTGTATATTATGATTGTCATTTTGCAATAATATGTTATACTTAGAGATCAAACTCCTGACGTTAAATATAATTACTACCGATTATTATTACTATTATTATTATTATTATTATTATTATTATTATTATTATTATTATTATTATTATTATTATTCAAGCCGAGCTTGCTTCTTTAGTATAGAATTCTTTCCCCTTAACATTCTTTATAAGTTCTCGTTTAAGTTGCGCAGACAGATTTATTAAAGTTTCTTTATTGTATAGAACTTGTTACTATAATCATAGTGGTATTTTCAAATTATTGTATAGATTTCTTTTCTTGTCAATTACTTTTATTCTATTATTCTAAACACTAATTTTTTTTAAAAGCAATTGATTTTATTATTTTTTTTTTCCTTTTTAATGATACGTAACTAAGGTTAAAGTAGAAAGACGCTTTAGATCCGTCCATAAATAATTAATAATCAATCAAATGCTTGCAATGAAGGTAATTTCATTAAAAATCATTTATTTTATTCGTTAATTGTAATAAGAATATTTAAAATGAACCGTTTTTTGTAATATTAACAAGATTTATATTTATAATTATTCATGTCTGTTCTGATTTCATTTTTCCTCCAAAGAATTGCAATAATTTATTATAACAAATTATAATAAATACAATAATTCATTTCTATCTAAGATTAGTGATTCGGGTAAACAACTTGTACGGCCAATTTTGTAACTTTTCTGCCGTAGAGTGTACTTACTTACTTAAAAAAAAAAAAGTACAAGTGCTTTAATGAACGAATTTTGTATAGTGAAGCATATTTAGGGAAGAAAAATAAGTAAAAATGTTTTGAAACAGTTTATTTCGTCTAATGCGTATTCTATTAATACCCATTAGAATGTTAATATTAGAATGGAAATAAAAAAAAAAAAAAAAAAAAAAAAAAAAAAATAGAAGACGTATAATGGAAATAATAATAACGATAACTTGAAAATGAATAGTTAGTAATAGGAACATTTCAAATGATAAAAATAATCAAATATAAAAACGTAGTGGTATCTGCCGGATTCCATTAGGAGTTTAATTAAAAAATTTATTGCTAGTTATTATTATTTCAAACGACCAAATGATAATGAAGTATAAAAAACAAAAAAATAAAAATAAATAAATAAATAAAAATGTGTAGATATATGATTGTAAGCCACAATGAATTTCTTAAGATTGTTATTCGAAATAAATTCATTCGCTTAACTTAATTATTAATTGTTTTATTTATAATAAGTTAAATTTAATAATTTAACGATCATGTTACATTTTATTATAACGGTTCAAACCTTTCTTTGCTTGAACTTGAACGCCAAGAAGAGACAAGGCAGGGAAAAAACGATAAAAAAAAAAAATTAATTACGGCTTCACCCTTTCTAATGTATTTGAAAATGTAATATATTGCAGACTTGGTAGGCTCGAGTGAAAAAGAGGAAGACTGCACCACCGTAGATGTAAGAACTTGTAAAGGAAAGAAAAATAGAGAAAAAAGCGAAAGAAATTAATAAAAATTGAGTGGAAAGAGAGGATCGAGGAATGAAAATGAATGAAAATCAAAATTGTTAGAAAAAGTAAATTGATTTTCATTTTAAATAGATTTAAATATAACTCAAAATAATTCGAGGAATTATTGTGTTTTGTAAATAGTATTGTAAAAAATAAATTGTAAGCAATATGGAAGGAAGTAAAATAAAATGAATTGATAAACATATAAAGAACAAATAACCTGAAATTACTAGAAGAAAAATGAATTGTCATAAAAAAAAAAAAAAAAAAAATTATTTATTAATGACTGGATGTCCGCGAAATAAAAATTAAAAAAAAAAAAAAAAAAAAAAAAAAAAAAAAAAAAAGACAATAGAGACACGGGTGTGAAATACGAAATTATATACAATCATTGTCATCATTTAACTGTAATCTCGTGTTCCATATACATTGTAATCCAGGCCTAATAGAGCGTGTCAGCTTTGATGCTTGTATTGGTATTGAATTACTGAAGCCGATTGATTTAATTTCTTATTGTAGAGAAAATCAGTAATAAAAAAAAAAGAAAATAACATACATCGAGAGATTTCAAACATGCATGCAATTAATTCATAAGTAATAATAGAATTCGTCGATTATTACGATTACTATTGCTATTACTATTGCTATCGCTGGTAATATAATTTTTGGTAAAGGAAGTAGTTGAACGATCATAATGTCTAGAAATGTTTTGTACAAGTGGGAATTAAAAGAGCCACGATGGAATGCTTCTAGGTACGTAATAAGTGAAAATAATGTACTTAGACAAGTCGAAACTCACGGCTTAATCAAATTAAAATAAAATGTCCTATATGCAAAGATCAAAAATCCTATAAAAAGAAAATCTTACTACTTTACTGTCGACGAAAGTGTTAATTGAAATCACTTAGAAATGCTGAAAGTGACGAAATATTCGTAAATTGTAATAATTATCATCGATTACAGTCGAGGCCATCGTACGCGTACTAACTGTCACATTAATATGATTATTATTAGCTCTTAGCTCTTTTAGCGCAATAACAACACACAAAGCTCTCCGTTTGATTTTACGAAGTTTATTTATTAATCCAATGGGCCAAAGCTTGGACGCGCCGCTTAATTTTGATAAAGCTGACAGTGAGTGGGTCGGGAATAATCACGTCGATCATCTTAATCATTATGTTATAATTGTAACCTTCGGTTTTTATCATACAATTACACCAGCATATCTGCGTTTTTATTTATTTATTTATTTATTTATTTATTTATTTTTGTTGTTGTTGACAATTATAATGAGACTATTAGAATATTTCAATACAATACATGTTGGGATAATTAGATTTAGTGCACCGACTGCACTTAAATCGTATTGTCGCAGTATCGCCGTCGGTTACATGTAAATAATGTTATTGCACATTACGTTAAATTTATGTGGCACATAATAACAATGGCTTTAAATAACAATGTCCGCGAAATTGTTAATCCGAAAAGATGGCTTATAAGACTTATTTCATGAGATGCCCCTCAGCTCGGCCGATGCTACGATTACAGAAATAAATAGCTCGGGTTTTTCATTCCTTCCGGAGAGCAGATAGATTGTAATTGGTATTAATTGGTATAAGTTACCTTACGATAAGCACTTCCATAGAAAATATATATATATATATATATTATACGTACAAACTCCTTTAAGCCTCATGTTTTCTATTTCCTTCTTCGTTTTCTTTTCTTTTCTTTTCTTTTCTTTTTTTTTTTCTTTTTTTTTTCATTTTCATGAACCAAAGACTAGATTTGAAAATATTCATTATACGTATCGATAAATAACAAACTTATTTAACGTAAAAAACATTCTCAAACGCTTCACAATAACATGTATTCGACGATAAATGTATTATATATTTTAAACTATTTATTGTTCTTGCAACTTGCGATTATTTTTAAAATCAAATTTTTATAATTTTATATTTATATGTTTTTTTTTATATATATGCATGGGTACGTATGTGTAAATGACACGTTTTAGTGCAACGATGTCAATAAATTTCTTCCATTTATTAACAGCATATTCTAGGGCTTTAGTCAGGCTAAAGAAAAATGAAGGAAACGAGGCCTTTTTGACTGGAGATAAATAAATGGCTGACGATTTCACTGATATGTCAAATTTGAATTCTTCCCACTCTCGAAGAAATTCTTAAACTTAAGAAATAGACCGTAGTATGGGTGTATAAAAAAAAAAAAAGAAGAAGAAAAAAAAAAGAAAAGAAAGTACTCTCCACGGGCATTTATTATTTAATCGAATGGACAGTCGGTCGTTAAATATAATAAAGCGTTTAGATGGCTCGGGGGGGGGGGGTGGAAGTAGGAAACGGGTCCTTGCGCAGGAAGTTACAATGGCTATGTCTATGTCTATGTCTATGTATCCGTGTATCCATTACTCGGATGCCGACGGCGCCATTTTATTTCACTTAGGTGTAACGATATCGCCTGTCCCCTGGCTCTTTAGTAATTTTCTATTACGCAAGTGGGCGAGTATTGGTAACTTTGATGAGAGAATGCGGCTCGCTTCAACGTCTATAAAAATTCCCCTTTAATTTCTCTGGGCATCGAGCGAGTCCATCATTTCAGCAGCTCGGATTCTTTTCAATTTCGGAGATTCTCGTAATCCTTTGGCGCGCTTCTTCATTAGCTTACAAAGTCCGAGGAAACATCTCAATACTGGCTTACGTATTTACATTAAACGTCCCGGGGTCCACTTACCCAGACCACTTGACGTTCCATTTTTCCTTCCTTCTTTCTTTTCTTACCAAAATAAATAAAAAATAAAAAAAATAAAATAAAATCAACAATCTGAAAAATGCTTAGAGCGCACTCGACGACACTCGCCTTCTTTAAACATAAGATAGTAGACGAAAGAGAAAGAGAGAGAGAGAGAGAGAGAGAGAATAGTTTTCGTAATATTAAAATAGAAAATTTCGATCGCCTATATATCGCCTTCGTGTAGTAGAGCGGGCACCAGCAAACACGTACGTGTTAATTAATCGAAATTGAAAGTCCAGCCAAATTTATAATCCGTCGCGGTGCTCCACTTTCTTGGCACTTTTATTTATCTATTTTCAAGAAAGCAAATAAACTACGAATGATTTTAAATGTTGAAAACTGGCGGCTATCGGGACTTATTATTCCTCCTCCTCCCCCTCCTCCCCCTTATCATGTACATCGAAATGACAAGTGAAATATTATTATAAAGGCCGTGCAAACACTTTTGGGCGATGAATCTCATTTATAGATCGTATAATCCGAAAAGTCAATCGGTCCTCATCTACTTTCGAATGTACCGTTCGAAATTTCGAATTTCCTCCGTCATTATTCCTAGCGATTGACTTTTTACATAACGTAGGCTTCGCAGCTTCTCCCTCGCACTCTCCTACTCTCGCCGTCAAAACGAGTTACTTATACAAGTCCTTTCGATATCGTGTAACTCCGCGCATTTGGCTTATCATACGAATCGTACAAGTTTTTGGCGACAATATTTTTGATACAATACACATTTAATAAATCCTTTTACGTTGCTCTATACGTCACGAATTACAGGAGAAAGTTTGATAGAGAGCGCGAGCTTATTCTTATTGTTATTATTATTATTATTAATTATTATCATCATCATCATAATCAATTATTAATTACCAAGCATTAATTATTAATATTAATATTCTTCTTCTTCTTATTATTATTATTACTATTATTAATATTATTCTTATTATTATTATTCTTATTATTATTATTTGACCGTGGATGAGTTAAAAATAAGAGTATCGGCTTGTACGAATGACAAATGAAAATCTGTAAATCTCCGCTTATTTTCTTCTCTACACGTATACGCAATAAATTTTTATTTCTCTTCGCTTTGCACTCCCCGGCCAATGAAGATCCATTAGATCGTCACTAATGCATCGTCGTGTAATATTTTTTTTTTTTTTTTTTTTTTTTTTTGCAAATTATCGTATTAACAGACTCTGGAATGCTTTTCGTATGCTTCGTTATACTTGCACTCGGAACTCGGAGTCCTCCGATGAAGACTCGATTGAGCTCTTTCAGTCTTATAATTCAGAAAATACTAATCTTCTTGCTCAATGAAGGTCTAAAACAAGAACTCCCTTAACGAGTAAGTAGAGCGAGCTTAATTAATTATTACGAGCATACCTGTTAAAAATGATTAATTTATGTGCGCATATATACAAATAAACCTTTCTATTTCGAAGAAGCATGTGTGCGCGCGTGCGCGGGAAACACGCGTCAGAGGTAACGTAGAAAATAAATTCCTTATACTTTATAAACAATTTATTTTACAAGGTATTTTTAATGTTATCATTTGTTTATTTATTTATGTATTTATTGATTGATTTTTTTTATTATTTTTGTTTTTGTTTTTTTATTTTGCGTAAACCAGCACTATTTTTAATAATAGCAAGTTCAGCAGCGTACCAGCTTTTTTTTTTTTTTTTTTTTTTTTCCAGCGTTGTGAATGTCAAATTATATACAATGAGCCGAGAGTATTCAAGCGGACTGTCACCGCTACTCGTAACGACGACAATTACTCTCTCTCTCTCTCTCTCTCTCTCTCTCTCTCTGCACCTCTTACGAGACGACATAAAATGAAATTTATACGTGGCTTAATGCGCTTGAAAGTAGGAATCTTCTGATTGTTTATTAATTATTGGCTGCGTGTAAGTGCGATTCTTGACTTAGAATCTCACAGGAAACTTTTCCATCTTTGGTAATCACGTTTTTGTAGTTAAAATCATTGAAGCTTCATTTCATGCGATGAGTTAGTTACCTTAACAACTGTAAAGTAAGCACGTGTTAATACAGAGCCGAAAGCAATTGTTTTCGATATTTATCAAATATATCCATACCTCGTGTCATTGTCGTGTGCACGTAATCGACATACACAGTTAATACAACCGTGTACAGGATTCTGATATGATTTTTTTTTTTTTCTGTTTCGTTTCATTATTATTTCTTAATTCTAAATAAACAAATAAATGCCCACCGCTGTTAAATTTAAAGCTCCTAGATTTTTTTTTTTTTTTTTTTTTTTTTTTTTTTTTGCTTTTTTTCGTTTTATTAGTAAATGGAGGAAAATTAAATTCCTTCAACTTTATTATACTGCTTTTATGAATTTTATCATATTATTTACATTCAGTTATAAGAAATTTATGTTCAATGAATAATTCCCTCTTCCGTTTCGCATTGTTGCGCGAGATATATTTAATTTTAAAGCCAACGTAAAGAATGAAAAAATTCCATACTTTGGAATATATTTTACGTTTACGTATAACCCCGAACGATCGTGAATGGACGAAATTTACATGTTATAACAAAGCCAAAGCGATACACCGGCATTCATACGCGTGTATTGTCCACTCGACGACGACTCTCATCCTTTAAAATAAATCACCTCCCACCCCCACCCAACCCTCACCAACGTATATGTTTTTCCACTCCGAAATTATCCATTTTCGGTAGGAAAAACGCCCAAAGGGGCATAGTTTCGTTATATAATACCAACGACCTCCGCGCCCTGATTCCATCCGGTGCGATAATTATTTTAATACCAAGGATTATAATTAGGATATGCTCGACGATGAGCCACGGACGATAATGACAATGTACCTAGGAGTCCTTGTTGGAAGCGGGCTCGTCGGAGGTGGCGATCTCCTCCTCGTCCTCCTTCTCCTCGGCGAGGGCCGCGCTCTCCTCGTCGCACTGCTCGCTCATCTCGGCCGCGGAGGGAATCGTGGCCAGGAGCCGTACGGCGAGACGTCCGGGCGAGCCCGGGGAGTCCGGCTCTTGGAAGGCGAGCTGCCGGGTCAGCCGGGGCTTCGTCCGGGTCGAGCGCAGACTCGCGTCGAGGGAGGCGCTCGAGCGGGACATGCGCCAAGTGCTCGTGCTCGCGGTCGTGCCCGAGCCCGAGGAGTCGTTGCGCGAGGAGCTGAGGTTCGACTCCTGCGAGGGTTTCCGGGCCATCAACCACGAGGCCGTGCGCCGCTTCGGGTCCAGCAACCTGTCCTCCAACAATCCATCCATCAGACCAAACCGTCCTCTCCTCCCTCGCACCCATAACACCCCCCCCGCCTCCCTACCGCACCCAACCACTCGACCCGCGACGCTTACCTGTCCGAAACCACATCGTCTCGAAGCGTATCTAAAACGTTTACATGTATAATGTACGTAAGGATAGACACGGGGCGTTACGTTCCCTTTAATTGCTCCAATAGAATCAGTCTCGCGGCCAATAACGACGAATTCGTTCGAATAGTAGTAATGCGTGTAAGGATGAAGTTTTATGGCTGCACGCGCTTAAAGAAACGTATGTAAATAAAAGGAAAGCAAAGGTATTGCCTGCGAAGGTAAAGACTGTTGAGACTGGTCAGGTGTAGGAGAAGGACGACTATTGGTCGATTTGAGGGCGAGTAATGTCCTTCCGCATTACTTATTCCCTACTTTTCCATTCATAGTGATTGATGGAAAAGAGTACGTGCCCGGAGGGAGATTTCGTGTAAATTATAGTTACGCAGTCGTGGCATCGAGTAGTTCACCTGAGGGGGATGCCGCAGGGGTGGTTCTGTCTCCAGGAGTCCGACCTCGAGGAGGAGTAATTCTCGCTGGAGGACATGGAGGAGGCTCTCTTGTGCTGGTTCTGCTGAGCCTCGGTTATCTGGTAGGTGTATGCGTCGTTGGTAGCGTTCCTGCGCTGGCGCTGGCTCTTGGAGCAGGGCCACCGGATGTTCGTCTGCCACCAGCGGACCGAGGAGGCCGCCGTCGTCGAGGTCGTCGTCGATTGGCCTCTCTCCAGAATCACCCTCGCGCTCTTGTAACACGGACAGCCCGCCTAGGGTATCGTCGGCACGGGGTCAGTCACTCTCTCCTCCTCCTCCTCCCTCTCCTCCTCCTCCCTCTCCTCCTCTCCCCGCCCCATCACGATCTCACGCACTCGTACCTGGTGATGGAATTCTCGGGAGGCCGACCTGTCAACGTGGCTGTTGGCCGGCGTGAATCGATTACTGAAGTTGGAGCTGTGCCTGCACCTGCCGATGCCCCTCGTGACCCTCGACTCCTCGATGGCCTTGCAAATGAGGACGCAGTCCTTCTTGAACTGCTTGGTGAGTATCGCGTACAGGAAGGGGTTGCAGCACGAATTCAGCGGCAGGACGAAGACGGCGAAGACCTTTGCCTGCTCGAGGGTGACGAGATGTAGGCCGAAGGTCGCAGTCAGGGAGAAGAAGGCTATCGGCGACCAGCAGAGGAAATCCGTGAAGACGAGCAGGGCCATCCTCTTGGCGATCCTCGAGTCATTGGAGTTCCAGGCCTGGGAGCCCCTTATCGAGCAGTACATCTTCAGGTAGCAGCCCATCAGGATGAAGAAGGCGACCCCGTTGATGAGCATGAGGAAGACGACGTAGGCCAGGGAGGCCGGGCTCGTCGTCTCGAACGGCAGGCAGATGGCGAACTTGCGGTAGTCGGATATCCCTATGAGGGGCATCGTCGCCATGCCCACGGCGAACAGCCAGCCGACGGTCATTATGTAGCTCGCGTGCTTCAGCGAGAGCCGCTTGTTCAGGTGCATCGCGTGCGTTATGGCGTAGTTCCGCTCGAGGGTTATCACCGAGAGGGTGTAGACGCTCAACTCTGAGCTGAGGACCCCGAGGAAGCCGGCCAGCTGGCAGCCTACCGACATCTGCCAGGGTATCGCGTACTTACGGAATTCCCCGAGGGTCGAAGCGTCCACGACCGCCAGCAGCCCTACATGGGATGTATATCTTGTCTTAAAAGACCTTGTCTTACCTTTCCAACCCACCCATCCCCGTTATCCCGCTCTCGTTTACACCTCGTTAACCTTATCTTAGTGCATCTTAGTGCATTGCGAATTGCGAATCGAGGCTCAATGTATACGGAACAAAGGTACTTTGGCGTGCATAATGAAAAAAAAGGACAAGAAAGGGTACCCAAGTAAAGTCCCATAAAGAAGTCGGCGGCGGCGAGGTTGCAGACGAGAAATCTCGGGACGTCCATTTTGCTCCTGGAGAAGATGAGGACGAAGACGACGGTACCGTTGCCGAGCATGGCCAGCAGAAAGACTATCCAGACCCCGCAGCGCAAGGTCCACCAGTCGAACAGATCCTGGCACGGCAGGAACGGCCCTGGAATGACGTCGGGCTGTCAATTTAGGGCGGGGGGACGGGACGGGAAGGTAGAGTTACTCAAGACGCTTTAACAGCGCGTGCGCATATTCTTTGGAAGAGTCCGAGCTCGTAGGCGCGCAATAATTACGATAGAATAAAAATAAAGAGAGAAATTGACGAACCGGGCTGAGGAAGGCATTGAACGGGCTGGGAAGCGTATTGTCCAGGTGTCGTCGTACGGCCATCCTGATCCTCGAAGTACTCCTCGATGTAAGCCGGCAGATTGCCGGGATACGTGAAGTCGGAGCCGAAGCTGTCCCAGAGTTCGTTGATTTTCGATCCGAACTTGCCACTCAGGTTGTCTAAAAACGCCATGCAAACGCATGATTCATCCACTCATCCAGAAAATCCGCAGCCGAGCGGCATCCTTTACACACACACACACACACACACACACACAACCCCAATAACCAAACGAATTCGAACGCGGTTAACAAATAATTATAATGAGCTGCTACGATTATTTGCTATCGAGGTCCATGTGAAGTTATGCGTCAGCTTAAATCCGCGTATCCTAAATCTGGGGATGAATACATTATCGAATACACGTTTGTCATGTCGAGTATCTTGCCAACGTAAATGCTAGATAATGCCTACGCGAAATGTAGCGTTTAATTAATGATACGATCCCAGTGCCGGTAACTTGGCAATTTCCTATTCCATTTATAATCCCCGTCCGCTCAATGGATACCGTCGATACTCATTCCGCGGCCTACGCGAGATAAGGCTTAATGTAAAATTCGGACGCAACGAACCCCAATAACTGACGTTTGCACGGTTTTTACTCTATTCAGTTCGTCTCCTCCCACCACGACTCCGTCGAAAAATATTCATCGATATTGAACGATCTCGTCAATGACAAAGGAATTTTTATTTACAACAACGTTTTTCATATCGATCCAACCCTCCCACCTACGAGGCTTATTATTATTACTATTATCATTATTGTCGTTGTTGTTGTTGTGCTGCTGCTGCTATTATTATTATTATTATTATTATTAATGAAGAGTAATATAATACGTATAAGATTAATTTACTTTTTTTATTTAATATTTTCGCTTTGAGCGTCACGAGTATCAATTGTCAAATGTCAAATTGTATATAATTGTCAAAATTCTCATTATTATAAAAAAATAAAAAAAAAAAAATAAAATTGCAAATTAGTATAAGTCTATAATTCTATAATATAATATATTGAAGATATATTATAATACACGCGTGCATGTGCATATTAATTATTTACGTTCTAATATGACATTGAAAAAATGGATGTGGGGGCGGGTGGGGGTGTGGAGTAGTCTGATAACGGGCAATTAGAAAGAAAGAACGAAATTCTTGTACGTAGTCGAGATTGTCATGGGGGGGGGGGGGGGACGCTGGTCCGCAAGTGAAAATCCAATTTAACATTAAGTGCTCGAGTGGATGATGGACGAGCTTAGTAAGAGAATTTAATTTTCCTTTTTTTTTCTTTTAGTACCCGTAGGTCGTTCTCGTATGAACAAGTCGGAATTCCATTGGCACTGCAGCAGCGTATGGGTGAATATTTTATTGATCGAGACCGAAAAATTTGTAAGTAATTTTACATTGCCGTGAGATTGATTAAAGCTCAGGGCGATCGGCTCGGCAATACGAGAGACAGCTGATCGATGAAAGCTATTGAATGAGCTTTTAAAAGGCATCGCTGCCTCGGAAAATTCGGAATTGAAAATGATCTATCAAGGTTCACCGAGAGAGAGAGAGAGAGAGAGAGAGAGACTTACGCAATTGGGGCCAGATGTCGGTCGCGCTCGAGTTCCAGAGACTCATGTCGAAGTCGTTGTCGGTCGGGAAAAGCACGGATTCCTGAAACGACTGTCTCTGTTGTTGATGTTGCTGCTGGTGCAAGTATTGGTCCAGCTGCTGGCGCGGCTCTTGGTTCAACTGCTGATGTTGTCTCTGGTCCGGCTGCTGCTGCTGATGTTCCTGTTGCTGCTGCTGCTGCTGCTGAAGATGATTATGATTCTGTTGCTGCTCGTGCTCCTGCTGCTGCTGCTGCTGCTGCTCCTCCTCCTCCTCCTGCTCCTGCTGCTGATACCGCTGCTGATGGAGCTGATCCAGCTGGCCATCGCCGTACTCGGCATTCATGAACGAGCAGCAGTGGTACGCGTACGAGAGAACCATTGTCTTGACGTGGGGGAATTGCTCGGGTCCCGGCAATTCGCGCAACGCCGGATTGTTGAAGGTCTTTAGGTGCAGCAGACCTGATAGACCCTTGATTGGCAGTGTCGGGAACACATTGTTCCCCAAGTTCCTGGACCGAGTTATTATTCTAGTTAGCGTAACGAACCCTTGTCATTAGAGACTCCGTTTCTCAATATATCTATGCTTTGTTTACGAGCTCGCATTGCTCGAATCGATTTCTTTTGATTAGAAATCAGCGCTTCGTTTGAAATACGCTCGGTGCTCAATGCGACCAAAGGTGCATTAGCCATTTTGAGGTTCAAATTCAATGAAAGGGGCACGGGGACCTAATACTATCGAGACGATCGACTTTATACTCACAAGTCTTCGAGCTGCTTGATCTGATTGAATGCCTCGGGATGCACGAATTCTATGAGGTTATTCTCTAAATCTCTGTAAATTAAGGTCTAATTAATAGATTATCCCGAGGGTCGGCTAATACGTATAATTACGCGGCAGGCCCATTTTGTATTACGTCGAGTATCGAGCATCGGCTCATAAGAAATACGTATTATTAACGAATTACGGCGAGTTATCAATGCGTTCGAGGCATGAGAATAAAGCGCAGCAATCGACCAAGCGATTTACGGATAAATCAATAACTCGAGAAGAAATTGCGTAAGTACATAATATCGAGATGTTATAATAATGTCGATAGCTCGTAGTATGCGTAAGCTCGTTAGCCGTTCAGTCTAATGTAAAAAAGTAATGGGGCAGTTTGAGGGAAGAGCCGCCGACAATTACTGGACAAAAACAATACGTGGATTAAGTAGATTTTGTTGACATTGCTCGTAAAAAATGGTCTTGTTATGCAGGAAATGTATTTGCCCGTCATTGGCTCGTTTAATGCTCTTACGTTGCTCTTCGGTATCGACACACGGGCAAGCACGGGCTCACCGATTACTACAATACACGTACAATAATAATTCGTAAACGAATGGGCATTTGTTACATATGTAAATGTATTAAATATTAAAGCGTATGGGCAGTTGTTGAGTTGAGTAAGTAAACAGGCGACTCACAAGAGTTGCAGCCTGTACAAGCCGATAAATGCATCTTCTGGAATCATTTTAATGTTATTGTTTGACATGAGCAGGTCGTGCAGAGCTGCGGAGTTGCGAAATGGCCGTCCGGACAGGGAGGATATCTCGTTGCTCGCTAAATCTCTGACGAGGGAAGGAACAATTGATTTGTGAAATTAATCGGGGGCCTCGGGCGTAGGAAAATATTCTTTATCACAATTAAAAATCGGCCTTTTTATGCACGCCTATAATAGAATGAAGGAAAAACGTTCTCACATACGTACAAAACCCGAAGATTGAGGCAGTCTTTCAGATTCGGTATGGCGCTCAGGTGATTGGATTTGAGATCTCTGTAAGAAACGGGAAAACCGCTATTCAGTACAGCAATTCAATCGATTAAAATTAATAATAATAATGAGAAGAAGAAGAAGAGGAAGAAGAGGAAGAATAGATTTGATTAGTAAAGTTATTAGTCGTGGTGCTCTTAAAAATACTCTATTTTCCTCGGCGTATAAATTTTCTTGTTATCTTGGAGGTGCTTTGGCATACATATTAGTGGTGAAATGTAGGGAGGTTATTGGGGTTATTGAGAGTTATTCGTGGATCGAAGATAAATAATTGAAGGTAAGTTTTCGTCGGGTATCGAGGTCTCGGTAAAGGCGGTTTCGGGCTGTTGGGCCGATGTAAGGTCGATTGAGGAGGGCATTTGTATCGAGGCATTATTATTACTTACAGACTTTTGAGTTTAGCCGAGTGCTGGCAAAGGTCGTCGGGCACGTGCCTTATGCGCGCCCGGTCGAGGCGTAGCATCTCCAGGGATCCGCAGCCGTCGAGGGCGGGAAACTCGCTGAGCTCCTTGACGTTCGACAGGATTCTGCGTGGGCGTAGAGAGGGAATAAAATTAACAAGGGGCTCCCGGTTCACGCGAATATACGCGTCTGATCGTCCATCAGATCAGATCAGATCGGATCAGATCGGATCAGATCGGATGCGAGCTGTGACGCGTGGGTGGGAGCGCGAGTGTCGCGTAGTTCTCCACGTGAGCCCAGAAAATCCCGGACAGAATATAGACGATGACACCCAGAGCTCGCGCACCTCATTGACATTACCTTGAACGAATCAGCGTCGGCTTCGCCGGCCAACAACGTCCTCAGCGCCGTAAAAGATTCGGATTCGCTTTAAACGCGATAATCGCGCTTCCGCCGAATTACTTACGACCTCGCTGATAGAAAATTAATATCGGCGATAGCGGACAAAAGAAAAAGAAAACAAGATGTAAGAACGATGTTAAATGGGCAAGGATTCCGGAGAGGTGAATTGATGCATCGTGTGAGGTTGTGGCATCAGCTCCAGGAGGAGGAGGAGGAGGAGGAGGTTAATAAATTGTCCGGGAGCGTTAATCGCTCAACGGTAAGTATTTGCGATGGAAATCGGTGTAATTCCCTTCTGAACCCGTTTCCTTAGGTTTGTCAAATAGTCTTTTGTGTGCCGTGGAGCACACTTGGCTGCGCGAGCCGCTAATTTATTACTTACAGTTTGCGCAACCGCGCGAGATGTTGAAAGGTGAGCCCGTGCACCTCCTTTATCGGATTTCCACGCAAGTCCACCGACACTAGATTTCTTGCACCTTTAAAGCTGTCGGCTTCAAGAATCTGGATTCTATTATTTGCAAGCGATCTGCAAATGTTTTCCTCTGCGTTAGGCTTTTTTTGCCTTAAAATGCTTATTTATTTCAAAATTACAAGGCAATTGCCTAACCCCATGCCAAATTTCTTTAGCTCCCATCATAGCGTATTTTATTTCACTTGGTCGTCGTCATAATCATTAGCATTGAACGAAACGAATTTTACGTAATTATAACTCGATTCGGTTGTACCGACTCGTTTTACGTGAAAATATTCCAACTACGACACGCCAAGATTTTATTACGCTTTCTTTATTTACTACAAATGTTTTGTTAAATTAAATTACAATCTAATTGTTATATAAAATATTTACTTTATATTATACAATAATAATTATGTTATTAATTGATAATTTATTGAAAGGCTATTACGACTTGTTTTTTTTATTTATTTTTTTTTTTTATTAATTAAATTAATCGAATTAATCAAGAAATGCTGTGTGAGTGTGTAAACACGCGTGACCGTCCACGAGAGGTTGTTCGATATAAGGAATATTTTTAAAAGATATTCGACAAGATTAATTCAGTGCTCCCGTAAAAATAAAAAAATAAAAACAGTTGATTAAAACCACACCATATTTTGTTTATTTTGTTTATTTTTCACAATTATTAAAATACTTTTGCAGAAGTTACCTACGCCTGTATTTCTCTCTTTATTTACTGTTATTTCAAAACATAATTATTTACTCAATTTATATTAGAATATAGTATGATTTATGGGAAGAGTAAATTTTTAAATATCTCACTGTCGCCCATTTGATTATATAAAGTCTGTTTAACATTAGACACAGAAAGCTAATAAATCAGCGACTTTTTACAATAAACGTAAATCCAAAGAAAGTGAAAAATAAAGAAATTTTGGATTTCAATTAAAATATATTAAGTCAAATGTCAAGCGTAAGACCTCATAAATATTATTATTTTTAGGGAAAAATAATACTGAAAATATACATGAACCCGATTTAGTAATATTACATATATATATATATATATAAATTCTCAATCCTATCAAAATTGTTGAGGCTAATTAGTCAATTTTTACGATAATATGATAATAATATAAGCCAGCGAGATCATAAGCTCCCTTTACTTTATAATATTCTAAAGCATATAAAAAATAATACCTTAATAACTTTACTAGCTTGGCTTGAAATTGCGAGAGCAAATAAATTAAAAATAATTTTACATTTCGTTTATAATAGAAAATCAGTGAATTTTTCGTTTCGTAGGTGAATTTTTTTTAAAAAAAAAAAAAAAAAAAAATGTAAGTGTTATTTAAGGGCAGAAAATTCTTTCAGCAGACGAACATTTTTAATAATTTTAAATTATCTTTTGTCTTTTTTTGGAAATGAGATACTTTTTTTATTGCCAACGCGCGTAATTGACTTTGATCCGAAGGAATTATTTCCCCTGCAGTGATTCATACATAATTTGTTTTATATTTCAAATAATTCAGAGAAGAAAATTTTTACTGGGTAAAGACGTTTTTTTGTACATTTTTTTTTATTTTTTTATTTTTTAATTTTCTTACGAAAGTATGTATTAAATAATTATCAGTAATACAAGATAGATAAACACTATAATTACGTTGAAAACAAACCGGTTATCACTTTCAATAAATTTCTTAATGTAATGTAAAGCGTAATAAAATGAATAATTTAACATGTAAATAAATTTCGGTGAAATTTCGCTTAAAAAAAAAAAAAAACCGAGAATTGTATGTAAATTTTAATGGTATTAAAATATAATGAAATTTCGTGGCATATTCACTAGTCTTATGCATAGTCGTTACTTATTTACCCGCTTTTTTGTAAGGATTTTTATTTTTACGATTCTATATGGAAGGGAGAAAAAAAGTGTAAAATAATTTTTTGCAAAAGTGAGATTTTCCCTTCGTCGATCGCAATATGTAATTAATTATTTATAAGCTTATAAGCTCATAAGAGCGAGTGTCTAGATTTTTAAGATAAATCCTTCCCCTTAACGATTCTTTTGTTTAATAAAAACTATAGGCTTGGTAAGGCTTTTCCCAAGAGCGCAAGTAAATGTTATCTGACAAAGTTAGTAAAAATGGAATCACTGATAAAGACTTACAGTTCTTCTAGATTTCTCAATCCTGAAATGGCCTTTGGGAATTCCGTCAAATTGTTATCGTCGAGTTCCCTGCGATAAGAGAATCTAGGATTTTCATCTTCATCATAAAATATATATATATATATATGTATGTATATGTATGTATAGGTAATACAAGGAAGTGAAAATTTTTAACAGTAAGGCCAATCGATTCGCTAATGTATTTTTCAGATAAAAATATTCCAAATTTAGGGAATCGTTGTATAATTTTTCGTCCATTTAAGGTGCAAACTTGACGCATAAATAAATAAAATTTTTATAAATTACCGTTTATAAATAATACAGTAAAGTAATAAACAATGAGTTGAGTTCATTTTTTGTTTAGAAGCACATTTACTTAGGCAAGGAATGTCATTCCTTAGTGATTCCTTCAAATTATATTAAATTTCGGTAATTAGCGATTTGTGGATACTCACAGAATATTGAGCCTCGTTACGTTGTCGAATGCATTTATGTCAATGAACGCCAAATGATTGCGTTGTAATAACCTGCAACAATGAATACACGGAAGTATATTCTTATTCGGATTTTTTTTTTTTTTTTTTTTTCATCAAACCATAGTCACAGACACCGACTAGCTTTTCTAATTTATTATTATCTATAATTCATACATAATACCATCTCCTTTAGTCTTTTGTTAAAAACTCCTTAACTATTCTCACGATCGGTAGCGATTGTTCATATTTCCATAGCAACAAGGATCTTCTAACCCGAACGTTTACAATTTCATAGGATTTATCGGCCTTAGCTCATATATATATGTATGTATTGTTAAAAATTTATAACCGCGTAGGACGCGACGATGGAAAATCTAGGCTAAACACTACTCCATTCGCAACTCTTGGTTATCCTTCGAGACTCGCGATTAGTCGGTCCGCGTTATAATTGATTTTTCACAATATCCAATTGATTTATTTCCGGCATTAATACTTGCGCCCCCTCCCCCCCAGTATTCCCGAGCTATCGACTTTGGAATTGAAAAACTGACAACAATTGTATGTAACGGGAAAATCGAAATACTTCATTCGTCCGTTATACCGTAAGAAATGAAAAATGATAACTAAGCCACGTGCATTTACTTGTATTACATTCACATGCATTATGTAAACATATTTGTTTTTTTTTTTTTTTTTTTCTGAAACAAAGGTAAATCTTGGCGCTGGTTCTCGCCGCTGGTTTTCGAATTTTTAAAGCTCCTGGCTGCATTCAAAATAAATGTCCAAGAAGATTGTTATAATTTCGCTCTATTTCGCTGGCTGCTGTATTTTCAATTCGACACCGCGATTGGGAAGAAGGTTATACGGCGAGAGGATAGGATTACCGGAGCATCGGGGGAAAAAATCAAGTGGAGCCAGTGCGGAGATAATAATAGAAATAAGTTGAAAATTTGCTTAAGCCGTAGAATTTATTTAAAATGATATAAATCACGTTTCATCGCACGTATCTGGATCATTTCCTTTTTATCGTTTATTATTATACGGGGATGGGTTGGTCGTAGGGAGTACCGAAGGACCTACATTACATTGAATTACATGAATAATACAACGTCGACGTGAATAATTAAGATTTTTTTTCAAGCTGCTCTGCTCCGAAATAAATTTGACTGGCTGTTTGAATGTCGGGTACGCACGCACATGAGAATCCGGGATACGAAGTCCGTGTAATCGAAAGAAGTTTGATTTAATATTTCGAAACTTGTACTTACGTAACCAGGTCAAATTGTTCATTCGAATCTACAAGAAAATTTGGATTCCCGTACAATGCTCCGGGAAAATGAAACGGGGAATGAAGCTTTTCTCCGATCACAGGCTGAAACCTACATTATCCTAAACTTCTCTTATAAATAATTGATTCACGACGTATTAATGACGATGCTAGTAAATGTGGTTGTTCTTACGAGGCCGATGGAATTATGCGTAACGGGCGCAATGGCGGAAACTTTATTTTAGCGACGCTGCCCGATAAAATGGTCCTCGATACGAAAAACAATACGAAGGCGTTCAAGTAAATCGCAGGATACTTACAATACTTGGAGATTGGGAAATCTTTGAAAAGCGTGGGCTGGAATGTTCGTTAGATTGTTGCTCGTCAGGTCTCTGTAACAGAATGAGAGAAAGAATTTCTTATTAGCGTGACGGACTTTCTCCGCGTGTATAAAACAAAGTAGAAATAGAAGGAAGAAGAAGAAGAAGAAGAAGAAGGAGGAGGAGGAGGAGGAGGAAGAAGCAGATGATGGATGATGATGATGATGATGATGATGATGACGACGACGACGATGATGAAAAAGAGGGAGAGGATGGAAAAAGTAAATAAAAAAGGGTGACAATGGTATCGGAGGGAGGGAAGCTGCCTCCTTCCTAACTATGCTCCTCGGGGTTGATCGTGAATGCGAGTCTCGCGAGCGGGATGTTTTTCTCATTCGCAACAATCGTGCCGCGTAATTTTGGCGACCGAAATAAAACGTTTTAGTTGTCGGGTCTCTTTTGTAATTTGTCGTGTCTCTCACGACGAGGCGAGCGAGCGGACGGGAACCGGTATATTGCATCCACCCCCCACCCCTCCTACCCTCCCCCCCTCACTCGCCCCTCGACGGGGCTGCGCCTTTGTCATCGTCTACGTCATCCTAGTAGTCATCGCCCCCGGTCATTGTCTACGTCGTCCACGTCGTCTACGTCGTCAACCTCGTCAACCTCGTCAACCTCGTCAACCTCGTCAACCTCGTCCACGTCGTCGTCGTCGTCGTCTAGTGGTATTGTTCGCTGGGGCGCTCTCGCCCATCTACATAAATACATTCCGTTTTATGGTTTTCCTCCTCTCCTCCTCTCCTCCTCTCCCTCCTCACCCTCTCCGCCCCGCCCCGCCCCGACCATCTCCTTTTTTCTTTACTCTCATCTTGTTTGAAACTTTGTACCCGAGTTGACGAGCTTCCTCCGCTGTTGCAATATTGTCTCTTTGATTCACCGGCACGGGCGCGCCCGCGCGCACGCCCATGCGCATTTTAATTCATACGAGCGCAGTTACGCAGAAAGTTTTTTAGAAATTATTTTAATTGCCAAATGGAAATTTTCAACGTTCTATAATTAACGTTGAATGCAAGTAAACATATATTCCGACGAGAATTCAAGAATATCTTTTCAGCTCTTCAAGCGCTCTTCCTTCCATTTATTAATTATAATAAATTAACGTGTGTTGTCTTCTTTCTTTCTTTCTTTCTTTCTTTCTTTCTTTCTTTCTTTGTGGATTTTCATTGGAAACCGAAATCCGGATAATGTAACGTGACATTTTTAGCAGAGCCTTTTCTTAATTCCAAAGAAATACATTGATTTTAAAGCTCCGGCTTGAATTGCTCGGCTAAAACCAGGGTCTCGTAAGACATTCTTTAAGCTCATAGGACGGAAGGGCATAGAGATTTGAGTTTATTGAGAATTTCATACTAAAGCCATGACTAATCGACCTCTTGTGGCTCGTAATAGTTGGCCATTAGCTTCTTACCTACGGATTTATACTTATAGCGGATTCTTAAAAGCATTTGTCGGACGAAGCTCTGCGCGAGCGTGGCTGCCCCCCCCCCATGTCCCATTACATCGAGTCTATCGCTCATTACATCGTTAGCTTTCGTCGGCGAGCGGTAATTTTACTTTTTCGCCACTGGATAGCTCGACATTTACATTACGCGCCCCGTTATATAAAATAAATAACGAGATGAGAGACGAAGAAGAAGAGAGACGAAGAAGAAGAGAGAAGAAGAAGAAGAAGCAGCAGCGAAGCTTCGGACGTTAAGAATTTTATAATAGAATTAGAAGTATGTTGAGCTGGACGGGAAGGCCCATCGGTCATCGGATTCCATCAGCTCCTACTTTCTACGTGGATAAAAATAATTAAAGCGATTGTGGGATGGCTAATCTATCTAGTCGGAATGCCTATTGCATTTGTAAAAATAGCACGCGGTCCTCGCATTCTTACAAGTGAATTCTAACAAGTTGTTTCTCTAATTACTCATTTAGCTGTGTACGAGAGAGTTCGTGAAAATATTGAGCCATTAAAAGTGAGTTTCGGGCTCCGGAGCTAAATCTGTCTGTCTCTCATTCTCTCTCTCCTCTGTCTCTCCTCTGTCTCTCCTTTGTCTATACGCGTATGCGCACGTAGGCGCGGAGCCGGAGACGGGGGATTTAATAAATAAATTCACGAAACGAAAGAATTTAAATATTCAGTTCCGAGCGGTGCTTTGGCCCCCTTGGCCGGGGGGGTAATATCAGAAATAGCCACGAATGGGGGGCGGGGGGACCGGGTCGATCTTGATAATCTCCTGCCGTAAATGGATCTGAGCTTGGAGATCGTGGCGATCGATGCAAGCCGAATCTTCGAAAAATAGCCGCAGCCGATACGTAATGTCCACCGAGCGAGTTAATTTCGATCCTTAATGGAGCTCGGCCATCATCCGGACCGGCGGACCTTCACTCGCACGCGCGCACGCACACGCACCTCCCACCCACCTGCCGTGGCAGGGAGACGAACGAGGTCCCGTTTATGGCGTGATCGAGATGATCGGCCTCGGCTCGCGATTTTACATGACTCAGCGCTACGTTGTCCGAGCCGCTCGAATTTACATGCGATTAGCGGCTGCGAGCCCGTCCGGACAGGCTCCGGAGTCTCTACCCTCCACTTTCCCCCTGCCAGTAGCGCCCCGCCCCTCCCCCCATCCCCCCCGAATGGCTGTTCACAGGGAACGGGCAGGCGTCCGGCAAATCAGTCGCCGGTCGAATACACGTACTCAACAAGTGCTGTCAGTCACGAATGATCAACGAGCGAATTCTTGGCAAGGTGGTCCCCATTCATTGCTAACCGGACAATGTAAGAGCGCGCGTGCTTATGTGTTGCTTACGGGTTGGGCGGAGGAGGCTCCGGAGGGGCTCGCGCGTGAGTGGAGGCAAAAAGAGCCTCCTCGGGGATGCCGAGCACGTCGGCCTCGCCGGTGATCGATAAAGAAATCGGATACACGCGAGCGAATGTCCGAATTTGTGGAAACGGCGATCGGCGGGGCGGGGTGGCGTGGGGGTAGAGCGGCGTGGGGGTAGAGTGGGGTGGGGTCCTTTCACGGCTACGCGGGCCCCGTAATCCGGTGCCTGCGATACGTTTGTCCGGCGAGCCGATCACCTTGTTTCCTTTCCCTTTGGCGATCCGCTCGCGGGATAAAGTTTACGCCCGGGCCGTAAAGAGCCGGCGGGATTCCGTTAGAGAAATGACTTTTGGATCACTCGAATCGTAAACCGGCCGAGAGGTCAGGCAGATCACTCGAAAGCCCATAAAAAATGGCGTCGATCGGCGATGGGGGTTCGTGGGCGAGGGGGAGAGGGAGGGGCGGAGGGAAGGGAGGGAAGCGAGGGAGGCGAGGGGGACGGGGGCGACACGGGGGGAGAGCTAGACACCCGGTTATCGGCGAGATTGAGTGACGACGAGGCCGAGCCGGGGCGGACCTGAAATACCGGAGCTGCACAGTCGCCGTCGTAGCCGGGGAAAAGCCGCGGCCAAATGTCACTGGATGCGTAAACAGGGAAATTTATATCGGCGCTCGACGTCTCCCCGATCCCCAAACGTTCGACCGGCCGTACGGATCTCGTTTCGTTTTATTTGCGCAACGCCCCGCCGCGGCTCTATTTTTAATGATACAAATCGTCGTGCTCTTTATTTCCCTCCCTCCCCTTCCACCACCACCACCACCACCACCACCATCAGCATCATCATCATCTCTCTCTCTCTCTCTCTCTCTCCCCCCCTCGCCACCCAATAAGCCATTGTACCTTTTTCCGCCGTCTTTCTTTTATCTCGTTTTATCATTTCTGTTGTCGTTGTTGTTTTTGTTCTCGGCCCTCCGCCCCCGGTGCTCGCTCCCCGACAGCCAACGGGCAGTTGCGCAATCGCTTTGATAGAGACGTAAACGAGACGACGGGACCGCCGTCGCAACCGTCGCAACCGTCGCAGCAGTCGCAGCAGCCGCTGCCGCCGAGCTTTCGCCCGACGGGTTACCCGGGATTATTAAAGGGATTTATCTTGTTTCGTCATCGCCGAAAGCTTTTAAGCGAAAACCTCTGCCCATTATTATTTTATTATTTGCGCGCGAACGACTATTTTCAGCTGGTCTACGGGTCGGGCACATTTCCCACCGGCTATGAAGAATTTTCAAATTACGCAGACTATGAAGAATAACCATCGCCTCGCGTGACCGATCGTGACCTTTGCCCAACGTAAGCGGAAGGGAATATCTTCAATTCGAGCGGGCTCATCCTCATCGTCTTGTTGGATCTTCGTGACGTCAGACAGGCGCGCCCAACGGATACCCCCATTCCTCGACAGGACATTCTTATGACATCTCGCTATTGTTCGTCCGTCCGTCCGTCCGTCCTCTTGGGGTAAATTAAAATCAGCCCAATGCGAATTGACGTATATTCGTTGGGGTGGGGGGGGGGGGGGGTGCCTTAAACGTATATCGGCGTCGGAGTCGAGCCCGTTACGATTAATCATGACTTACTTGTCTGGGGCTAAAACTGGGCTCGAGAGCCGCTTCGCGATACGAGGATCGTCAGAATGTATATTAACGGCTATTGTATTGGTACTAATCATCCGATCGAGTGCCTCGCAGATATAAAGCAGATGGGGAACATGGCCGCTTGTGTCCTTCCGACATCTCCTACTTTACTTCGCAGAATAACAAATAATATTTTATCGCGGTATTTTATTACTCGTAAATGTTACACAATTTTTCTCGGACCTTTATGGCGGACAGCAGGACGCGTTCTCGGGGCGATGGGAAATCAAATAAGTTTACCTACATGAATTTCTAATAAAAATTTATGCCTCCCAATCTTACAATAACTTATCATTCCGTTGAATTTTCTTCCCTCGCGCCTTTCACGGCTATTTTCCTAATAATTCAAACAGTAGCCGGCCTTTCGTTATGCTTATGTAAGACTTACTTTCTTATAAGATATACGTGGCGATCGACACCTGATTTCATTAAGAGACATGTCCTTTAATAAATTACCATTTAATGCATCCGCGGGCTCGCGGTAATAATCCAATGCCTCCTTAATATCAGCAACACGTCGTAACGTCATTAGCTGCGATTAGGGAAGAATTCTTTTATTACAAAAATAAGAGGCTCCGGGACCATGGGAATAATGGAAATTTCAATTAAAATGGAAACGTCTCTTCGAACCACTGTAATTACGGTGTTTCTTTTGAATTAATTAATTCAATACGATTCGTCAATTACTCTTGCAATACATTTAACTTAAGCGCTACACCCAATGACGTGAAATTATTAATTACCCGCTTGTACGAGGGACTCGCGATTCAATTAACCGTTTTTTTCTGCCCATCGAGGATCATTAACGTTGAAAGGGGGGGGGGAGAACGTATCGGTTACTTTACGCGAAGGAATAAGAATGGACTTTGGTTATGATAAGAAAAACGAAAGGAAATGATGTGGAATAATGAAATAAAAGTTTTTTTTTTTTTTTTTTTTTCGGCGCTTATTGTGTCGTTGAACCGCAACGAATACTCGAATGGGATAATAAAGGCACTGAAAAATGTCTCGCTTTCCTCACCTCGCTACCGTAATGCGCTCCACCTGCATTTACCTGCCCCTCCCCCTCCCCAACGCACTCTCTCTCTCTCTCTCTCTCGCTTTCTTTATGTGTTTTTTTTCGTTTGTTTTTTATTATTATTATTAAATTTCAAGCGCCAAAGACGAGACAAATAGATTTTCTGTAAATGCAAGAACGACCAAACGACCTTAGCGCGACGGCGTAGCTTTCAAATTTACCTTTTCTCGGCACTCAGCCCGACTGAGTATTTTTAAATCAACGAGCAATGATAAATAAGGAATATAAGGAAGGAGGGATCGAGGAAACGAATATCGGGACCGTACATTGGCTGAGTTATGCTCCCACCTTTTTAACCTCCCTGCCGATACATCCTTCCTTATATATCTAAGCAATACGTACGGTGAGTTACCAAGGTACCGGCGGCTAAAGATCGAGGTAAATGCATGTGAGTGCATATGTTGGAGAGGCGCGGATCGACGCTATACGCACACTGACAAACTGATAAAAAAAAAAAAAAAAAAATGTCGGTGAATAAAGCGATAAAAGCGGATGGGCCGGGATGGGATGCGAAACGAAGACGAAGAATATCTCAAGAGTATGGGGTTATTGGCTACGTGAGGACACGAAAGGGAAATCGGAGTTTATTGTTCGCATTGTAGTAAATTATTTTACGAATAATATTCTTGAAAGCAAGTAATACACGAAATAGTAACGAGGTCCCAAGCATACATTATGGCCGGCCTTATTTCTTCCTTTTTTTCCTTTTTTTTCTTTTATATTGAAGCTTAGGCAGGTTAAACGTAGCTGATCAATATTTTGAATATTTTAATGGCGGCGAGCGTAAAGTATAGCGCTAATTGTCATATACTGCTCGGGCAAGCCATTGGAATAATATAAATAAGGGAATTTATCCGCGGAGGCATGCGTAAGCAGTGGCCGGCCCACCGAGGCCGTAATGCAGCCTGTAATAATAATAAATCGCCTCGATGATATCTATTATCTGTATGCGGAGTTGATTTGTGTGCGCGTGCGCTCGCCTGCGAATACGCGGGCAGAAAATGTTAATGTAAATCAAAGGCCCGACAGGAGGCACAGACCGAGCGACGTAAGAAAATATAATTTAAATTTACGAATCGCGATTATTTATATGAGAAGACACATTTTACACGGTGGAATAGGGGAAAATTACAAGGTGAGAGATAATTTATAGGCCGCGAGCGTAGATAAATTCGACGAGGCCGCCCATTAAATTATCTGCCGTTAATTTAATAAAACCAGAGCCGGCCGCTTAAGTGTTATAGAAATCTTTGTAGTGAGGAGTAGGCGATGCTCGGAGCATTGGAAACGAAGGAAAGATGAAAAAGGATCGGCCGGAGGCCGTGACACGAGCCGCTGCCTGAGCTCGTGGGCTGGGGTGGGGGGGACTTACTTACTCTAACCGATAACCTCCTCGGGGCAACGAGAAACAACGAAAGAAAGCCGCTCCCGAGCTTTAGTTCGCGCGCACGAGCTCGGCTCCACCCGCGCGACGGGCGTCGACGGGGGTCGTGGGGGTCGTGGAGTGGGGGGGGGGGGGGAGAGAGGAGCCAATTGTTCGATACAGAGCCCGGGTCCCCGGTCTCTCCGTCACCGGTGCCCGACCGATAGAGAAATTAAGCAATTTGTTCGCTACGCGGCGGCCGACTTTTTAAGGCGCGACACGCGACAAGGTATCTGCTCTCGCGGCGATAGGGCGGGGCGTCGTGAGGGGGGGGGGGCAGGGAGTGGGAGGGAGGGAGGAGGGAGGGAGATGTTGGCCGTGTCGCAAAGCCGCCGGTGGAAGCTAAGTGGAAATGTCAGCGCTTGGGTATGTATGTAAAAGGAAGGATGCCGTCGTCCCTTGGCCGGCGCGGGCAACGCGGCAGGCCGTGTTGGGCAACGACGAGTCGCCGGGAGGGAATCCGGGCTACCGGGGCTAATGATTGAGCGCCATCGAGTAGTAGGCGAGCGAGGTATCGCTTCGCGCCCGTTTCGCGCCGCGCTTGATTAGGTTGCGACAGGGGCGCGTTGCGCGAGCACTCGGAATCCGGGGTACGCGCCGCCTCGCGAGGAAACCGAAACAGCACCCGCACCCGCACCCGCACCCGCACGTGCACCGCTCTCGGCCCCCTTTTGTCGCCAAATCGAGCGGTAACCCGTGCTTATCGGCCCCCCCTCCACCCACCCCGCCCCATACCGCTACGTCTAAGTCGGATGGCGTAACGGACCCGTGGTCCCGGTCGCCGCTACTGATCCATTAATCTCCGCTCTACGACGAGAGCTTCGTCACTAAGCTCCCATACCGCACGGCCCGACGACGGAGCTTCCAAGTATTCCTCCGGGAATCGGTCATTTCGGCCGGTGCGAAAACTACTCGTTCCGCCGAGCCGCATCGACGCCTGACCGCTAGACGTCCGAGGGAGATTTAAGCTCGGCTTTGATCTCCTTAAATAACGGTCGGTAAAACACTCCGGCGAGCTAGTATATCAACTCTACGAGCATCGATTTATTTATTTATTAATTCACCGGCGTACGTTAACGTTAATTTTAGCGAGTAAATTCTGGGCGACTCGTTTGCTTCCTTGCGACGAGAGCGACTACAGCGACGGCAGCGACGGCAGCGACGGCAACAACATCTCCGATCGCGATAAGACGCAATCTCGGGACGAGGCGATGCGGCGATTGACGTGGCGGGGGGGAGGGGGACCCGGAGATGGATCGATGGAAGAAAGATTTCGGAGCCGGAAAACAAGCTGCGGGGGCGAAAATAACGTTAAAGCCGATAAGCGGCAAATGATCCGGGAAGCTTTTCAGATTTATAACCCCCCCCCGGCCCCCTTTCAATATTTTTATTTATTATTCGCATTAATGCTCCGACAGAGGAAACTCCGACTTCGGCGAATCGGAGGACTCGCGCGAGCTATACCGATCCCTGCCTCTTTAAATATCATCGCTAGATCCCTAGATCGTATTCTATATAATATTTCAATGGTACATCGCCTCTTGGCTCAATTCCTTCCTCCCAATCGAGTATTCATCTCCGCGCACTCCTATTAACGCATTTACCCGCCAAATTACCTCTTTCACTTACCTCGTCTCTCTACCTCCCCACCCCCCTTCCCATCTACGCCATCTACGGGCCGTATGACCGTAGATCGGGGGGACTTGGGCGTTATCGCGATTACCCGACCGCTGGGCGGTATTTAGCCGAAATGTATTTCCATGGAAAATCTTACGTGACCGGGGCCGCGCCTATAAATACAATACGAACTGGATCCCCGGATCCCCGGATTCCGTATTCCGAATTAAATTCCCCGTACTTTCCCAGTCAAGTGCCAGGGAATTCGACTTACGAGGCAGACTTCTTACCTAGACGCTTTGTCGTAGTACATTGTCGTTGCCATTGTTATTATTTTATTTTATTTTCACCCTTTTTGCACCGCGCTGTCACGTATAAAGGCGACGGAAGGGGCTCTCGGTTGCCAAAGTACCGCTTGGTACTTGTAAAGCTACTTGTGCAGATACGTTTAATAAGAGAGGATCTTTGTGAAAAAGCCGCGCAGCAGCGGGTCATGGGCGGGTCATGGGCTTTCGAGGGAATGGAACGGGAGTAGAGATGAGGGAAGCTCGTGTTTATATTATTAAGAGGTACATCATTTCTAAAGAAGAACGTGACTGCTTTTATGAAAATCTATCGAATGCAGGGCCACGTTGGAATGTAAATAAGCGAGGGAGGTGACATTGTCGGATATCGAGTGGCGAGTCTTATACCCCGGCCCACCCCAAAAAAAAACCATCGCTACTTCATTTACGGACGCTATTAACTGGGAGGACGCGTGCTATCCCTATCTCCTCCTCCCCCATTCCCCCTCAACGATCATTAATCAAAGAAAAACAAGCCGCCCGAGATTTCCTGTTAATTGAAATTTCTCGGGAGCGTCGTAAAGAGCGCGAAACAAATGTTCGGACTGCCTCCCCCGCCCCTCGTCGTGCGAATGAATAATTGGCAGGTGAAGCGCTCGTAAAGATAGGCGGCCCGACCAACACGTACACACCAGGCCGCTGCTCCCCTTCCGCCACAGCCGCTTCGCGACTCTGGACACTTTCATTCGATATATCCCGCCTCGTAAAACAAACGCGATACCTAAATTGCAGTTCCCGAGGGCATAAGTCTCCCGCGACACTGTATTCGCTAAATTCGCGACATTTCCCCTCTCCCTAATGCTCATTCCACAGAGATACTCCGTCAACTCTCTCTCTCTCTCTCTCTCTCCCTCTATCTATCAACCTATCTATCTATCTATCTATCTATCTTTATCATTATCTTCGCCGAGCATGTTTTCCTTTAATTTAATACGACCATCGCCAGGAGCCTGGCCGAACGTCGATTTTCAGACCAACAGCCCTGTAATATATGCTGAGAATCGGGAACGCGGTACAGAATTCGTCGCTGCGACTAATCCGAACTTGCTCATTCCTAAAAGTGAGAAATAGAGAGCGAGAGAGAGCGAGAGAGAGAGGGAGAATAGGCAGGGATCGATGCATTTGCACGGGTTTGAAGTTACGGTGCGCGGCGCAAGTGCGCTTTATTAATTTCCGTCGCTTTAATCGGACTTCCTGTGCAAAGCCTCTGAGCCCCGGTTCACTTTTTCACAGGAGGGATCTACAATGATCTCTCTCTCTCTCTCTCCCCCTCTTGGTCTCTACGTTAAATACCTTTAATGCCGACGTCGGTCGAGTGACGAGTAGCTAGACGGATTAATAGCAGAATAAATTATTGCGAGTATTGCGATACGATACAAAACTAAATTGACATTAATAGCTTAAAGTCTCAAAGTGACCCGCGACTCCATACTTTTTAATGTCTTCTTCTTCTTCTTCTTCTTCTTAAGCATCAGTAGCTATTAAATTAACGCGTAATGTTATCGGAGCTTAAGCATTCATCTCGCTTTGTACGTTAACTTATGAAATACCTTGGTCCTTGTATTACTTTTAGCATACGCTTAGCATAATTACGTAAAGCGTATAATTTAAGATAAATGAACTTTGAGGCCTTAAGCGCAAGTGAAAATTAATTCATATCAATTCGAACGCCTTAGAATTATTAGGAATGCGCTTCTTCAATCTTATTTCTCTATTATTATTTACGTCCCCTTCATCTTTATTGCGAAATATTAAATTTCAGCAGATCTAATAATTTCTAATTACTCTAATACCGAAATCGTACCTCTGGAATCTTTGTATCCAGTCAGTACATCCGATTAGTCCCAGATTCTTTTCTATCTACCACCACATTGATCTCGGCGCTTAACTCGACTATCGTTCGTTTATTTTTATGGACGATTTCCGTAATTACTGGGAATTCATCGAAAGGCCAAATACAGTTTATGCATTAAATACGAGGATTTACGAGACCTGATTCTATGATTTAGCGTTATATTTATAAGGCGCAAAATCTTGGCAAATTATTGAATACAAAATCTTCAAATCTTCAATGAGGAAACTGCTTTCCCTCAAATCGTTAAAAACCATTGGAATTGTTATATTACAAATAATGAAAAAACTTACGGAACGTTAACTTAAATTTTCGGTATATACGTATTACAATGTATGAGAATAATGTCGTGGCCGTGCATTTAGCTCTAGTTCTCTTGGGACGATAATATAATTTCTGGAAACAAAAATACGAATAACGAAATTTCGTAAAATCTAAATAAATCTGAAATTTTAATTACACGCTTCCTAGAAATGATTTATCACTTATGGCCTTCTTGCCCCTGGCGACAAGAGGGTACATTTAATGCACCGCTCGCCAAGAGACGCCGGATTTAAATAAAGCTATTGAAATTCTTCGTGCTCGAGAATGCGCTCGGGATTGCGGATTCGTCGGGATTTAATGCAAATCAACCGAGGGCAATAAGTTCTCGTTCAAAGAAAATCAGTGGACTTGTTTCGCAACAAATGCACATCCGAGTCAGACTCTCGATTCCCACTAAAAAAAAAAAAAAACAAAAAAATCACTCATTTCTTCCTGACACGTCCGTACCAATGCTCCCCCCCCCCTCTCTCTCTCTCTCTCTGCTTCCTATAGTAAACAAGTATATTGAGCGGAGTAAATTTAAGAATTATTATTTCGTGGAAGCGTAGCCCCCCGACTGAAGGATCATTGAATGTTCACAAATTTTATATATACGTTGTCCGAAATCAAGCGAATTTCTAACGTAGGCAAAGTAAATTTTTATAAAAAATAAAAAAATTGTCTGTTATTGTTGCTGGCTTCGCTGAACCCGTATTAATTATCCGTATAATACGTCTTGCGATATTCATTAATTTTCATAATTGAGATTTCATGTATGGAAATAGCATGCGTAAGGAATCATCATCAATTACGAAGATAAAGCGTATGGGAAGGGCTTGGGGTTATTGGGGATAGAATCGTTTGTCGGGCACTTTTACTCTTAAAATGACTGATTGCGGTATATATTGCGGTATCTTATTGAAGCATTAAGAGGAAGAAGAAGAAGAAGAAGAACAAGAAGAAGAAGAAGAAGAAGGAGGAGGAGGAGGAGGACAAGGAGGGGGAGGAGAAGAAGAAAAATCGAATGCCAAAAATTCCTTTTGAAGCGAATTCTATAAATTCGAATTATGAATCGAAAATTTATCAACGTATTATCAACGTAAATGTCATTGCCATGCGAATGGGACGAATGTCGCGAACGATTTGTATAATTTCATTTATTTGCAAAGCTAGATATCACGAGGAATGAATTAAATCGAGTTAGTTTACTAGAGTCGGCGCATATTAGCCACGCGAATGCTATTGAAATATCGAAATAATGCTGAAATGCGAATTTCATACCTTCGCTTTACGAGGGCGAACGTAAATCTATGTGAAAGATACTTAAATCTTTTTAACTTAAAGAAATGTTGCAAGCGCTGTAGGAGTTACTTTCCACCAATGTCGCGCTTCTTTCTGCTAAAGATTTTAATAAGAATTTCCTTGAGAGTTGGTTTCTCATGGCATTGGTATATTACGTGGAATTAAAAGACTCTATTTACAGACTCTCCTGGCTACGGGCTATAGTAGTCTCTTTTTGTCCAGAATACGCTCATTTATAGAGAAGACGTTAAAGCGATGCTTTATGTGTTTGGACTTGAGATAGAAATAATTTTCAGTTAACGATCAGGTAGATACAGTGCGTACCACCGGTAACCGTCATGGTTTGGGCATAGGTTTTCAAGGCCAGTGAAGTGTTATCGACGGGCAAAGACGATGAAATCGGCTAATTTGTGGGAACCATAATACGTAATCGAATAAATTTCAGCGAGTCAAAGAGTTTAGCGGTAAATAAACTGAAAGTTACATTTCGTAGGCCTCGTATTGCACGATAATAAATAGCGATAGATCATTATAGACTGTGTTGCTCGGAAATGGGTGGGTTGAGAACCGCCAGAAGCTTACCAGCCCGGAAGAATAAATTACAGGGCAAACAGCATTTATAAAAGCTTTTATAAGCCCATTTTATTGTAGCCCCGTATGATTATAGCAGCGCCCGCGTCGCTAAGTGATACAGAACTGGTATCGAGTTTTTCGTCATCAGCAAAAGAGCGAAAAGGGTATTTTATTGAACATGACACTTTGGCGATTATTCAATCGACGAGCAATAATAATGTGGCAAATAATGGAGCGAGCATACGGTGTTGCAATTCCTTTGGAAGAATGGCCTTTTTATGAAAAAACAGAAAAAACAAAAAAAAACAAAAAAACAAAAAAAAAGAAAGAAAGAAAGAAAGAAAAGAATACGGCGGGGTCGGGAGGTAATAAAAAGGAAGAAGCTTAATTGATTTTATAAAGGTCGTAAAAAATTTTCAATTCTATAGATGAATGTAGATGATGGACCTTATGACGTAAAAGAAAAAGAAAAAATGAAAAAAAAGAAAAAAAGAAAAGAGGGAGAGTTCAAACGGTTAATATTTTTTAAAAAGAATAAGACGAATTTTATCGCCTTTCCTTAATCTCGTGTTAAATCGCATCCTTAAAAAGTCACTTTGGGATAGAAAGAAAATTGCGCGATATAAAATCACTGTCTGCGGGGGCTGTAAGGGCGTAGTGGGGGTGGGGTAGGAGGAGGTGGAGGAGGAGGAGGAGGAGGAGGAGGAGGAGGAGGAGAGAGAGGACAAATAGGTTAATCGTCGGCGCCCACGTAACTTTTACGTACAATGCAAATGCTTGGATCCGCGGACACGCGCGCGAACGCCGAAAACGCGCACACGCACGGAGTGCGCTGTCGCCCCATTGGCACTCGGGCGCACTCTCTCTCTCTCTCTCTCGCTCTCGCTCTCCCTTTTTACGAGGCCGTCGTTTCAATGGCTCGCTCGAACATACACAAGCCCGCAAAGATTACGACATTTTAGGGAGCCGATAAAGCAGATTTCTCCTCGCCGACCTGAACGTATTAACCGCGTGAGCCGTTAGCCGAATAAAGGGCCTGATACCCATAGGCGAGCACCGCCCCCCCCCTCACGCGGCCCCGCTCCCTTATATAAAGCACAAAGCCTTTCTTAGCCCAGCCCCTGTCGGCCGTCGTCGTAAGTAAATACCGAAAAGAGCATTAATTTTAAACGATCATCGCGCGTAATTGATAATCTCGGTTTAATGTGGCGATTTAAGTTTTAAGCGCAGTCAGTTTGCCGGTTACGTCCGTCGGCTACTTTGCAACGTAATAACCGGCATTAATGATGTCGCCGAGATAGGGGGCTTAATACATTCAAGAATTCCTATTTGCATTAGCCGTAAGGATCTGTTTTTGCCAAATGCCAAGGCTAAACGGAGAGTTTAGTTTGCCGTCGGCGGTGAAAGCGCTACGTTTTCGAGTGAATCGGGTCGCCGCGAGGCCGACAATGCCTTTACTATATAATACGTCGCGCGCTCTTGATGAATGAAGAAAAAATGAAAAAAGAATTTACCATCCCCGGACTTATTGACTTTAATCGATGGGCAGATACGTTTGAGAAAAGAAAATCAACAATCTGAATATAATTTATGATCCTTGGTGGCTGGCGGGGGTGGGGGAAGAATTACTTACCGCGTCGCTAAGATTCGTTACGTAAGAATGAAAACTTGGAGACTCGCCCCTTAATTTATTGCGACGTTGACCGACGTTGGCTGACTTTGGCCGACGACGTTAAAGAATAAAAACCGAGAAGGAATTAATTTGGCCCTCGATATGATCTCGGTAAAGGAAACAGAAGAAAGTAAAACAAGTACTCCGCGAGAAATTACAAATTACATGCATTAATATACGTTCGGAAGTCGGTGCTCGATGATTCAAATCTTTTTCCCTTCATTTTTATTCCAGCGGGGCAAATGATAAGAGTGAGAGAGTGCAGAGAGAGAGAGAGAGAGAGAGAGAGAGAGAGAGAGAACGGCCTCGGAGCTATAGAAAATGGAATGCAATCAAAGCCGCAGAGGACGATTCATGGCGTAGAGGCACTTTAGAGTGAATTTCAAAATTACGACTCAATCCAATACAATTTTTGTCGTTGTCGTTGTCGTTGTTGTCGTCGTTGCTATGTATTTGCACGATAAGGTCGTTAAAATACAAACGGTGGAACGAGTCGGTCCCGCACGTTTAACCTCGATATTTGGGCAATGATCGGCGATCGTTTGGGATTATTAATTCCTTGCTTGGGGGCGGGACTCCCGAGGAAGGGAATTCTCTTCTCTAGTACCGTGAGACGTCCCCAATAACCCCAGTCGAGTCCCGGTATAAAAATCCGTTGTTGCTTGACATACGGCTGCGCTTAATAGTACGTTGCTCGCAAAAGGCATTAACGGCCGCGAGTTTAAACGCGTTGTCGTACGTAAATGTTCTTCTCGGTCTCCCGAGTAGAGTCCCGAGTAGTCTGCCGATGAGTGGACAATCACTTTTAATTTTTAAGGGGAAATTGACAGAAAAGTAGGGGAATGATTTCTCATCTCTGGCTTTTTACGAGATCCGGAAGCTCGAATAAATTTCTCGAATTAGTCGTGCGACGCGTCCCCGGGGAGTTTTTGCAAAAAAAAACACCATTTTAAATCGTCAACGGGAGGAGTCAGTCTCGTCTTCGGAACTTCGGCGTTAAGTGAAAAACAGCTTGTATCTTCTTTTAAAATCCGTTGCTCCCTAACGAGTCGTCCGTAAATTTCTGGCCCCTTCTTGCTTTTATTGCCCGCGACCACGGGAGACGATGCGCCGGATTGGACATATTTTTTATCCCTCGTTATACGGCTGCGGGCGCGGGAGGAGTGGTGAGGAGTGGAGAGGGGAGGGGAGGGGGGTGACGAGGGATAGACCTCCGATCGTCTTATATAGATCGACTTACCGCTAGTTCGTTGCTTTAAAAAAAATCACGATTTTAAAAGGCTCCGCTGTGACGTGTATGCGCAACGATCGAGGATCGATTCGATCGTTTACGACGCAGACGTGAGGATAATAAGCACCGGCGTCCACCGGCATTGTCATCTCTCCTACGCTTTCGAAACTCTTTACCGATTCATCCATGTTTGGTTTGGCTAACCGTCAGTCTCTCCCAAACTTTTAATAACTCCTTTTAATATTATTATTATTATTGTTATTATTATTATCCGGTCTGCGTAGTCCTTGGAGCAAGTACGTACGTACGTGCATTTAGGTATCCTCTCTCGGTCCCGAGTATCGATCAAATCTAAATTTACCATTTTTATGCCCCAATAGAATGTCTTTTAAAAATCCATGCTATCGGAATAATTACTGAAGAATACGCGAGTGCGAGTGCGAGTGCGAGTCCTCGATGAATGTCAGGATTATTTGTTGTCGTTGTCGTTGTCGTACGTGTTGTCGTTGTTGTTGTTGTTGTTGTTGTCGGCTATTTACAAAGTAATATTTACAAAGAGCCGAGCCAATAACCCTTGTGCAGTTGGAGGCTCCGATACCTAATATAAATCCTCGGAACCTTTAAGACGTAAATGCGCTCGAGGCAATCGATACTTTACTACGTAAACAAATGAGAACACTCGCGGCCGTGTATTGAAGGAGCGAACGATTACGTGAACTCCACTGGCTAAGTAAAAGGTACACAGAGGGGCGCACAGAGAGAGAGAGAGAGAGAGAGAGAGAGAGAGAGAGGGGGGGCGGGGTATGTAAACGCGTTAGGAATACCAGTCGCTGTGGAGTAAGTGGAACACTTTCTCAAAAGAATTACAAGGAGCTTGGGCTGCTAGCGAAGGAATTTTCACAGTTTCGGAAAAGAATCGCTGCTCCGGCTTTTGTCAACTACGGAGAAATGCAGATGCGAGAGGTTCGGTGAGCGCGAACCAGGGAAAGCGGCATTCGTACTTTTGAAAACAATTTGAATACTTCATGCCGACGTTTCGGAAACTTGCTCGACTATTAATTTCGGGGCTTTTTTCCTTTTTTCCTCCCGACCCTCGACCCTGCCCCCCCCCAATCCATCCTTCCTTTACGCCCCGCGCGGTTGGCAAATTTATTTTTTTTTTAACGAATAATAATTATCCAGTGACGATTACGAGTTGATTTATCGGCAAACTCTTATTGACTTCGTTGATTCGGGAACGGCTCTTTCTTTTTCTTTCTTTTTTTTTCTTAATAAACGAATTCCGTCTCCTTCTCCGGCCCCGGCCCCGGCCCCGGCCCCTCCTTATCAAGAACTAATTACCGCGCGTCGTTTGTAATTCCTGGCAGCCCCGAGGATATAATGGCAATCTCGACGTGTGGAGTAATTTTTCCAAAGTTTCACGTTCCCAACAAACTTGTATACTTAATTGCCGCGGGGTGGGAGGGTGGGTG
Organism: Ceratosolen fusciceps; assembly: GCA_018883505.1. Lineage (NCBI taxonomy): Eukaryota > Metazoa > Arthropoda > Insecta > Hymenoptera > Agaonidae > Ceratosolen > Ceratosolen fusciceps. The sequence goes on along the minus strand of RCIC01000006.1, from coordinate 8,903,609 downwards.
GGGAGGAAAGTTTTCGCGCATGTTTATTGAGATTCTAAATTCATGTGCAGAAAAGACAGGCGCATATGCGCCCGAGCCAATGGAATTTATATCAGAGATGCATTTTTACTATTTACTTTACTGTTTTCGGCCCGAGAGAACGGAGTGCAAAAGTTACGAGTTCTCACGTAAGGCATTAGTGTTTATACCGATCTGCGTGATGCTTATCTACGGCAGATTTTTCAAACAATCGTAGATCTGCAGGGAAACAATCGTGAAATTTTTGACAAAAGTTTTTCTTTCTTTTTTTTTCTTTTTTTTTTCATTCCCAAAAGGAAGTCATGTGGATGGTACAGATGCAGAGCTGAATCTCATTATCTCTCGTCCCTGCCCCTCGTCCCGGCAGAGACTCCGTCGAGCTCTCCCCACCCTCCTTTCGACATTGCGAATGCGCGCGTGGGATTCTCCAAGACCGCATTTTTACGCGAGCGGTAATATATATATATATATATATACATATATCGTGGACGTTGAAAAATCGGCTTTTAACCCAAGTATAAAATCCAGCCGAATTAAGGAATGATGTACGCGCGTTCGAGAAAAATTCAATCGTATTAAAATTCCCCTCGCTCCTTCGTACCGAGATGAAAGAAAAAAACAAAAAAGAAAAAAAAAAAATAAGAAAAGAAACAAACAAAATGAAATAAAAGAAGAAGAAAAACGTCCGACTGCGCGACTCGGCTGCGAGTGAACAGCGGACAATCCTTCGGAAATCCAATTCTCGCGGCTCACGGCGCACACCGGGACTCGGATCACTTTTATTTAATACCTTTGTCCCAAGGTCAGCGTCGTTGCGACCAAAGAAAAGTCCCGCGACGGATTATTGTTTACGCAAACCGCAATTACACGGAGCCGCGATACAAGGGTCCGCGTCGACGTTCTATATATTTTTAATGCCGATAAGCAGCTTCGCCTGACGGATATTTCACGTAGAGAGGCCAATCGTCATTTTCTCCACGAGTCCGTATAAAAAAAAAAAAAAAAAAAAAAAAAAAAACGGAAAATTAATAAATACGTATTATTTTGCCTGAAATGAACGTGTTTTATTCCGCCAAGAGAAGCAGAAGAAAAAGCCTCGGTTACAATTTATCGCTTACGCAATATATTATTTCTAAGTCAAGAAACTTTACTATGGCTATCACGATTTTCTGTTTTCTCGTAATTGATAAATCCGGCGTGCCTCACTTCTTAGAAATAAATCTTTACCGAGCAAAAAGTGTAAATCCGAGGGAGAGCGTGAGCGAGAGCGCGAGCGCGAGCGAGAGACCAAAAGTTACGTCGCGACTTAAATCAAAGTACCACGAAATGCGTAAAAAGACGAAAATTCCGTATTTGCCAGGATTGCGCTTGCTTCCATTCAATTTGTATATTAATTCCCGGCCCTCGTTCAATTCTCCGGACAAATCCGAGTAAGCTTTTTAAAAAGTACAATCGAGTCCCGCATGCGATACACCCGTCCACGTAAAGGACGCGTGTGCGCGCAGAGCGGGGCCAAATCAATCGGTAGTGGTGGTATTCGTCTTCTTAGATCAATGACGTCATGGCTCCCTCTGGGAAAAATTGTTCTAAAGAGTAGTTTGGCCGATAACGCCGAGCCATAGATCGAGATGAGAAATACGTAGATCCGATAGCTGAGTAAATAACGAAGATAATCTAAATTAAAGCTGAAAGGAAATGTCCAGGTTCCCGATTAACCAAATAACGTCGGCTCTCGCGTAGAGGCACTCCGAGGTATTGCCGTGCTCCAACCCCACCCCCACCTCCCCCCGACCCCTCGTTCCCTCGTACGATGCACTAAAAAGTATTAATGCGAAAACGCGCGTAAAATCGCATTTACATGTAACGACATTTGCGTGTCGAAAAGCGAGTTCAATCTTCTCTATGCAGGTCGAAAGGGGAAAAAAAGAGAGAGAGAGAGAGAAAAATAAAAAAGAAAAAAGAAAAATACATCAGCTCGAGGGCGGGGGAATGAAAAAAGAATCGACCGCTCTAGTAATCAAAAATGGGCTGATGGGCGGTGGAGGGCGAGGGAGCGGGTTGGGCGGAGGAGGTGGAGGAGGTGGAGGGAGGAGGAGGGGGGGGAGGGCGGGGGAGGGAGCGGGAGGGAGCGGGATGGAGCGGGGGGTGGAGCGGGGTGGTTACGCAAGCGGTGTATTATGCCGGATCTCGAGCGCGCGGCTTCGTTGGCGTTTTCTCCGGGGGACGCTCGTATTCCCGCTCAACTACTCGACTCGACGTCGCGCGGACTCACCACCGCGCGCCCACACGTATTCGTTTAATCGTCTCTTATGCTCTTATTATACTTTCCCGGAGTTGCAATTAGCTCGATTTTAAGTACGACCGCAGGTACGCTGGTACGAAATATTCTTCCGCCCGGTCCATTGCTTTTACCCTTCGAACTTACTTAGGCGTTCCCGCTTGGTGAAATGCGTATTAAAACCTAAAGGACCGATCGACCTCTACGTCATCTATTAAATATTCTCAAGGTAAGGTCGGTCAAGAAGAGCTAAATCGATGTATGTAAATGATCGCGCGCGGCTTTCTCGGTAATCCGAAATGAATGAAATAAATAAATCGAGGCTCGCGATCGTTGAGAGTAATTGCAGGGCTTTGTTGATTCAAACCTCCCCCCCCCTCCTCCTGCCGCCCTCGACGACGACGTGTCCCGAGACTCCCCCCCTTCCATCCACCCACCCATACGTAGACTCGAGCTTCCCGAGGAGACGCGATGAATATGTAGATAGACGTGGTGGGGCGAGATTATTTATCAGCAGGATCTGCTCGACATTCTTTTTAATACACAGCTCGGAACTCCCCTCGTTCGGGACTCTTTTTCTCTCCTCCTCCTCCTCCTCCTCCTAATCCACTCCCCGTCTCCGATCCGCCACCGGTAACGACGTGTAAGCCCCCCGTCCCCTCGCTACCGCCGCTGCTTTATGACTACTGATTCATTCCAATTTTTCTCAATATTAAGCCAGTGGCGCTGTCCTTGTTTGGACCACGGCTCATTAAGTACTAATAACTAACGGGGCGAGATTCTGATCTTCGATCAGGCCTCGTTGTCTCGATCTTATCCTTCCCCGAGCTATCGATCATTATAAATATAACGCTTTCCTTGCACGAGCTTACGAAGAAAGGAGCTCGAGTGACACATACGTCTTGATCGATCAATTACATAAATCAATATAAACGCGTGTCTAATTATCCCCTTCCTTCGAATTGTTATTATTACAAAGTAAGGCGACGTAAGGCTACGTCACGGTCCCGACTTCGGACTCGCGGGCCCAATACAATTTAATATTTCAATGGCGTTGCGTTGAACGGTATTCAGGTCCCCGAGCCTTTAAATGCACAATCTCTTCACTTGTGCCCCTCCCCCCTCTCCTGCCTCGGTCGAAGCTTACAATAACGTTTAATTAAATCGTAAACAAGCGTAAATCGTTTCTTATTTATCGACGCGTCTAAAGAAATGGCGATTAGTCGGTGCGTGGAATCAGTAGCGGACGAATGAAATCATACGGATGTCCGAAATTAGGAAATGAAGGGAATGCATGTGGAAACGGGTGGAAGGGAAGGCGGAACCTGTCGAGCTCTCTCGGATACAATAGGCGTCTCTCTCTCTCTCTCTCTCTCTCTCTCTCACGCACTCATTATATATATATATAGATATATATAACACGAACGAGAGTGGATTAGAAGGTTGCGCTGGCTTAAATACACGAATAAGGCCGATTTTGTCGCGCCGACGAAATCGAGCGGCGGCGAGGGGCGGGGAGGGCAACGTCGACCGAACGAGGAGAGGATGATTGAGCATCTGGTCGCTGAAACTCGATTAATCCGAGACGATAAATGTCGTGCAACTGTACCTGCGCACTTATTTCACGAGCAATTAGTTAATTGCGACGCAGGCGCTCCTGCTTCTGCTGCTGCTGCTGTTAAAAATTCGCGGCTCGAAATACTCCCGACGACAGCCATTCTTTAAGGAGCTTTAATTACGAGCCATTACAAGTGTAATGCTACGTACCGTTTCTTTTGTGCTATATATCTATCGAAGAAAATTTATCGAATAAGAAATCCGACAAAGGCCAACCAAGTAGTAAAATTTTATTCCATTCGGAATAATAATGAGAAGAGGGGAAAAATGCATTAAACGCATTAGTTTAATTATCTTAATTTTTTTCTAATTTTTTTTTTTTTTTTTTACAACATTTATTCCTCGACTACAAAGTCGAGTGAACCTAAGCCCAAATATCGGTACGCGTAATTTCTAATCGCTTAATCGATATTTACTTACGCCTCTCTCTCTCTCTCTCTCTCTCTCTCTCTTCGAGATTTCCTTCAGATTACAAATATCGTGAAATGCAAATTGTTTACGAGAGGGCGGCAGGGGACGAGGAATTGCGGGAGGGGACTTGATTATCCAGCAGGGCATTCGTAAAGACAATGAAGCATACGTGCTCTTGTGGAGTACGTAAGCGGTACGGGGTATGATATGGGCTACGGGGTACGGGGATACAGGGATTACGGGGGCAAATAAGAAGTAAAAAATGAGCTTGAGCATTGAGTAAACGGGTGTAGGAAAAAATGTTAGAGCCAATAAGGAAAGAGATATACGTTGTTGAAATCCACTCCCCGTCTATAAATAATGTATTTGGAAAAGTCGAGGCAATGAAGTTAAAACGCTCCAAGATTTATCGGCAATAATATAATGTATGTGGTAAGAAAGAATATTTGTAAATCGATGATTGGATCGATACTCAGCGGCGGCGGCGGCGGCGGAGGGGAAGATAAAAAAAAAAAGAAAGACTCGATTCGTGAGGTAATAAAATTATGAATATCAAAGGAATACGAGTACAAAGAAGAAAATGACAAGATCTGCCTCTTATTAATCTTGTTTCGTGGATGTTCCGCGGAAGGAGGGGCGGGGGGGGGGGGGGGGCTGGAGAAGTGGGTAAAAAAAAAAAAAGAAAAAGAAAAAAGCATCGGGTCCAGGAACCTTAAATCGAGGCGATCGACGATCGATCGGAGACCCGAGGACGAGGCTCGAGTAAATTACCGCGGCGCGTTCATTGAAATTTAAATTATCCCCTTCGAGTTTGGAATATTTCGCCCGGTGTCCCCCTCCCCCGTCCCACCCTTTATTTATCGCGCGTTCTTTATTTATTGCATGTTTATTTATATGTACCCGAGGACTCGCGCACGCGTAAGAATTTCGGTAGGAAAGGTGGTACTGCTCCCCAGTGCTCCGGTTGATAAAAATCGCCTCTTAACGGCCCCGTCGAGGCTACGAGCTGAATAATTGACCGCTGCACCGACTTCGATCCTCCTCCTCCTCCTCCTCCTCCTCCTCCCTCCTCCCCTTGCCCCATGGCCCCATAACCCCATAACGAGTGCCGCGGCCAGGGCCATAGGTAATAAAATTGCCCCGTCTTATAAGATTCGGAAGGAGGTAAAAGATTCATATTCATCGGCATTGGCTCGGGAGCGTCCGGTAATTTATTTACGAACGAATTCGCCGAATGTCAATCTCGATCGATATTAATTAATTAATTAATTGGCATTGTAACACAAGTTTTTTTTTTTTTTTTTCGAACTCGTCTCGTATCTCGAGGGCATTTTGAAAGGCCTACGTGCTTACAAAGTAAATAAAGTGGCTGCTAGTAGTGCGATCTCCTCGAGACTGACTGTATTTATTTCCTTGGCTGCCATTGTTTCCCGTTGAACCTCAAATGATTTTACTAACAACGTTTTCTCGATTAACCAGACATCGACGCTCTCCCCTGGCCAGCACAATTACTTTTTCTATCCCTGACACCCCTCCTCTCCCTCGGCGCCCCCCCCCAGTGTCATTAACCACCTGACTTTAGCTTTAATCCGGCTAATCCTCCCGATTCTCGTTAAGTAACGTCCTGCGTGCCCCACCCCCCCCCCTCCACCCCGAACCAAGGCTGCCCACCGTACATTACCGAGGGTATAAAGAATTTTAAGAAAATTTACGACAATTGCCCCTAACGCATTCCCTGCAATGCATTAAGTAAGTACATTGTGAGCGCGCGCGGCTTATAAGACTCCGAGTAGTCTTGGAAAAAAAAAAAAAAGAAAAAGAAAAAAAAAGCATTAAATCCCTGCTTTATCATGACTAACTTTCCTCCTCCGAATGACTCTCCTTCCTTAGAAAAATAATAATTTATTCTCACGTACGTACGCGGCCGCTCGGAATACTTTTACGCCTCCCGCATTTTCCCCAATGACTTTATTACCTCGCGGCATCGACTCTTCATTTAATTAAAGAAAATAATAAATATAAATAATCGGCAATTTTTATTCGGATTGCCCTGGTAGTCGGGCACAATGTGGCCGGCAATACGCACAAGATTTCTTTAGCATTTTTTTCTTCGGCATTCTTCGCAATTATCCCAGGTGTCGTGTATTACGGAAGATCCCCCCCCCACCTTACCAATTCCTTAACCTGTGCCCCAATATAACAATGGTAGTGAAGCAATCGTTATTACAAAGACGTTTTTTCGTTATATTACGAGGATCGATAATCTGTTAAATTTATCTAACTTTCCATACGCGATATTATTTCTAATATGTAAATGTATCCCCGCTATACGTCATACTCTCAATTTCTCCCTCCCTCTCCCTCTCTCTATCTCTCTCTACCTCTCTCTCTGTATCTCATTGGTTCTTCTCTCGCAGCGACTTCACACTCGCGCAAGTACTATCCATCAATTTCAGTTTGTTTGAGCAAAGCTTATGAATCATTAGAAATACAGCTCGGAAAGCATTTCTAATGAAATTTCGTGATTGCCAATGTAATTAGAATGATCTTTGTTTTCTCGGTAAATCGAGAAATTGCCGATGCAATGCGTTAAATAAAGGATTTGTCAAATTCTTCGCAAATATGTAAATATTAAAAATGTAGAATTTATTCGCTTCTCGTCGAAAGTATAAATTACCTCTTAATCTAATTCCATTTACATTGCGCTACCAAACCACGTATGAGAAAAGAAAAATATATTATTTTAACATATAAGAAGGCCGTTATTCGCCGTCATTCGGCATAATAAGTTCGTAAATATATTATTGTCCGACCCTTTTACGTATAGGAAAACAAAAACTCTTACATTACGTCTCAGTCACGCTTTACGATATGTAACCTTTTTACAATTCTTCTTCTTTTTTTTTTCTTTTTTTTAACTGAAACGTAAATAGATTTATCAATTGTCTAGATAGATTATCATTGTAAATAAGAAATGTACTCTACGTAGAATAAGTTTTTCAGAAACATACCTCAGCCTGTGCTACAAAGTACGTTGTTAATTTGTTTATTAATTAGTTATTAGTTGTGATTTATTTAATTGCCAATTATAATAACCGGTGCCGTTTATTTTTTAAGTACCGATTCGGATCGTGGGTTATGATGTACGATAATGATCTCGTGCGAATCGACGGGAATATAGAACAAAGCAAAATAGAGAGGGGGGGCAGGGAGGTTAATTTACGATAGTACCGTAAACAAGCAGAAGTTTACATTTTTGTAAGCAGCCACAATGTATTGCGTAATTTTAAGGGGATGATTTGTCGCGAACGGCAATAATGCTTCGCAAAAGAACGTACCACTACTACCAATGCTACCACTGCTACCACTAGTACTACTACCACTAGTACTACTACCACCACTACCACTACTGCTGCTGCTGCCGCCGCGAGTTTAAGTATTTTTCGTTAATGCTTATTGCGTCGAGGCTTTATACGTACTACCGTGTATTGTCCAATGATCGATATTCTTGCCCCCTTCTCGATAAAAATAAATAAATTCTAACAGCACAGATAAAGATTCGTTCCGTGAAATGTATTAAATCTATCGGAGCGGAGATTTTTATTAAATGTAATATTAAATCCGTTGATACAGATATACGTTGGGCAATTAATTTTTAGGTGAGCAGGCAAATATATATATACGATACGATAAGGAACGTGATTTTTGAAAACCCAATATTATCCTGTCGGTGAAAAAAAGCCATTAAATACCGAACTCGTCCGTAAGAGCATTTGACTTATCTGCCCAGTGATAAAGTCCTCGTGCTTTATTATATCGTTGTTACGCAGCTCCGAAGCCCAACACGAGGAGATTCATGAATTCCTTAAGCCACTACGGCAGTCCGTCAGCTCTCCTTCGCACAGCCTTTGTAGTACGATTAGCGAGTTGATGAGGTGGGAGGAATGGAGGAGGGATAGGAAGTACGGATTTAAGAAATCGACTGGACACCGGCTCTGATTTGCAGTCCGTCGCGTCAATTTGCGAAAGTAGTCGCAGTTGGGTGAGTGGCCTCCTTTTCCGGAAACCGGAAGTCAATAGGGCCTCGACTGGCTGGGAAGCGGTTGAGATTATCGTCAAATCCTTTAGAGGAATGCGCGTTACGTGCAAATTTTCGTTAGCCAATAATAACGGATGCGAGCCACGTGCATGATTAGAAATTTTTAAATCACGCACGGAAATTCGGATTTATCCCGAAGGCAGATTTAGCCCGAGCCATTGCGATGGACATTTGTATTGCGGTCTTATTTCATCGGCAGCGAGTTCTTAGAAGGAAAAGTAGCTTAAGGAAAGTACGAAATCAAAGGACGTGCATCGATAGATCACGTGGATCATAATTATCGTGAAGACATTTTAAACGGATTTTTTAAACCATCGTACGAAAGTGATGATTCTCGAAGGGACTTTTTTTTAACTCTATTTACGCGTTGACCAATAACCCCAACGGATACAATAAACTTTTTGCCTGCGATACCTTAAAATTTCTAAAACAACGTAGAAATTAATTTCTTATCCTATTGCAAGAGCTTCGAATGCCAGGATTAGCAAGTGAATCGATCTCGTGGTCGCTAATATTCACCGATAAAACTTCCAATTCGATTAATTCGGTGGTAAATTTTTATAATTCCATACAGAGCGAGGACTGGGAATACCACAAAAGTTTCTCGATTAACTGTAAGTTAAATTCTCTCCCCCCCCCTCCTAATGTATAATTAAAATATATAATGGGGAAAAAAGGGGGGGGGAGAAGAAAAATGAAGGAAAAATAATTACTTTCTTACGAAGTGACAAGGGATTCGGTCGATAAGTTAGAGTTAATAGTGCCGGGGTGATAATTTTTACGATTTAGCAAAGTCATTTACTAGCCGTTAGCTGCCTTTAATAAAGAAAAAACTTTCTCTCAAAATGCGTTTTGAATGAATTTTTAAATATGTATTTATGCTCCGCCTTGTGGATCGCGCGTTAATCCGATAAACTCCAACGGAACGATTCGGAATCGATCCGAATAATTCCTAAAAATTATTATCGTTAGTATTAATTGTAATTATTATGGGAAAAATAGGTTAAGAGTTCCTGGGAATAAAGATCAATGCATTGTATTGCAGTAATGGGTAATTAAAATAAATGGTAATTGCCCTGTAAAGAGAGACATCGGCGATGATAAATCGAGCGTGAAAAGGTCCGAGGGAACGGGCTCGTGGTAATAAGGAAATTTCTGTACATTCGGTTAGGTAGGTTAGGGGGCCGCTGGAACGGACTGATGGATCGGATCCATAATTCATGGAGGGTCGCACGACGTCGCGTCCGCGCTCCTTTTGAGAGTGAACACGTGTCCGGGCCGGGATACGAGGCGGGAGTGAAAGATAAAAAGAGCAAGGAGAGGGGCGGGGTAGGGGAACGCGAAGGCCTGCATCCGAGCGTATGGAAGCGGCTGCTCTCCGGCTGCATAAATAAATTTGCGCCCTTGCCTGCGCCCTCCCCCTCCCCCCCCCGTAGTACCGCAAATAGTACGCGGGCGGCCATTACGTCTACACCCGTTGCGCCGCTTCATTACGAATCGCCAATATCATCCTCCACGTTGTTTTTTCCTACTTCCCTTTGCTTTTCCTTACTTTTATTTTTCTTTTCCTTTCTTTTCCTTTCTTTTCCTTTCTTTTCCTTTCTTTTATTTTCCTTTCCTTTCCTTTTATTTTACTTAATTTTACTCAATTTCACTCAATTTTACTTAATTTTACGTAATTTTATTTTATTCCCCCTCCCGTGCCGGCTCTCGACAATTATAGATCGACACTTTACGGAATTAGGGTCCGCGCAATTCCTCCACTCCGTATTTGGAGTGGACAAAGTCTTGGACTTGACTCGCCATCCGAATCCAGCGGAATCGAAAACTCCGGGACGCGCGAAACTGCGAATTACGCGCGCAATATAATACGCCTTCTTTGCCTTGCGGATCAAATTATCGAGCCTCGATATTTACGAGGGCGGCCCTTCCTCAAAACCCGACACGCCTCGTTACTCCTTGGCTTCCACGTCACCGCGATTTATTATTAAAATAGGCTGTAATAAAGTCACATGGGGACGCGCGTGTAATAATATACCGAGCTGGACCGAGTTGAGCTGGACCGAGCTGGACCGAGCTGGACCGAGCTGGACCGAGCCGACCCGCTCATCTTACTCGTGTTAATGCCCCCCTCGCGTCCGCCACTCTGTCCAGATTATCGCTCATTATCGTTCAAACGAAATTGATAATGTGTTTAGAGAGAGAGAGAGAGAGAGAGTGAGCGAGCCCGATGGCCGTTGTTTATATTTCAACCTGTAAATGATCGTTACTTTTTATATCATTTTCATGTACTCGCTATTGGCTCGTAATTTCTTTCTAATTTTTTTTCAATCCGGCATTATCTTTACGTTGTTTCGCAAATTCACGGCGAGTCAATGACGTTTCTGCATTCCCGATCATAACTGCGTAATCACGGATAACGTCGGCACCGCTCTAACCAACAATGGAATAATGAAACGATCGGAAAAGCAGTTAATAAGGTGCCGTCAACGGTACTTACATTCCCTCTAAAATAGATGTACGCTCATTCCTTTATCCAGCTTAATCATACAAACAAAATGGCATCCTCTTATCCTCCTGACGATGCCGCCGAAATGTATAAAGAAAAAAAAAAAAAAGAAAAAAAAGAAGTATTCGAATTAGCATAGCTCGAGCTTAATGGCGCACGAATACACATGTATTGGACTGTCGGTGAAATACTTCTTGCAATAAACTTGGTAAAAAAGTTGGTCATACCGCTCCCTCGGGACTCCCGATTTTCGTACGTGCCTCGTTTTCGCGGAGGTGCTTAAATTACGGGGACGCGTCGTCCTCTTTAAAGTCGGAAGAAGTCGAAAATTACAGGAATCGTAAGAAAAATGTTGCGCCGCTCGTACGAAATGTTTAAAAGTGAAAGCTCGCTGTTAAATAATTGCGGATGGATGAAGATCTCGAGGCCTGTACTCGGCCACTCCTCTCTACTTGCTTGATGGGCGGGGTGGGATTGGGGGGTGGGATACGGCTGGTCAAAGCAACCCAACCTACCGGACACGCTTAAGGGGGGCCGTATTTTAAAATTTCCTATCAATAAACTCGTCCTAAAACGAGACTGCGTCGGAAAGCTAAATCTTCCCGCCTTCCTCCCACCCCACCCCGCCCTTAAACGCCAAAACTCGAGCCGTTGCTTTTAAGATTTAATATTTTTTCTTAAATTTATAGGGCAAGAGTAGCGCGTGGCCTTGTAATTTACTCGCTCGCCGTGTTATTTGAGAATGTCACACGGGAGATTGATTCATTAATATTTTTGCACTTTCAGTTCTATTAAAAGCGAGCCCCGGCTCTTAAATATATCCGAATGGGAATGATTTTGGCCGCGGCGGCTCTCAATGAAATTATCATGAGTAACGCAATGACGAGCCCCGTAGCGGGACGTTAATTATTTATTATTCGCTAATGGGCGGCGCGCGACTTTAAATAGAGAAGGGGACGCTCTTCTGGCAAACGCGAAAGGCAAATAAGGATATTCGGGACGGAGATTCGCGCGCGCGAGAAAGATTAAAGCGGCCGGGGGGATGGGGTGGGGCGTGCGAGGCATTTCGGCCAATGTTTACTCTATCGGGGCTCGTCGCTTTCGTCGCTTCTCGGATCTTTCCTCGTTTCTCCGTCTGCTTTCTTTTCTTCGCTTGTAACTGGAGCAACGGTTTCGTGAAAAACAAAAAGAAAGGGGAGCGGCGGGTGCGGAGGGAGGACGAATATTGCTTTATGTAAGCTTTGAGGATTTTTCGCGATCCGCCGAGACGATTAACCGAGGACGGGGGAAGGAGGCGGCTCCCTCGCTCGCGGTTCCCTGTAGACGGGGAAGAAAAAAAAACATTCCCCCTCCTCCACCCCCCCTTCGTTTATTCGCTCATGGGGTCGGAATTGGGCTGGAAACTCCGCCGTGCATCTCTAATCTAATTCTTATTAACGCGATGTCAATATACCGGCGCTCTTGTCGGGAGAACGAAGGATCGGGACGGAGCAGGAGGAGCTACCGGGAGAGCTCGAGCTAGAGAAAGTGGACACCCGTAGGGTGGTAGGGGGGTGGGGAGTGGGGAGACCAGCAGCGGTCGAAAGCTGCTTAATGATGGAAAGCTGGCGTCGAAAAAGTATCGGCAAGGACGTGGATCATCGGGTGGCTGCGGTGGGAAAGGGGTTGGAGGAGGAGAAGGAGAAGGAGAAGGAGGAAGAGGAGGAGGAGGAGAATTTTGACCGGTTAATGACGCAAGAGGAGCGAAGCGGAAATTTCGCAATTATAATCCAATTACAGTTGGGTGGGGCGCTCGGAAGCTGGCGACGTTGTAATTGCCACGACGAGGCGTAGGGCGTCGTCGGGAGGAGGACAACGTCGGCGGATAAGGAAGGCGATTTCGAAGCGTCACCCGGAATGCTCTACTATAATGAGCCGCCTCCTGGGCGCTTCCCGCGGGTATTAATAAACTCGCCGTCGACTCGAGTTTCCCGAGCGAGGCACGACCTCCGGGCGGGGGCGGCCTTATAAATCAGCTCCATTGCTGCTCCTACGTTTTTTCCTCCCTCTCTCTCTCCTCTCTCTCTCTCTCTCTCTCTCTCTCTCCCTCTCTCTCTGTTCCACTCACCCGCCTGCCCCCGCCCCCCAATAACCCCAACAACGCGGCGTTACTCGGCCAGCGGCGACCGAGCGGCCAATATTTTCCGGCGGATAGTTCCTAAGGAAGATAATAATGCCTCCTCTGAGAATGCGGAAGCTTCCGATCTTACCGCGATATTACCGCGACTCCCCTTGACGGTCACGCTACGGGTCTCGCGGGGTGCAGGCCGCGGGCCCGAATATTTATTTATCCGCTATTAATATTCCGCAGGGAGAATCGTAATCGGGGCGGGGGGGGAGGAGCGTAAACGTAATTTACATTGGCTATATAATAATCCCAATAAATAAACAAACGGCTTCGCTTAATTCTCTGCCCGGCCGAGACCGTACACAATTACCTAGTTGTCCTCTGCTCCTCCTCCTCCTCCTGCCCCTCCTACCCCTACCCCTACCCCTACCCCTACCCGTTGCCCTTAAATAATCACACTTTTAAAAATGTTGGCGCGAAACTGCAGGCTGGGAAATGACTTTTTAATGGAGAATTTATTATTAGCCGGGGGAATAACGCCGTGACTCTTGCTAACAAACTTATCACTTGCACTCGCGAGCTTTTTATTTTATACGAGCCTAACGAGGAGCATTCTTCGGATTATCTCGGAGAGGTGCACCGGGTCCTTCCATATCCGTGGGTTCTCAGATGTCGGTTCGGATGGATGAAAGTCAGGGGCTCAGGTGAAGCTACCCTCAACTGGTCATTGACCGACGTACATCGTCTCAAATCAATCAGAGGAATATGATTCGATTTAACGTAGAGTGCACTTGCGTTTACGAAATATCAGCTCCGTTTCGGAGCTATTTTCACGAATGCGGCTACACCGTTAAATAAAACGATACATCCTTAGCTTGTGCCCGTATGGAACTATTTCTGTATTTGCGATTCGCTAACTTGGAGGCGGGATTTTAAAAAAAAAGAAGTAAAAGAAGAAGAAGAAGGAAAAAAGAAAAAGGGAGAGAAAAAAAACAGTGGCATTATGTAAGCCAATTTAAGCATCCGCGATAACTTTTCTTTCGTACTTTTCCTTTTCGCGGGCAGCGGGGAATGCTTAGGGGTTCGTGGTATTTATACTAAAAATCTGTGTAAACTTTTCTCGTATAGAATGTTTCGGGACTTGGATTATGTACAAAGTTTTCCATATAATATATATATATATATATATATATATATATATATAGGAACTGGTCAGTAAATTTTATCGCATCGACTCGCTCCCATACTGAAATATTACTTTCAAATACCCATAGAGGAGGAGCGCGCGGCCACCCCAACCACAACCTCCTTCGTACATATTTGCGCTAAACCGTGGCCAATACAGAGGATAACGTTGAAACGTTACATATTACTCTTTTTTGCACTTTTAGGGTCGGACATTTTTTAGTGGAAACTTTTCCCCGGCGCCGTTCACTTACATTTCGTAAATATACTTGGACGGAAGCTAAAGAATGCTTAAAAATCATCTTAAATCGGATGTTTTTTATTTATTTATTTATTTAATTTTCTAAATAGTTTTAAAAGCAATCGTTCCATTTAAGAGATAGAGAGAGAGAGAGAGAGAGAGAGTGCGGCAAATAATTATTTAAGCAAAGCGATTAAGTTAAGCGCCTTGATCCTTGCTTTCCTTACAGAATAAGGAAATCCGTCCGTAATAAGTTTCCCTTTTCCATACAAATATCATTTTAAAGAAGTCCACGCACTGGAGATTACGAAGAGATTATATCCTTCTCTAATAAGGAACGAATAAAGAAGAAATCCAGAGCAAACTGAAGGCGCTCATTAAAAGCTTAAGGCGAAATTAAATTTAGAAATTAAAAGGCTTTTCCGCGTACTCTTTAAGCCAGAGGATCAATGCGCAGAGCCAAAATAGTCAAAGAAAGACATGAATTATATTGGAGTTGGGCGGAATTTATAGAATTTATAGTTAAACTTGAATAATACTCCTCCTTGTACTTTTTTCAGATTGTCAACAATGTATATACATACATATATATATATATATATATTGGACTCTTGGACTGTCAATCGACGACTTTTGTGTCCATTCCTGTCCCCGCCGCTGAAAAATTTGCATACCTTGCCTTGTAAAAGAGTGCGGAAGTCCTTCGACCTTCCTTACTCCGACCTATCTGATGATCCCCGAGTAAATAGAGCGATACTTTATATTCCCATTTGAATACGAATTGGCTTGCATCAAACAATTCAATCGCTCGCGTCGATAGCGGTAACAACAATAACGATAACGATAATGATAATGATAACGATAATGATAATGATAATGTAAGTATGGTGGGGTCGATGCTCGAGAGGCTCGAGCAGCAAATGCTCTTGTTATTAAAGCGATAAATAAGTTGTAAAATCGAAATTGCGTAGGTAATCCATGTATAACAAATTAAGGGAACGGAATAATTCGCGTACACGGATAATAAAATATATTTGTGTATAGGTGACGGACGATAAAGCGGCAATGGACTGCCGTTACTGCCGATTCATTTGGACGAATAATAATAATAATAATAACAATAATAATATTATTATCATTAATAATAATACTAATAATAATAACAATAATAATTCGTGGAGACAAAAAGACAATGGGAATAGTTACGCGTAATTTCCTAGACTTGAAAACAAACGCGTAGGAGTAAAAAAAAGGGAACGACGAGGGTCAATAATATGTTTATCGACTGGTCGATTGGAATGCGCGCAGCGATTGCGCTCGGGTTATTGAGTAACTTTGGGTTATTGTACAAGGAAAGATCGGGCGAAGGGTCCGTCTCGCCATTGTCTCTGGGAACAGCGGCGAAAGGTAAAAATGGGCCGGATCCCGTTTTTGGGTGGAAAATTGATTTCCATGGGCAGCTTAAGGTCGAGGTGGCCATTAATTTTGAAAGCTTAATAATGTAACGGCGAGATGTAACTCCGGGTGGCGCGCTGCTAAGAGAAAAAAATGTAGGTGTCCGAGGGAATAGAGGCGGCGGCGGGAGGGGGGAGGGGAGGAGGGGGTTGAGGAGGAAGGATTTCTAAAAATGGACCGAGTGTCATAAGGCAAAAATGTAAAGGCGAGGGAAAGCAAGTCGAGCGATCGCTCGAATGAATGTCAGCGACGAGAAAATTGAGATATCTCTGTCCATTTACGCGCATAGTGCGCTTCACCGTATTTTCGGAAGAATTGTGAAGCCTCGTCGGAGGCTTGACGCAAGCTTGGCGGTCGTCCTCCGTCGCTCCGCGAATCCAGATGCCTCTACACGTACCGATGACGATATTCACCTCCACACCGATCCCTATTTACACATCTCTACGTATGGTATAGCTCGCTACAGAGCCTGTATACGCACGCCCGTGACTACCTGTCGCCGCGGGTCTCCTCTCCCGGAGCGTTTGGCGCGGAGGTTATTGGGGGGAGGGGGGCAGGAGTCAGGAGTCAGGAGTCAGGAGGCAGCAGGCAGGTAGTCACGGAGATGCGAGATCGTTCGTTACCGAGTCGTTGACGGGGATGGGAGCAGGACCTCCTCATCGGCAAGGGTTGGATCGGAGGGGGTGGGGGGTGGTGGGTGCTAATCGACCGACACCTCCCCCATCGTCCCCGAACCGTCGTCTTTATGGTGTAAGAACGACAAGGAGAGTGAGGAGTGACGTGGCCGTCGAGGCCATGAGGGGGGGGCGGGGGGAGGGGGGCATCAACGGTTTCACGCGCTCACTCGTCACCTCCGTGTCAAGAACGTTCGGTCGCATCGGTCCCGAATAAACCCCATAAGCGCGCCGTAGCGAGCCACGAGTCTACCCCAGGGCCTGTGACCTTGAACGAGGTGGACAGTGCCGAAGTCGGGCGACGGTGTCCCGTCGATAGCGATCCTCCGGCCCCATAGAGGCGCTGACAATGGCTAATGGCCATCGCGTCAAGAAGACGGAGAGAAGGGACGAAAAAACGCGCGGCTGCCATTTTGTGGCCGAGCGAGGCCGTTTAATCGGCAATATGTGTTGGACGTAAAGATACGCGCTACCCGATGACAGAGTCAATAAATTATCTCGAGCCTGCATTGTTGCGCAATTACTTGTGCGCAAACTGGTACGCGGCGGAGTCGGTACGAGTCGCATACGGGATCCTCCTCGCTCTCCTTACATTTTCATTCCTTTTCTCTTCTTCTTCTTCTTCTTCTTCTTCTTATTCTTATTCTTATTCTTCTTATTATTCTCATTCTTCTTCTTCTTCTTCTTCTTATGCTTATTATTATTATTATTATCTCGGTGTTAAATTAACGGGGATAAGTGCCGTTAAATAAATGAATTATCCGCGAATTTGGTTCTTGCGCCCTCGTGGAGAGGGTGTCCGGGTGAATTATTTCGCGGCATCCCCGTACGGAAATGCAAATGGCCTCTTTTTGCTCTGAGGTCCTGCCTTTCGTCTTCATTTGTTTCCGTATTAATAATCGGCTGACAATTGAGAGTATACGAGATACGCTCGAAGAAGCGCAGGGAGAAGAAGAATAAGAAGAAGAAGAAGAAGAGGAGGAGGAGGAGGAGGAGGAGGAGGGAAGGCTAATCTCGCGAACGATGGAAATCGCACGTCCGTAGCCGGGAGATGCCCGTAATGAGTATTCTAGTGTTTGGCTCGCCGAGGAGCATTAGCTATGCGAGAGAGGGAGATGAAAAAGGAGATAAATAATTGATCGAGCGGAGAAACCGAAGTGGGGCCGCATAATCGAGCGGGGCCCTCCGAAAGTATGATTGGAGGAAGGATAGGACAGGACGCAGCCTTTGGCAAAAAGGATATTTATGCGCATAACTGGTGCGCGTAAGGGTCTCGGAGCGAGTCCGGCCGTGCAAAAACCCTCGGCGTAGGTAGGAGGGAGGCGGGGGCGCCCGAGCTCGGGAGATAGAGCGATTGCGAAGCCCTGACAGCCGATTCCGTTGAGGCGAGGGCGACGGGGCAGCGGGGCGGCGGGGCGGGGGGAGGGCGGGCGGGCGGGCGGTCCACGGTACTGGGCATAGAAAGATTAGCCGCGATCGCGACTTCCTTAAAGAGCCTCTCGGTGGTGAACCGGGCGAGAGCACCACTCAGACGACGACGACGACATTATGTCTCTGGCGATGGTTACGAATTGTACAGGTTTGTCGAGACGGCTTTGCCTTCACCGACGGCTCCTCGAGGAATCTCGGCTAATCTTTTCTAATCGCTCAATGGACAGTCCATAAATTACCATCTCACTTATCACCGCTTACTCTGTTTATTTACGAGAGAGAGAGAGAGAGAGAGAGAGAGAGAGAGAGAGAGAGAGAGAGAGAGAGAGAGAGAGAGAGAGAGAGAGAGAGCGTTCGGCTACGAATTAATTGTCCTTGTACGAATTAATGCGCCATTCGGGTGGATGTAGCGCAGCTTCTCGGTACGCTGGATGAAAAAAATGCGTGGTGAGCTCGAGTCCGAGAGGAAGGTCTTCGTAATCGTGATTTAAGGCGGCGTGGTGTGGGTGCGCGACACCGAGATCGCCCGCGAACGCACCCTGCGCGATTTACATAAGATCAGCGCGGTTAAATGGTAAGGAACGGGGGGAGGGGGGGGAGGGGAGGGGAGGGGAGTCGGGGTTGGCGGAAGCGGGAGCGTAATTGAAGACGAATGAAATGCAGGATTTATTCGGGCGAGATTTGCCATCGCGCAGCCGAGTTACTAAAGTAACTTCGAGAATGAAAAAGCCCTTTAAGCAATTAGAGCGAAAAGCCAAAGTTTCGCGGCCATCTACTCCGTGCATGGAATTGGGGAAAGAACGGGGGGGAGAGGGAGAGAGAGAGAGAGAGAGAGAGAGAGCTCGTCGATTCTGAGCGGCGGCGGCGGCGGTGGCGGCGGCGGCGGACAGAAATTAAAGTTCGCCGAGACGGGGGAACCGTTACCAGGAGCGAATGCCAAAGGGGGGAACCGAAATACTCTAGGCGCAGACGGTGCTCGCGAGATCGGGAGCGCGAGACGCGCCTTCGGCGTCCTCGACGGCCGTTATCGCGCTTAGGTTATGTAGGTCGGTCATTTCCGATAATCCCGATCGAGGACTCGCGGCCGCTCGAGTGCGTCAGCTCCTTTTACGCGCGGCGAGCCGTCTGCAGGAAAAGCACGGCCCGCGGGAGGGGGAACACGCAGTTGGACAAGGAGAAGGAGGAGGAGGAGGAGGAGGAGGAGGAGGAGGGCAGGTGCCACCGATCCCAGGTACCACCAGCACGGACAAAACGTTGTCCTCGTTGTCCTCTCGCCCATCCTCCCCCCTCCCACGCCCAACACCCATTCACCGGATTTATTTGATTTTTTTAGTAGCAGCCGCGCTTTGAGCCACCGCTTCGCTATTTCGATCGAGTTTTATTTTTAGACAATCACGTAGGGGCGGATGCTCTCGCAACTACATTTATTCGCTCCACCCCCCCCCCCCCCCACCGCTCTCTCTCTCTCTCTCTCTCTCTCTCTGGCTATCTCTTTGTTTCTGCTAAT
Organism: Ceratosolen fusciceps; assembly: GCA_018883505.1. Lineage (NCBI taxonomy): Eukaryota > Metazoa > Arthropoda > Insecta > Hymenoptera > Agaonidae > Ceratosolen > Ceratosolen fusciceps. The sequence goes on along the minus strand of RCIC01000006.1, from coordinate 8,884,077 downwards.
GTTATTTGCTCGGAGATAGAGCGTGGAGCAGCGTACGCGAATCCTTCAAAAGTACTCTTTCCTTTGTATTTTCATTCGCTTATGGCTCGGCGTTTCTTTCAAGACTCGATAATCATATTAACCCGTGTACCTCCGTCCGTGTACACAAATGTCTGGGTTTGCGCGTGTTCACCGGCTCAGCAGGCGCCCCTGGCATTCAGTAATCCGATTCGGATGATCCAGCTAAAGTCGTTCAAAAAAAAAAAAAAAGAATAAAAAAAAGGGAAGACAATTAACGAATTTCGCAATTAAACGTAACTTTATCGTAACTTTATCGGATGCCGTGATCTACGACGATGGCTTTGATTATTTAAAAACTCTCACCATAGACAATCGCTTTGATCTTTTTAGATCTAAGCAATCTCTCCACTCGGCCGGACTCGGCCGCGCAACATTATAATGGTCGAAGGATGAAGTACTTATGGTATTCATACATTATAACGGATACCGACGTATGTGCTCTTCAAGAACAATAATAAATAACGTCAATCATTATGGTTATTAATTGAAGGCGCGGCCTTGAAGGGAGTTAAAGAGAGAGAGAGAGAAGTAAATTACACACCTGCTTTCGATGATTTATTTCGAATGGACGAAGCCTCCGCGTTTCGATTTCAACGCCTTCGATTAAGGAACTACCAATGGCTGTGCGAGCGGGGCGAGGACGGGGGTAGGGTTAGAAGAAGAATCCGCCTCGAGGACGAGCCGCGCTCGCCGATCATTAATCAGCGTGTCATAACACGCGCGTAGGCTCCTCGGGGCCTCGATTCCTCTCGCCGTTCCGAAACAATAAGTCGGGGACAGTCTTTATGGGAAATAAATCAGAGGATCGACGCGGTGCATCGGGACGGCGGAGGCGCAGGAGGCGGAGGAGGCGGAGGAGGAGGAGGAGGAGGAGGAGGCGTAGGGGGCGAAGAGGAGGCGGAGGAGGAGGAGGAGCCGAGTATGGGACCGAGTGGTCTACCAAACGTGATGGACATATCAAGTCGCGGCGATAGGTCCGAGCTGGGGGAGGAGGGCAGAAGAAGCGCTTAACCGTTAGCCCGACGCCGCGGAACTCTTACGATTCCCGGCGCATCGCATCCCGTATACGGAATAATGACGCATAATATAATCAGGGCCGGAGACGGGTCGGTGCGGGGGGGGGGCGAAAACAAAAAGGGGAACAGAAAGATAAAAAAAAAAAAAAAAAAAAAAAAAAAAAAAAAAAAAGGATAAAAAGGGAACGGGTAAATCACGGCAACGCGATCGAGCGGACGTCGAGCAGCCGAATCGAATTCGACTCCTCCCCTACCCTCCTAGCCCGCCCCGCCCCACTTTTGTCGTACTGCCCTCGACGGAGGTAGAATCGGTGCGGAAAGCCGCTGCGTATAAACCACTTGCTCGCCCGGCTAATCGTCTTCTCTCCGCGTATTGTCCTCGATATTATCTGCGGGAATGATAAGAGATCGTGTCGAATGTATTAATAAGCGGTCACGTGGTCAACTGACGCCCGAGGCGATTCCCCTGTTAAAAGCTCCTTAATAAGGGTGGCCGATGATCCCCTTTCTTCGATTAAAATTCAATAAAATCAGGACTCTATTCGCCCACCCATACCCAACGGCCGATCATTCCCTCATAATGCTTATAATTATTATTATATACCCAACAACGGGCAACGTAATCCCCCATTAAGCTTTTGTTCTTTATTTTTATACGCCCACGCAGTATACGGGAATAATTAATTCCCGCTCGCTACAACGTCTTTTTGTCCAAAGGTCTCCGACACACGTACATTAAAAAATCTACATTGTGAACCGCGTTGATCAATTTTTCGTATACGAACGAAGCTAACAACCATATCCAGCTGGAACGTAAAATTATTAACATTTTACAAATCATTCGGAATAAGAGGGTGACTTTATGAACGACGTTCTAGCTCGGTTTTACGCTCGCGGATGTAATATTCCACTCCATTTCAGTTGGATTTCACTTTGTCGAATAAGCAGTTCCACTTTAAAACTCGTATACGTCCAATAGGGACGGAAGCGATGATTATACGACCATGATTATACGCAATCATCAACGGCTTCGCAAAATATATGTCATTAATATTGTTTTTCATCATCGACTCAGCGCCGTGATTTTCTTCTACTTTAATTCTATTGACGCGGATTCTAGGGACGCGGATACAATGGAACCGAACTACTCAGCTGCTGATGACTATTCTATGATAACGTAAATTATGGGATCCGCTGACTATCTGAACCGATTCAATTAATGCACGTATCATTCGTTAAAGATTTACGAGATTGTTCGTTGGCAGTTACGATTGGTTAATAAGAATTGAGGAAAAGGGATACTCGCATATCCGCAGGAGCTGCGGATTAAGGTCATTAGCATTTCCCACGTCACGCACCCACTTGCATATATATATATCACATCGATGGTGGTAGGTGTTCAGTTGTGATAGTTCGGTTGTGGGCGTAGTGAAAAATTTATTAGAGAAATGAAGGAGGAAAGGCGGAAAGAGGAAGGCGCGTTGTTTTAATATCCCGCGTGATATTGCATTAATCTCTGTACATTAGAATTATTTTGATCAGAGTCACTCGGTGGAATGATGCCGTTCCCCTCTCCAGCCACCCCCCCCCTCCCTCAGCAGCGTTGAATCGTGGGATCGAACGAATAGTGATATACGTGTCCGTAGAGGAGGGGGACGAGAAGGGTCCGAGCCCTCGAAACCCGATTTTCTCAGCGACAGGATAAGTTAATAACGTTGGAGCAGCGGTGATCCGGGTAGGGGGAGGGGCGTCCTTATGACGAATCGGCTAAAATAATAGGAAAAGTATGGGGGACTCACATGCTGGTAGCGTTGCCGGTGTCGGGAAGCTGCTCGTAGCCGACGATACCCTCGGCACGGCAACCGAGCTGGAGGCTCGTCCGGGTGGTGATCAGCTCGCAGGCCCGGGTTCCGAGCCCGAGCATCATCAGTAGCAGCAGCGGCGCAAGCGCCATCCTCCGGAGCTGTCCGGCTGCCGCTAATGTCCATCGTCCTCAGCGGCGCGGCATCGGCATCCTCTCGCCGCCACCGACGCCGCAACCACCGTCCCGTCCTCACTGTTCCCGGATAAGCCGGACATCGCCGTGCTCGGCTCTTCCCATGGCTGGGACCCCGACCGGGTCCAAATATTCCCTTTCCCTCCTACCTCCTCCTCCTACCTCCCACCACCCCTTCCCCTTGCCCCTATATCCCTATATCCCGCGCTCTATATCTCCGTAGTTCTGGCCAAACTCTGCGAGTCCCGGGCTCCTCTTCCCTACGGTTTGTCGATGCCGAGGGGGAGCGTCAAGTGACGGGGGAGTTGGAGGGGTAATCGAGCGCGCGCGATGACGAGTACACGCGGTGAGCTTATCAGGAAGGTCTCTACTAATCCATTAGACAGCGAGGGTCGGGCTCGACTTTAGCCAGAGACGCGAAATAATTTCGCTATACTGAAACACCACGGGCGGCGATTCGATAAAACGGCAATAAAACAGCTCCGCGGATGCTCTATTTGATAACGCTTATCGGGGATGCAGCGCTGGACCAATTCCTGGAGCGTATCTCGGAATCCGACGCTTCTTACGAGCGCATTAGGACCTGGTCGTATCCTATCGGCCGGTTGAAAATCTGCCGGTTGAGATAACTAGTGGGGCGATATTATTCTCAAGCGATGGGCCACAGGTAGCGGAGTCTCGTGCTCCACGCGGATGAGTCACATTGCCGATAAGGCCACGAGAATACAGACCTTTTGTTTCATAAGGGCAGGCCGATGACCGGGAAAGAACCGGGAGTACGAATCTAGAGACCGATAGGCTCGCTCGCGATCACGTGGCTTGGGATGCGGCCGAGGACCGGGGATCCTGGTGCTAAGCGCTCGACCGAGCGCGTCCTCCGAAAGAGGAGCCAGTGCACGAGGCGGCCTGGGTTCGAGGCCCGAGCGAGAGATCCGTCCGGGTCGTGCGTCGAGCGGATCAGCACTGATGATGCTCTCGGCGGAAGGTCGCGATCCGATATGAGCCGGCGAGCCAGTTGACGGAGGAGGCCGAGGTAGATTCGTCGTCGGCACCGAAGGAGCCAATCACGCCGGGTCCCGAGCGTGTGTGTCCGCGACGTGGCTCTTCCACCGACTGAGCCAGTCGCTCGAGCTCCGCGCGGATCTCCCTGCCCTTTACCCTCCCTCATCGTCGTCGCGGCGGCGGAGACGCGCGCCCACTTTCCTTGCTCTAGCCCTCCCCCCCATCCATACATCCCGGCCACCCGACCCCCCCATCACCCCATCACCCCATCCTCCTCCCCCTCCACCAGCCTCCCCCCTTTAGCCCACCCCCTTAAGCCCCCTCCTTCCCTCCCCCTCCGCACTCTAGCTCTCTTTCACTCTCGTTCGGCCAACTATTTTCGTGGAGAGCGCGATGGAGCGGTGGCAGAGAGCCTCGAGGGTGGCTTACGATCCTCGAGGGTGGCTACGTGAATTTTCGGGCACGAGTTGCGGTCCCGGCGGCAGCAATGACGGCCGGGGGAAGAGGGCTAGGAAGACACCGCGGTTCACTTGTCTTCCTCGCCTGTCTTTTTTTTTTTTTTTTTTTTACTCGATCGTCCCTATGGAAGAGAAAAAAAAAGAACAAGAAGAAGAAACTGTATACGACTCTACTACTACACGGGTTCAAGTCTGTCGGGCCCTTTTGACGATTCTCATACGTACGGCCCATTATAATCTCCGCCCCCCCCCCCCCACCACCCACCCCACCCTCTGCAACATCTTGCGTTCAGCGAATTGTAGCCGGTATTTCTTAAAGCCACCGTATCTCGTTCTCTGTCTCTTCCCCCCCCCCACTTTCTTTTCCAATATAATGACGATAACAATAACAATAACAATAATAGCTTAACAATCGTTTGTAAATAAAAGATTTATCGTCAATGAAAAGCGAGCGCATCGAGCGGAAAGTATCAATGAGCCTCGCTCCTTAAATATTGCCAACAAAGTTATTAAGCAATAAAACTTATACCTTCTGACTTTTTAATTGCTCATAACCCTCTAAGCATCCATAACTCCAACGATAAATAACATAAAAAGTGTTAGCAGTATAAAACTAGCAGTTGTAACAGGGGCAAACGCACGACATTGCTTACAACAGCTCAGCATACAGACGTTACCTAATAATTATGTCCGCCTACGAGCCTATCGCTGCTCAATTCCGTTAAATCTACGTTGCGCGTAGATCGCAAGGCCATTATTGTCCGGAACCGTTAAAATTTTAAAGTCTTTAACAGTTTCGTTAGACGAGCTACGTGCGTATTACCTAAACTCTCGATAATTTCGTTTGAATTCGATAACTTCAATACATTTTATTCGCAAGACCTTTTTTTTTTTTTTTTCTTCGAGCGTTTAGTCTCTTAGGCGATTCGAGCAAAGGCGAGGACAATGACGTTTTACAATTAAAAGTTACGGGAAATTTACTTTTTTTTTTTTTGCCGGCTGTATAAAGTTATTACAACAATCTTGACATGGTTATTGATTTTTATTCACGTGCATTTGTCTACAAAGTCAATGTAACTCAGATGAAGTATAATTCTTTTGATTATTCAGTAGCGGTGGCGGGGGCGGGGGGGTATACTGAATCCGCTGTAACCCATTGACTCGATACTTTTATCTCAAGACGTTTTTATGATTCGGCTATCTGTAAATCCACATAAAGACAAAAGTGATTTCTTCTCCGCTGCACGAGAACTTGTCGAATATTCTCGCTCGCCCACCCCACCCTGGCCAACGACGGCGAGCCCCATTTTGTTAAGACTGTTTTGTTAGGATCTGCTCGAAAGTTTTATTTTACTAAGAGTGCTTAAGTCAGTCGCTAATAAATAGTGGCATTCTTCTCGGATAAATTTAAAAGCCATTCGTATTCATTCGTGGCCTACTTCTCCAGATAAATAAAGCGCCATTCCGTACAGATTCCCTGCGCGAAAGGCGGCAGACTGATTTTTCGAAAACCAAGGCAAATGACGTGCGTCCGTCGTCACATATCACATATCAGCTCGGCCGACAGTTAAGCAAAACGCAAAAAAAAGAAAGAAAAAAAAAACCCCCCGATCCTCGATTGCGCCTTATTTTTAGCACCCGGGTCCGAAGGGATGGAAGAGGATGGAAGGATGGGAATGCCTTAAATCCCTTAGGAACGTTAAGAATACGTTAAGAGAGTCTCGTGTAAAGTGTAAAAAATCGTGCAAGTGGACGGGTTCGGGTCTGATCGACCGCTTCGGTCATACGCACACTTAGTATTGTAGCGCTGAGCTCGGGGATCCCCTTACTCCCCGATCCCCGATCGCAAGTAATAGAGCTCCGAGCCAAGGGCTGTATAGGGAGCCAAAAGCCACGAGCTACGTCCGATTCGCGTAAAACTGCGACAATGACAATTATAACAAATGAATGTATACCGGCAACGTGGATTTCGCTTTGCTGGCAATCAATTTTTCACGTTCAGAAAAGGCTCGCGGCCCTCCTCGTCCAAGAGGCAAAAACGACGAGTCATTAATTCCCTCCGGCTCTAAGTACGGAGCAGTTAAGCGCGTAGGCGTAGGGATGAAAGGCCCTTTCTTTCCCAGCTAATCGGACTGCCTTTTAAAGTGCCTGCCACGAAGAGAGAGGCAAGATCCACGGGGTTGCCCTACTAAACCAGCTAAATAATAACAACAACAACAACAACAACAATAATTTTTCTTTCGTAGTTGTCGTAGCTGTTGTGGTTGTTGTTATGTAACGGTAAATAAAAGTTTGTTAGCTGGCGTGGCTTGGGCCGATTCGCCGAGATTTAAAAGAAAAGAGAAGAAAGGAAAGGGAAAGAGAAGAAAGGAAAGGAGAGGAGGGGAAAAAAAAATGCCAAATTTGGGAAAACTCGGGGCTTTGTGATGGGGCTTTACGGCTGCCTGAAATAGAGCGTGGCAAGGGAATGTCGTCGTAAACATTTTGTAAGGTCACGTGCCATCTGGAATCTCGAATACGTCAGAGAAATTGGAAAAGCTTATGAGGCGTATGTCGAGTGAGGCCGAGCGGGGCCGAGCGAGGCCAAGTGAGACGAGAACGGAGCCCGAGCGCGAACGCGAGCGAGCCCGACGCTAAGGACGTGCTAGGAGGGCCACCTACCTCCCCTACCTCAGGTCGCGTCTAGTCGCGTCTGAGCTCCTCTCGGCTATAGCGCCTCGCAACTCATAAGGCGGCCCGGGATCGCGAAAAGGGAATCGAGACCCGTCCCCGCACGACCATTCCGAGGAGATAAAAAAAAAAAAGCGAGCGCAGCGACACCGAGCCGGGGGAAAAAGGTCAAAGTTCGCATCGTTTGGCAATAGAAAGCCGTCCCAGCTTCCATCGATCGGGGGAAGAGCCCCGGGGCTCTTACTTCGCCGGCACCTGCAACGAAGCCCGAGCTCGACTAACACCTCCACGGGAACAGCCGGGGTAATTCCAGTCGGATTGTAATTCCCGGGGGGCGCGAGCGAGCGTGGAAAGCTCGGCGGCGCCGCTTCCCCCGTAGCCGGAGCCGCGGCACGAGCCCCGACCGACTTCCTGCGATACTACTTTCATTAATTTCTTAATCCTCGAGCGGAGATCTACGTGACCGATGGAGCCGCTCCAGAAAGAAGGCGAAGAGGAAGAGGAAGAAGAGGAAGAAGAAGGAGAAGAAGAAGAAGATCGCCTCGCTCGAGTTATCCGAATTTCCTCGTAAAAGTTTCCTTAACAAATCGTAGCTTCGATCGGGGCACTCGCACCAGGACTTACTTACCAGCCCAAGGAGATTAGGAGCCACGCGAAGGTACATTTATGCACCTTCCTCCCGTACTCGTTGCCGAGAAAGATCATCGCTCACATCTCTCTAGCCAAAGCTTTACATTCACTTTGTAAGATCCACTCTCCTGCTGGTAAAATAAAGAATAAGAATAAGAAGAAGAAGTACAACGGATTTGAAGCTTCATTATCGTTTCGTTCGCGGTTATAGCGGTGGTATCGCGGTGGTATCGCGGTGGTATCGCGGTGGTATCGCGGTATCGCATCGCGTCGTCCGACTATATTAAATTATACGAGTCCCGCGCCTCGCAGTCATTATTACATTCACGTTCAATGTGATTCGAGACTAGACTGGAGAAATTTTCATAACGAGCCAGAGATAAGATAATTAGATGATGTAGAGGATTTTAGGGGAATGAAAGGAAAAACGAAACGGAGGCTCACGTACGAGCGGCTATAATTCCAATTCCCATTTCAATTCCCTTTGGTAACGATAAGCCTTTTCCCTCTTAATTGGCGAGAGCGACAACGAGAGCGACAACGAGAGAGAGCGAGAGAGAGAGAGAGAGACTCTCAAAGAGATAATTAGATACCCGAGAGCACCTTGAGGAAGCCTTTAGATGCGAACGCTTATGGGAAACGGACTTGTTACTCGGGATGACTTTTTACCACCGCAGCGTCCGCAACGATTCCGTCGGGGCGTCTTCTCCTCGACACTCGTTCCTCTTTTTATATTCGCCCACTCTTGACTCGCTCGTCCCCCGATAAAGCATCAATCCAGAACTCGACGACCGAAACGCAGCCCCTGCTCTGCGCTCCTTGACAGCGTCCAGTGTCCTTGAAATTGCCACTCGGGCTGTTGCGCCGAAAGCAGAACGAAAGAATACCGCCTCGGGATTCATCGGCTCGTATCGAATAGGAGCCAGAGCCGAGTGCGGGGGAGCAATTTGTACAAGGAGGTCCGTGGATGCTCCTACCAACCTCGTAGTTTATCCGTTTTATTTTATTTGTCCTCGGCCGGCCTCGGAGCTTCTCCGTAGCCACGGAGAAGCTCCGGGCTGTTATCGAGAGATAGAATGCCGATTGGTTCGCAAAGCACTAGCCCAAGAGACCTTTTCTTACGCGGCTAATTACAGGTATTCGTCGCTCCATTGTCTGAAGTATTGAGGATTATTATCGGGACTCGTCCAGAGATGAGCTTCACCTAGTTAGAAAGCTAAGCAGCTCCAGGATCTCCAATCGATTACTTAATTTAGCTCCAGCTCGCGATAATGCATATTGCCTGGCTTAACGATGCTGCTTTCTTAAATTTCCTCTCGCTCGGCGCGCTCACTCCCTTCCAAAGAGTGTATGTATATATCTATATGTGCACGGACATATGAACAGGAAGGAAACGGAAAGAAGAGCGATCATATCGACCGAGAAGTTTTTAAAAAAGTCATTAAAGTCAGTAAAACGTACAAACTAGGTATACTTCATCGGGGAGCGCGACGAGATCCCCAGTTTAATTAGACCCTCGTCTCTTCTGTTTCGTTTTTTTTTTTTTTTTTTTTTTTTTAACAATTGAAGGAAAAGAAGGTAAAACCATTAAGACGCGTCCGCGTACCCGTGGCCTACCCCCGTCAACAATATTCTGAATACGCAGAGACAATCAGGAGTGAATCGTGTGAAGGGACGGACCTCGGGAGGCCCAGCCCCGCGGCGCCTCATATTATATTCGGGAGGGGTCAGGTTGCCCGTATCCGCCACGGTCGGGGAGGCGACGAGTCAATAGCTCTCAGCTGATACCGGAGACTCTACTCGAGAGTCCAGAGAGAGAGAGAGAGAGAGAGAGCAACAAAAACGCGGCGAAGCGAGACGAGGACCACGAAAAAAACATCCCTACGTCCATGATAGTCAATGATAGTCAATGGGAGATCGAGAAAAATTGGCTGCACCTACACTGCCACGCGAGTGCTTGGAACTTACATCCCCGAGTTTTCCCGATTCTCTGCATTTTCCCCATCTGCGAAATAGCTTTACATTCTCCGTGCCATTATTCTCTCAAGGATATTATTAAAATTTTCTTGCCAGTGCACGTAGAAACGACTTCGATTTATCCAACTGAATTAAAAGGTATAAAAAACAAAAAACAAAAAAAAAAGCAAAGAATAAAGGCTACGAGATTCGGCTATTAATTTCAGTTAGGAAATCGCGTAAACAATTAATCGCCATAGTTAACGTACGTCCCCGTCCGGAAATAACGATAACAGTGAGTGGAATTTTTCAACCTCAAACCGTTAAAGAGTAAATAACTTTTACGAAAGTACGGGGCGACTTCGGTTTATTAAAAACTGATGCACCAGACTTGAAAAATAAAGACACGAAAGGATCTTGATATTCCCTCCCACATCATATGGTTTAATTTTCTTCTTTTTTTCTTTTTTTTTTTTTTTTTTTGTTTCGTTTTTGTTTTTAAGTAAACTAAATGAGTTATTACGAAAATTAAATTACGTAGCGGTAAAAAAAAAAGAAAGAAAGAAAGATAATTATATATAATAATAATAATAATAATAAGAGTAATAATAATTAATGAAGAAATAATGTTGTGATCGATGTATCGAAACGGCCATCCTTTTTATATAAATATTGATCGTTTTCAACCGGTTTTCGAAGTGTATCGATGCTCGCACGTGCGCACACGTACGTACAATCAAGATGACAAGCTCGAGTGGAGCCACTTCTCCGAAATAATATTTTACAGACGATAAGGCTACAGAAAGAAGCGAGCCCGAGTTATTATTAAAAATCAGATTAATTAAAATAACCGTTTTTACCGGCGAAGCCTAAAAAGCGCGCGGGTCTATAATTGCGAGTCTATAATGGCTCGGGCAGCGGATAATTCTGCCGCATTATTTATAAGGAATGTCTAAGTTTTAATTAAAATTAATTCCAGCCGCGCAATGTAAGTTGCTTAATTAAATATTTCAAATATTTGTTTATTCTGCACGCGAAGTCGAAACTTCGAAGTCGAGCCGAACTCGCGAGCTTTTCGACTCCGATAATAAATATCTCTCTACCTACTCCCCCGTCCGCTGAGATAAATGAACAACAACGACAACGACAACAACGACAACAACGACAACAACAACAACAACAATAATAATAACGATATGAGTGATAATAAAACAATGAAGTTTTAATTCACAGTGGGTTTAATTTGGTTTAAGTAGGCGATGCGTTATTATCGTGATGGTTTTTGTAAAGGAAATCCGCGTGGGCCGGGGCCTCGAGCCCCGAGGAAGATGATTGATCGTGTACGGATAATGGCGTAAGGGCGCCAAAATGAAGGGACCGAGGCACGGGAATGACATTAGCCGACGGTCTGCAGGTGCAGCTCGGCCAATAAAAAGTCCCCTTGACTCTCGGAGCAGACTCCGTTAATGGTGTGCGCGCGCGCGCGCGCGACACACACACACTTACGATACTCTCGAAATAATAAGAATAAGAATAACTGAGGGGGAGAAGAAAGCAGGAGAAGAGTAAAAAAAAAAGAAGAAGAAGAAGAAGAAAAAAAGTCCAAAGCCCGGGCGAGGGGGTCGAGGGATTAGAAGCGGAAAACCGAAATGCCACTTCCTACGGAAGACTAATGCTTTCGCAATCTAAGCGATTCTTCGGAGCCGGAGCCCAATAACCTACGCTGCCTCCCCCCATATCTTATTACTTCTCTAAATTTCTCCATCGAGCTTATTAAACGCAATCCTCTCAAAACTCTCTCATGCGAGATACAAAACTTCTTTAGTCTCCATTCCCAACCCACCCCTCCCCTCCCCTTTTCATTCTTTTCATTCTTTTCATTCTTTTCGATAAGAGAAATACCCTTGGGTCATCTAATAATCCCGAAAGTCGCTCGTCCCTCTGAAATTATCGCGTCTTAGTAATGTCCTAATAACTAATTAGTATTTAGAATGTCTCTGCCCAGCCAAGGGCCGAGGGATCGGAGGCGTGCTTGTCTGCCCGAATCGGGTTCGGCAAATTGAATCGAATCGATCTGAAACCAGATAATCTGAATTCTCCGGAATTTTACCAGACAAATAGCACGGCAAATTCAATACGGGACATGCGCGTTCCCACGTACCTCACTATACATATATATACATATACATATATATATAGACGCATGTATACGTACGTATTTACGTGAATATTAATTTATAATTTATAAAATACCGATATGGATCGCGATTGTGAGAAATCGAGGCACGCGAATTTATACTAAACTTATAAATTTATCAGAATCTAAATTGATCTCCTATCTAAAACATCCTTTGCCGAAGGGACTTTCCTTCCCATCCGGGGTGAGCATTTAGGTCGCTGGGCTCGAGAAAAATACTCGGAGCTCATTAGTTTTCGGCTCCGAGAAGGAAAGTACAGGACTTATTAATTTATCCGCTCCGATAATAGCTTTAATCCGAGCAGAATGTCGTTGGTCTTGTCGAGCGAACGACGACGAAGAAGAAGAAGAAGAAGAAGAGGAGCAGGAGAAGGAGGAGGAGGAGGAGGAGGGGGAGGGGGAGGAGGTAAGATAAATACAGACAGACGAATTTAATGGTTAAAGAGTGAGTAATAAATTGTCAGGGACCGCCGGGGCTTAGTAGCTGCCCTAAAAACAAAGCCCGGGGAATAACGAACCGAAGTAGTCATCCCCGAGACGAAGTTCGAGCGCGAAGACAGTAATAATTTTAAAGTAATAATTTTTTTGGACTTTTACAAGGGGTAGAGAAATCCTCGTCATATAGCGCATTGAGAAAGAACGTGAGGGGTCGTCGAGAGGATGGGGACGGGAGGGCGCGGCCAGGTTTGCGGTTGGGTAAGTTGGGGGGGGGGGCTGAAAAAAAAGCACCGCTCGCTTCGTCATTTTTACGGATCCTCTGTGGCAAGGATATCTTTTCGACTTCGGAAACTATCGTCGTCAAAAGCATCCCCATCGCAGACGAAACTTTCCTTAAAGCGTCGGCAAAGTCGTCCGTAGCCGAGGCGAGCAACAAATACATTGCCTTTAAGCGAATGTCCCGGAGGGGAGTAAATTATTATTGAGGCCCGGAGGAGCTTTGGCGGGTCGAGTCGATTAAACCTCGACGAAACCGACGAGGCTTAAGAAGACACGTCGATTAATAAGTTTGCTTTGGAGTCCGGTCGGACCGCGCTGCACCATGGTAAATACGGTGGCGGGGTGGGGCGGGACGGCGGTGGTCGGTATGCGGTATGGGGAGGGGGTAGCTTAAATTCCTTGGACGACGACGACGACGACGACGTAAGGAAATTGTAAGGAACTGTAACAGAAATTCAGTTCCTCGGAGCAGTTGGCTTACACCAGGGCGAGGTAAGCTTCACCTTCGGCACCCGCGGATCGTTCGCTAAAATCAAATCGCCCGTAATATTTCTCCCACGCAAAGCTGGCGAATTCTGAGCTCTCGGGCCACTCGATCGCCACGCTTACAAGATTCCCTCGATTTAGAATTACATGAAAACGTTTCGCTCGCGCAGGGAAAGCCACGCTTCGTACGCGGAGCTACGCTTCGCCGGGATCAACGCCCTTATTTAAAATATAAATCCGAAGAGGGATGTCGGCAAACGTTTATATTATTATTCCCCCGTGTTATTCCCCAAGTTTTCTTTCCTTTTCTCCGTCTCTCTTTATCCGCACGATCCAGGAGGCCGTAAAGAAAAGGGATGGGGGAAGGGAAGGGGGTCACAGAAGAACGGGGGGGAAAAAGTACTTGAGGTATAAAAATGTAATTGTAAGTGCGTAAATGCGTATGAAAATACTCTGGAAAAACAAGACATTCCGCGTGCGAAACGTTGAGCAATATTATTAATCGTATTCTGGATGGCCGTAAATAGCGTAAAAAAGCGTAAAAAAGCGTAAAAAAGCGTAAAAAAGCGTAAATAACGTAAATAACGTAAAATGACGATGGCATTAGGAGAGCTCGTAAAAAGGGCAACAAACGTCATGTCTTTGTCTATGCTTTATTAACAACGACAAGCGTGGCTGTCGTTTTAATTTTCAAAATGGAAAAATACAAAGCAATGGCTCGACGGCAAATTGAAATTGAAAGGCTGAGGGAAAATGGCCCTCGTAAAATAACCTCCGAGAGTATACGGAAGCGGTTATAGAGTTTCAGCAGTAGTTACCAGTTCCTGATACCTTAACAATAATACTCAATCGTCTGCGGTTGCAAGAGAGGAGACCAGAGAGAGAGAGAGAGAGCGGGAGAGAGGGAGAGAAGAATTTGGGGGCGGAGGCGGGGGGCGGGGGTAGATAGGAAACGGACAGCACGTATTAATTTCGTGCTCGAATTAAAAAGAAATATTCCCCTTTCTCTATTATCGCAGAATTTATTAAGCACACGCTCGTATATGCGCGTATACGTTGAGCTCGTGGAATAGCAGTCCGGGGGGAGGGGGGGAGGTAGAGATGTCGATGGCAATCTTCAGATCATAAAGCATTTGCGTCAATAGCAAAGGAACGGAAGGAGCGCGAGTGCGTCGCTAGTAATTAAGAGCGAATGCAAGGAATGCAAGAGCCTTAGCTCGCTTGCCGCAATCATGCGAACACGTGTGCGAGGTATCGTTTACACTGAGAGGGAGTATAAAAATTCACCCCACCCCAATAACCCCAATAACCCCAATAAAATGCTTTCTCCTCTACGGTTCATCCCGTACAAGTGCGAAGCTTTTACACGGGTCTACGAGAGACTGGGCTCGGCAATTCCTTGTCCCTTCTTTAGGATCTAGATTCTGATCGAGATTCGGATCCAGAATTACGTGCACCCGCTGATCCCGGGGATATCCCCCGTCGTCTCAGATTAGCTCAGGCCAGACGCACGGACGTACGGCACGAGGATCGAGCTAATGAAAGTGAGCTTTGCTCGGATACCTACCTTAAAAACTCTATATTTCTTATGCCCATGTCCGACCAGCCGCTGTTGGCCTCGAATGAAAAACAGCTCCAGCTACCAACTTACAAGCCGTTGCCGCTGCTGTTGTTGTCGTTGTTGTCGTTGTTGTCGTTGTTGTCGTTGTTCTCAGAAACGAAGAGGGACAGGAGCGAGAGATCTCGGGGATTAGATTTGTCCGAGAAGAGGGCAAGCCCTCGACAGCGTTAGCAACTACAAAGTCCGAGTTAAAGGGGGTTAAAGAGGAAATGGGAGAGGTTGAATGGGGAAGGGGTGGGAGGTCGAATATCGAGGGAAAGATGTCCTTCACTCGTCTCCACCGGGTCTCCCGAGTCTCCACTCGGGCCCCAATAACCAATCCCAATAATCTCGAAGCCCAAAGCTATTGGATCCGAGGCCGACGATGACGAAGACCGGGCCTTTATTAGCTTCGAGAAATACGAGCTGCTCGATAAGGGACGAATTGGATTAAAAATACAAGGAGAAGTAGAAGAAGAAGGAGAAGAAGCAGAAGAAGGAGATGAATAAAGAGGCTTAAGGGGATGAAGGTTATTGGGGTAAGGGTGGGGTCACGCGCTGATTAAGGGCCAATCGCTGAAGGGCGAAACGGAGCACTCGAGTATCACATTGGAGTATCGAGATTGTGTTGGTCGGGGAGGCGTGGGTGCGTCGACCCCTTCCGCGGCTTCGGCGAGTGCCGGGAGCCGAGGAGCCATAAGCATAAGACGATTATTGCACGAGGAAATTGGACGAATGACCGTCGGTCTGATGCTAGGCGATAACCCCCGCACCTGTCGAAGCCCGCCACTTTTATGGGGACGATCTCGGCCGTAGGATGAAAGGGGAACGATAGAGGGCCACCGAGGACTGGTCCCTTGGCTCCGCGTCCCTCCTAGGAAAAGCTCGACAAGAGGAGCGGGGCGGTCATGGTGCGCGGGGGAGTTGGTTGATTTGGGGAGAGGGTCGTAGGGATGGTGGGAGGCAGGGAAGCGGGGAGTTTGGGGGGTTCTGAAACTCCGTTCGACTAAAACTAAAAGTAAATTATTATTGCTATCGTTGTACTTGGCGGCGTTACTTCGCGTCGTCGTCTTACCCCTTCCACGCACCTCCTTGAATCAGAGTACCGTCCGCCCATCGAACGGTTATAGCACGATTATCGCACGATTATCATTGGATACGCAGGAATCATGGAAAACGTGGGTAAATTTGACATTATACGTATTGAACTTATTCTCGCAGCGGCAGCCGTTTCACCTCAATTTACCCGTCGACGCTAACTATCCAATTAGACGTATTTAAAGACGCCCAACGTTAAGTTTTACTCGAAATACATTTGTTTAGAATTTTAACGGTAAGGAGGTACGGAGGTACGGAGGTACGGAGGTACGGTCGATCGTCGGACTGACTGATCACGGTATTCGGACGTATAGCCCCGCGAGAAAGACAAAGAGGAAAGCGGCTTTCTGAATAGTTGAGCTAATGATGAATTCAATGGTAATTAAATTGCGCCCGGGGCGAATCAATGGTAATTTCCTCTGGAAACGAATTTCCCGGCTTGTCGCGGCTCGATCTGAAAATCGACTGCCCGTCCCGAGTAATTGCAGTTCGGCAGCGGCTTCCTAATCCACCGAAACGAACTCGAAGCTCTTGACGCTCCGAACGTTTATCCGGACACCGTAATAACTAACGTATTTAATTCCATGGAATTGAATGATTATCCCACGGCGAACGAAAAGCTAAAAACTCGGGCAAAACAAAACAATGTAAACGATATACGTGACGTCGCGGTGAGATCGAACTGCATTGTATTTTCAGGCTCGTTGTACGTACATTACGTACACGGCATACGTAAGCGGGCACAGTCTCAATGAACTAAGTGCGTGCATAGACACGCGCCGATCGATCAATGATCGATGCAGTGTTGATATGAATTTTTGTAATTCGCAAGGTAAATGAGCAAAGAGTCGCAGTTCCATCGAGTATTGTTAGTTTTATTAAAAATAAAAGTAAATATTCTATAAAAAGTAATCGTATGATTATGCTTTACATGTACAGATCACGTAATTATCTCTGTAATTTGACTTCCTCGTTCGGAATGCAAATTATATTCACTCGTTACAATAATAATTCAAGGCTAACTTGTAGAGCAAGAGTAAGGAGAGAGAGAGAGAGAGAGAGAGAGTCTCTAATGGCAGATGAGTAATTATGTAAAAAAGAAAAGAACTCTATAGAGAGCCATGGAGCTCGTGGCGAACGAATGTGTGTAGGTGTGAGTGGTTGGGTGTTCGATCGAGGATATTCTCTGCTGAGGTGAGGAGACGTGCTCCCCCCGGACAGAGACACCCGCTCGCTTCCTCGAGCGCTAAAAGTTACAAAGGCCTTTTCAAAAGGTTTTGAGAGTCGTTGACAACATTTAAAAAGCAATGTCGGATATTAAGTTGAACTTACCGATCCCACATACTTTGAGCATCCCCATCGCTTGAATTACCTTAACATTATTTTATTAATGCAAAATCGACTGATCGGATAGCGTCAGCCGCGTATCCTTAGCATCATTAGAATCAATATAAATTGTCCTAAATCATTCATCACGTCGGTTCTTAAATTATTACTAATATTACTACAAAATTACGTTATATATATATATATATACACACATATATAACGCTTTGCTTTATTCACCATACAATTATCAATAATGCTTTACAGCGTATTACAATGGCATATAAAAAAAAACATTAGTTTTGTATAAAGGGTGAATCTGCAAAAGAAAACCTATCTTTATGATTCGGTTAAAAATATTAATTTATTAGCCATTTGCGCATGCAAGTATTTCTTACTGCATTCACAGCAGCGAAAACGTAGTAATAGTATAGCAATTTTCCTAAAATATATAAAACTGCTCGGTAGATTCGCGCAGAGCTGCACGTGAAGCACAACACATAAGAAAGATTTATTCAATCATCGATTTATTAATCTAATTCGTTTAAATAATAAATTATTTATTTATTTATTATTTAATTAAGCTACCTGACCGCTTTCAAAAGATTTCTTATATTCAGTATCTTCTGCCTGCGTATGTATGTATCCGTCTGTCCGTAATTCCATAATTCCATAATTCAAGATTTATATACTGTTTTCAGCTACGAAAGAAATTGTTTTTTTTTTCCTTGGTTAACAAAAGCTATGGGACGGGGAGGGGGCGCAATTAAAGCGCAACGCAACAGACGACAATTGACATTCGAGACAGATCTCTCTGAAGCAGCGTACATTCTTTAATGCGTTCGATAATAATAATAATAATAATAGTAGTAGTAGTAGTAGTAGTAGTAGTAGTAGTAGTAGTAGTAGTAGTAGTAGTAGTAGTAGTAGTAGTAGTAGTAGTAGTAGTAGTAGTAGTAGTAGTAGTAGTAGTAGTAGTAGTAGTAGTAGTAGTAGTAGTAGTAGTAGTAGTAGTAGTAGTAGTAGTAGTAGTAGTAGTAGTAGTAGTAGTAGTAGTAGTAGTAGTAATAATTTTTAGTAAGTGTACTGCTGAGGCACGTACAACAATAATAATAATAATAATAATAATAACAACAGTAGTAATAATAAACAAATAATCTGAACGACTTTCGGGAAAACAATGGTTGTTAAAATTCAGGCATTAGAGAGAATAATAAATAGATGTTCTCGAAAGCGTTTTCTTGCCTAATTCAATGAAATGTTATAAATATGAATGACTTGAGCAAGAGTCTTAGAGTACGTACTGGTAAATAAATAGGCTCATATGGCTTCGACGAAGACCAGGCCCGTACCAGTCGAATAATAATAGGAATTGCGGCGGTAGAAATTAGATTAGCGCTAGACGGGATGATAATCGTGCTAAGTGAAAAAATAAATAAATAAATTCTCGGCGTATCGGAAGTCCAGGTGGAAGGGGTGGGGGGTGGGGGTCCTTGTACTTTGTCCAGGACTCCTTATACGAAGTAAGCGGCCAGCTGCGCCATCTTATCCTTGGGGGGTCGAGGCTTGCCCCGGTTACGGCCCTTCCCGTGGCCGCGGCCCCGCGTAGCCACGGGCTTCGAGGCTACGGCCCGATGCTTCTCCACGAGGGTGGAAAACGCCGACGTGCAGAACACGCAGCCCGTCATCTCCGTTTCCTCGTTCGGCAGCTTGCTCTTGTCCTGCAATGCAAAAAACGAGCCGCCGTTACGCAATACGGAATATCGACATGGACATGGACATCGACTCGTACGGAGCTACGTGGCATCCGAACATCACCTGCTTGTACTCGACGGTAACTAACTGGGCCCCGCAATTGCAAACCTCGTCTGCCTCCACCATGACTTTGTGCGCGTTTTCGAACAGGTGAATGATGACGTCACAACGATTGCAGACGAGCTTCCATTTGGGCGCGGCCGACGGGTCCAGGACTAGAATGCCGCTCTCGCATCCCAGGCAACTCGACAGGCCATTAGAATTCAGTCCGTGGGGGCACGTGGGGTGCGTGCACGCGTTACACCCGCTCAATCCCTTCTTCATATCCCTTCGTGAACAAATGCATACGTTAGCGATTATTTATCATTACTGCCGACAACGAGTGCCGCCTTCGCCTCGGCCAAGCGTAGACAAAGAAAATACATACGAAGGCTTTCACATCGTCGCCTAAATCGCAATAGATATTCCGCATGCGTAAAGAATGTTCTTTGCGGGATAGGTTACCTGAAGGGCGGATTGTTGAAGCAGTACGGGCAGAAGGTATAGCTCTTGCCGCGAGTTCCGGTAGACCAGGAGAGCAGTTCGAAGTCGTCCAGCGGACACTTGAGCTCTTTGTAAATTCGAATATTTCCATTCTGAGGTAGATTATAAGTCTCGTTGCAATGGGAGCAGTGTAATCGAGACGGCTTCGTTTGGATATATTTCATATAACGCCGACACTTGCCACACCTGCATGAACAATCAACATGAACAATCCGTGAGACGGTCGCCTAATAGCGCAGAAATCAACAATCGATTCCTGTTTTTAATCAACACCCTTAAGATTCTCATGACAAATATCTCTACCCCGATATTACCGGTAAAATATCGTATGTATTTTCTACGTGTAATAACTCATCGTGAATTTTATTCCTCGTGAATTTTTATGCATCGATAATAATAATAATGATAATAATGATAATAATAATAATAAAGTATGTAAGTAAGGTTATTTTGTGATGCGTATGTGCCATAGGAATGTAGATATTTGTGGAACCATAGTTGAACGGAAATATGTTTTGAAACTATCCGAACCTCGAATGGGACTTTCCGGATGCCGACAGCGGAGAAAATGAAACTTCGAACAGCTGGTCCATCGCATCTATGGTTTGTACAAAATAATGGAACTTCTGCTTGAAGATCTCGACAGTGTGTTGGAGAACCGGGTGAAAATCAACTCGTCCGGCGGCTATGAGATTCAACTGCTCCTCGACAGCGGATCGCATCGTTGGCGATACCAACTCCGGATCGATCTGTTACATTTGCACAGGCTCAGAAAGGATCGAGAATCATTAGATACTTTACTCGTGTCGACAACTTACTTTTTGGTATCCGTGAACCAAGACGATACCCAGTGACGTAGGAATGAGTTTCCTACCCGTAGCCACATTCACGTAATTTCTTATGCAAATATTGTTTATGTGAACTGGTATAGAGGCATCCGTTCCTATCCCGTGCTTTTCCATCAGAGTGATTAATTCCGATTCCGTTAAATAGTCCGGAGGCTGTGTAAAACATTCTAAAAGCTTTCCCTACAATTTCCAATTCATTTTAATTTAAAGCCAATATTATTTTTATCTCTATAATGTAACAAAATATATTATAAAAACCGTGGCGTTGGTCGATAAAAAAAAAAAAAAAAAAAAAAAAAAAAAAATGTGCTCTTGAAAGTACAGTGTTCGAAAGTGATTATTTTAAAAATGTTATATACGTAAAGTATTTAAAGATAGTTATGATGTTAATTACATGGTAATGCTGTATATAATTCGTTAATACTTACGTCTATAATTTTAACGCTTTCGCCTATCGTAAATCTTGGCAGTGACTCGTTACTTAATGCCTGATAAGTCAATAAGCTGGTATATCCAGGATCGATCAAAGTATGTCCCGTAACTGTAAACGTCTCGATCCCAATTTCGAATTTCGCTGTAGTGCTAAGGTATTTGCAATCCCGTGCAAGCTAAAATTTCACACCCTTTTTAGAGTTATATTCATATTACATGCGCGAACTTATTATTGCCATCTTATAAAGAACTTACGGTTGCGATAAAATGCCTGGTAATGTAATCATAAAGCCTCCACGAATCCCCGTCTAATTCATTCCTGTTAGCTGATTTCATGGGAGTTATGGGAGGATGATCACCGGCATCGTGTCCTTTTTTGGGCTTGTTAATTCCAGAACTTAAGATTTTACGTACATCCTCTCCCCAATCCGAACTGTTTTGCTGTTGTTTCAAAGTTGATCTAAATTCATAATAATAAATATCAATAATGGCAATTAATAAGTTAGCTATTACAGGGTAAGAGGGCGATATTTATATTTTTACTAACAGTAAATCAAAATTTTCGGGGTAAGATGTTGTTTCCGTTCTAGGGTAACTTATATAGCCCTGAGTATAAAGACGTTCGGCAATTTGCATGGCATGATGAGGCCCCATTCCTAATCCTGAACTAGCGATTCTCATCAGTTCTACGGTATTTAATGCGATAGGTCTACCTTTGGATTTTTCGGTACTTTGAATGCTCACCACCCTAACGTAAAAAAAACCATTACATTTATGCAATTCGAATTTTCAATTTTCTTAGAAAATATAATATTATAAGATCCTTACTTGGCATAATCGTGCTCTTTAACGTGGCTAAGAAAAATACTAGCTACTTCTTTATCGAAAGATCGTACGCGACTCCAGTTTAAAATTACATCTTGACCATCCGATGATTTTATTGTAACCTGTACCGATGCAAAGTTTTTATACAAATTCATAAATATTTTAATTGCTATATATTACGAATTTAAATTACGCAATACCTGCAAAACCCAATATGGATCTGGCTTAAAAGTTTGAATTTCATCGTGTCTTTGTACACAAAATCCTAAAGTAGGTGTTTGACAAGGGCCATATGATATTAACGAGGCGTCTAAATCACCGTACTTTCCCTAAAAAATATCACTAATTTTAATAAAAATATTTATTAAATTAATCATTTTTGTTATTGTATAAAGTTTTAATATTTTTCACGCGCACGCACACGCACACGCACACACATATATACACGTACGATAATTAATAATTTAAAACGGTAAAGGGTACGAAATTTACTTGAAAAAATTTAGTTTGAAATCTCGTAAAAGCACATCCGATTCGCAGATCGAGCTCTTGGCGAGCATCAACACTTTTCGCTTCGTTCTCGTTCGGCTTAGCAAGGTTGGCCATTGCAGCTTTAATGTCTTTATCAGTAATTGCGGAAAATTTAGCTCTCCATATTTCCTGAGAGAAGAAAAATTAAAATTAGTACTGTGAAATTATAATTGATAAGATAGGATATCGATATAAATGTAAGCCTTACATTCGGACTTAACCTTCTTGATGATCCCTGTTGAATAGCATTGATAACTTCAAAACAAATATTTTCTCCTTCTTTATCACAATCTAGCCATAATACCAAATAATCACAATAACCACCTTCTTTAACAAGAAAACTTGGTATTTTAAGTTTGGGTACGGCTTCTTTTTTCTCAGTGGTACAATAAAATAAGTCAGCCTGTAAATACAAAAGGATCTTTCAATGTAAGGACTTTATTTATAATTATAATTATAATTGCGTAAATTATTTACAGGATCAACTTTATCCCAGTTATTGTATTTTCCAATGAAGTCCAAACTCATTACATGACCACAAACGGAGGTCATTTTAAAATTTACAGTCTCATTTCTAAACTGTCCGACCCACTCGTGAACGGAGCAAGAGCCATTTGAACCTAATAAAATAGGGTTGATCATTAGCAAACGAAATGTGCAAGAAATCTTCTTCATGCTCAAAAATTAGAACATTTAATTATTTAGAGAAGAAGAAGCATATTAACGTTTATTTTTACTTATTAAATCACGAGATCGATAAAGCCGTGGATATTTTCGATTAAAAAACCGTCTAAATCGATCCAGATTCAAGTCCTAGGTCTCAAATACGTATTTTCATAACTTAATAATTATGATTATTGGAGAAAAATGTTTAAAATATTCTAAATTTAGCAGACAACTCCTACACATCTAACCTACCTTTTCTAGAACTACATTTTCCGTTACTTAGAATACTCGCTAAGGATGCAGCGAGCGAGGGCTTTTCAGCTACCATAAATGCAGTCTTCATTTTTCAATTGTTAATTAACTTAAAATAATTGTTTCTAATACAAAAATTAAGATAAAATTCTCTTTATATTGTCACATAACTGTCACTACGCGTTGATACTTGCCCGGATAGAAGGGGTAAGGTGGCTCCCTCTGTCCGCCTCCCCCGCCCCTATTAACGTAAGGGCGATTTAATTCCTTGATTGAATGCATTGTCCTTAATTAATAAATCAATTGCGTCTGTCGAAAGATTTGAAATTTTTATAGGTGAAAAGGTCTCGACGTGTGAAATAAATAATTCATTGTAACGCATCGGTCTTATGTGAAATAGTTTATTTTTTACAGCCTTAACAAATTATGATCACGCATTTTATAAACAATTCATTACAAAAGATAAAGGATATTTTTTTCTTAGGATGAATTTACAAAAAAAAAAAAAAAAAAAAAAAAACATGTTACTTAAAGGAGTTGCGCCTGACTTTGTACAGTTGATCTAACGGCGAATAAGATACATACTGAGAGGAGTCATAGACGACAGGCTTAACCTGTATATTGCATCGCAGAATGACTACTCCCGTCGGATTAACTTTCACCTTAATCTTCGTTTGAGGCGAAAGAATGCCGTAGTCCACGTCCTCGTACAAATCCTAAAAGTCAATAAATTAATTAGGCTAATGCGCGCATCGGCACTGCAAATTATTTCGGCTTGTTCGAGTGGTTAAAGGCCTACCTCTACTCGGTATCCACCAGGGTGCTTCAAGGCTATGTCTTTCAACGTTACGGATATGTCAGAGGGTGTACCGTCCGTTCTTCTGTTGAGAAATACAATGGCATAGGAGTACGAGTTTTGATACACAGGAGTGATAGGTCTTGCCCATATTTCAATGCCTAATTCCTGTACGAAATCAATTACTCGTTAGTGATATTTCTCGCAAAATTCAGGAATTCAGGATGCAAATTCGTTCGTACAGTATGACGGTTATTGGGGGGAAAAAGCTTTTGCAATACAAGATATTAAAATATTACGGACCTTATAGATTCGTCGACCTTGAATCCCAAGGGGATCCTGGTTAACTTCGATAATTCTCTTATTTTGTAAAATAGCTTTGTACTCTGGCCTGATTTTCCTTAAATCGACAGACATGAGAAGGGGGGCTGCAAAGATAGCCCACATAGCCATTTGCGTTTTGCTTTGTTCATAACTCAAGCCAAAATTGCCAATGATTAACATGTCCGGATCATTCCAGTGTCCTGGCCCAGCATTTGGCACAATCGAATCTTGATTTTTACCATAATATTCTATAATACTTTCAATACTGCTCCATGAATCTTGAATATCATCCCAGTTTCTCCATAAGTTACAGTGATGAATAATTGAAGAATAATTAGGCTGAGAAAGAATAAAAAATTGCATTCTTAAACTGTGAGTCAATTACTTTCTTTATCTCTACTTAAATGTTATGATTATCTATAAAAACTTTAGTGAAGTTAAAAATAAATCATTGATACAAGTACATGAAAGTATTTCTCCGTTCCTCCATAATTCTGTATTGAAATGAAATTTCTTTTACCTGCTTCTGATTGCCTTATAGTAGACTTTTTATAAAAAATAGATATAATAAAAACATAATTATTGATATTAAGTACCGCTTGTATCGCTTAATATGTCCTTAAATTACATATTGTTATGAAGGAAGCTATAATGCTTAAGATAATAATGGGTTACAATTTAATATCAGGTTCAACTACCGGCACTTTCTAACTTTCCATTTTTAGCATCATAAGTAAACAAAAGCTTAGAGGCTGCTCATTTACAGATATACAAGTTTTATACTGCATTCTGATTTACCTTTATTCCAGAATAAATTTGATAGACTGGCCAACTACATGAATATATCATTGGTCTTCCTGTTTGATTTAAATGAAAACCAAATTGGGGGTAGCCTGAAAACAAGAATTCATTCGTTATGAAACGTCTATATGCAAGACCAATTATCAATGTAGATATTTCATCATTACCATCATCCATATCTCTGTGATTGGAATAACAGCCGTCAAGTTTCACATAGTCTACGTCCCATGCAGCAAACAATGATGCATCGTGCTCCATATGGCCCAATATACCAGGGTATCCTGCACAAGTATAGTTCCCATAGTCCTCATAAATACCAAACTTCAATCCTTTGGAATGAATCTAAAGAAAAAAAAGAAAAAAAAAAAAAAAAAGGAAAGGTAAAAAAAATGAAGAAATTTCTTTTTCTGAGAAAAGAAACATCAGGATGCTACATAATGTCAATATTGCCAATCATCTAACTCATTACTTTCGCTAATCATTGCACAACAAAACGCTGTAAGAGATTTTTGTGAATCTTACATAATCGGCTAAGCTCTTCATTCCATAAGGAAAACGTTGTTTATCAGGTACAAGTTCCCCATATTTACTTCGTTTTTTTTCCAACCAGCAATCGTCGATGTTGATATATTCATATCCCACATCTGCATATCCTTCCGAGACTACAATATCTGCCATTGTTCTGAAGAGATGGTCGCTGAAAGTTTAAAATGAAAGTTATTATCTTTTCAGACTTCAATACCTGCCTAACTTGAAAAAGGTTTGCAGTTCTTTGTACAGTTTATATTGTAATAGTAATATATTGTAATTTATGATGTATAAGGGGGAAAGAAAAAAAATGTAAGCATATTTTGGAATACGAGAAAACAGAAAAAAAAAAGAAAAAATTTATTGAGACACAAAGAAGAATTTAAGAATTTAAATTAGTGATTTGACCTAGAATCAGCATTTATATAATGATTACAAGAAAAAATTAACATACAACACATGGTTTTATTTCTCTTTATGGATTTCAAGGATGCCTGTCCTTGAGAGGGGTAATTTGCAAAAAAATGTAGTTGAATTCTCTGTCATGCCTCTTAAAAATAATTTAGCATAAAAAGTTTTTGTACTTCTTCGCGATTTTTCAGATTGCTTTACTTTATTCATTGCTCATATAACCAGTTAGACGAGTTACTCGCATAAGATAAGTGCACCCACAGGTATTTATATCAATAAATTAATGCAAGAAATCCAAATAAAATGATTTCAATCCCAATAGGCATCCCTTGAAAAATAATTTATAATTAATTGAATTTCAGAAATAAATTAATAATGTATTTAATAAACATTTAATTGAAACAAAATTGTACTTATAACTACGGTTTAATTCACAATTATGCAATTACAAAATCATATTAAACATATCATATTGCATTTAAATTAATACCGCCACGTTTTGAATGTGTGTAAGGCCAACGTATTCATTATAATTTATTAAACGCAAGCCTCGTAGTTAACAAATAGTTATAACTAATAGTATTTTTTTTTTTTATCATTTTTTTTCTCATTTTTTTATTTTCACAGATAAATTTCACTCTTTAGCGGAGTCTATTTGGATATTCACTATTGAGTACGCTTGCATAAGTAATATTTTATAAAGCAACGAATGCAAGCGAATATTATTATTAATATCGTGGAAACGTGAGTAATAAAAGCCTATACATACCATTATCCACTTGCGCAAATAAGGTAAATATATAATATTCCAAATATTAAATTAAGATAAGAGTGGAATAAACAAAAGGCATTTATTGTAGAATTAATCGAACTCGCCCAAGCTTTATATTCACATCGTTAAAAATATATTAAATACAATAATGGCTCGCGCTCAAGATGATATCTATCTTTATTGTGAAATACCGTTTTTCGTAAATTAAATTTTAAGGCGACCGGCATTGTTAAAAAAAAAAAAAAAAAAAAAAAAAAGCAGAGCCTCCAAGTTGACGATTGACAAATCGATTGATAATAATCTATTTAAAAGGTATACATAACAATTTTAGCTGTGGAATTTTAAAATCCAGCTTATAAAACAGAATAGCCGAAGTAATAATAATTGTTACTTATGTAAGCACCATGAATAGTATAATTACTAAATGATATCAGCTCAAGGAAGTGGATGCGATGGGAATTCCAATTACAATATCAATTATAAATAATTTGTGCAATTCGCTTTTATTTAATGATAACGTTGCTTTTATTTATAGGATAATGTGTGGAGGTGGTGGTAGCTTTAAATAATTAGTATTATCAGAACCGTAAGGAACTGTAATATAAATATATCATTAATTGCTCGATAAAATATGCTTGTAAAGGGCCTTAATTAGCATGAATGTCACATGAGAGGAGGTGGTCTTATAATGTAATTTGGAATAATTATAATTTGCCGTTTAAAGTATCGGGTATAGAGAAGTTAGTAATAGACAAAGGAAGGAAGGGATAATTGTATTGGGCTTAATTGATGCTTTATTATTTTCAAAAGGAAATTTATGACTGCGGAGTCGAAAGATGCACGGAAAGCAACGAAGAACCGAAAGCCCATTGAAGGTGTGGAAATATGATCGTGGCATGGCTGTGGGTATGGGTATATCGCGTAGCTCTCATTCTGCCAACGCGCGCACGTATAATATGCGTATATATAAGGGCAAAATTAGTTGGGAAGAGGGAAAATTAGTTGGGGGGAAAAAAAAGTAGGAGCAAAAACTTGAAGATATAATGGGTGTAGGAGAGTGGGTGTACGGGGTGGTACGGGGTGGTACGGGGGGGGGGTAGGAGAGACATCGTAAAAAAAAGCAGTGGATTTAATGAAGGCGGCAGCGGTTGCAACGAGAACGCCCCCTCCTTTACCTGATGCAGTTCTCCGGGTCGTTTTTGCAGTCGGTGTTACACCTAAAGCGTTCCCAGGCGAGCCATCCCATCGGCGGTGTCCTGGCGAGGCCGTTCTCGAGACCGGCGGCGAGTGTCGCCAAGCCGAGGATCAGCAGGAGGCCGGGGCAGCAATTCCTCGTCGCAGTTCTCATGGTGCCGTCCGTCGGCTGCCTCTCGTAACAAAGCCTTAATGAAAACAGCGAGGTCTCTCAGTCGCTGGGCGAGGGGGAGGGGCTTCTTGCCCTTCTCTCTCTCTCTCTCTCTCTCTCTCTCTCTCTCTCTCTCTCTCTCTCCCTGTATTTCCTTCTCTCCGTTTAGCTGTTTGTGGTTCGCGCGCGCAGACACGCCGGACCCGGGGGATCTCCGCGTCTCGACGCAGCCAGGGAAACGGAACAGTCGCGGAGTGCGCGTCGTCGATCTGTTTGTTTACGATGCGTGGGCGTGCGTAAGTGCAGGGGGCCTAGCGCGCTTTGTTGGCTTTAAGGGCTCGTCGTCGTGGGCGGCATAGCTACTGCGGGCCTCTCGTGCGTCGTACGGAATAACGGGCTTGTCAGGACGAGCGAGCGACGGTGCTGGACGACGTCATCGGACTCGTCGGCTCGAGCCGCTACGGGACACCGCGGCCATAATCGCACCGAGAACCGTTCGAGCGCCCGAAAATTCGGAGCTGCTGGCTATCGCTGGACTCCCCCCAGAGGGGCGGCGGGAGAGGGGCGGAGATGGGGACTCTGACGCGGGAATGTGTGTCTCGAGGCCTCCGTGGGGAACTCCGCCGTGGTCTGCCGCGGACTGACGACTGATCGTAGCCGAGTATCGGACGACCGCCGATCCCCTCGACGGAGCTTGGGCCCTCCCCCCACCCCCGCGCCGCTTCGCCGAGAAGTACTTTCACCCAATGCCCCATTTCATTTTTACCAGACGTTAGCGCGCACGCACGCACGTCCACGGCTCTACCGAGAGTGTGTGTGTGTGTGTGTGTAAGAGAGAGAGGGGGGGAGGGAGCGAGGGAAGGAGATTGGTTGGTTCGTTGGACGATTGAATGGATGGATGGATGGATGGATGGATGGATGGATGGTTGTTTGAAAGGCTGCGATGCATCCGCGGGCGCGTGCACCACTCTGATGGTGAGATTGTGTGCGTTGGTGTAGGAGGGCTCGAGGCGCGTAGTAGGCACGGGCAGCGCGCGGCCTTCCATTGTGCGCGCGCTCGGCTTCCTTTCGACTCCCGGCCGAGTGCACACGGGATAATTACGCCCACCGCGGGAGCAGAAGGCGATAAGCGCGAGGCGCGCTCCTATATGGGTGTGGGCCTCATCGGCTCCCTCTCCACTCAGCGCCTCTTTGTGTCGCGGCTTTGTTCTTCTGGCCCCCCAGCCTGAATGGGTCGCCCTCTCACCCGGGGCGCTTTTCCCACACACGGCATCCTCCCGCCCTCCCCCGGGATAAGCGAGGTCGCGGCTCCTCGCTCCTCGAAGAACCCGAAACTCAACCCCCACCCCAACCCACTCTCTCTCTCTCTCTCTCTCTCTCTCTCTCTCTCTCTCTCTCGATATATATGTATATCTCGGTGCCTGGCTTTGTTCGGTGGCACGCGAACCTCCCTCGACTCCGTGAATATCGACAAAGCAACGACGTCCGCCCCGGACCGTGACCGACTCGTCCAGAAGCACTTTGCGCCTCTCCCCCTACGGCTACCGCCGATACGCTCGGCCAGCCGAGGAGAGCCGAGGAAAACAGAAACCGAGAGCGAAGAGAGTTTAAATGCGCGTGAAACCTGTTCCGAACGAAAGTGAGATCTCGGCGCTAATGGCTATTGAGTCCGGCTGAGATCCTCGGCCTTCACCCGCCCACCCAACCACCCATCATCCCTCCATCCTCCCTCCATCCTCCTCCTCCCTCCTCCTCCTCCCTCCCTCCTCCTCGCGACCCCACGCGGAGACGGACTTGTCCCTTAAGAAAGAGAGGCGATAAGGGAGAGGTATCAAATCGCTATTGCTCTCCCATCGATCGGGATTGAATTAATAAAGAGGAGGGTGCACCCGCGGGGGCAGGGTGGGGTACGTATAGAGAAACGGGTCGAGAGCCGCGCTAGCTCTCGCGGGAGTGGCAATGAATGGGTGAGCGAGCCAGTGCCGGGGAGAGCCGGAGTTGTAAAGTCAGCGGGGAAATTCGCACTCGACCGCAAAAGCCGCGAGGCGATCGAGCACGTTGTGCCGAGCCGGTGTCGCAAGCCGCTCCCCGATATCGAGCACTCCCGCCCGACACTCGATAATGCACAAAAGGAAAGCGCATCCGCGAGCCGCGAGCCGCGGGTGCGGTGTCGGTGTCGGTGGCGGACGAGGTGGAGGCGGTGGAGGCGGTGGAGGCGGCGCCTTCGTGCCGCTCGAGGCTCGAGGAGCTCGTACACGAGATTACTTTGCGCCGCGGCTTAGAAAGTGAAAAGATCGGCGGTACCGGCTACAGGGGGTTCGGGAGGGGGGAGGGATATAGGAGGGGTACTGAAACGGCAACGGCAACGGCAACGGCAACGGCAACGGCAACGGCAATAGCCAAATAAAAAGTTTGACGTATCTCGCGGGAACTCGCGGCGCTACGAGCCTCGGTAGCTCTTCTTGCCTCCTCCTCCTCGTCGTACCCCTCCACTTCCCCACGGCTCCCACAGCAGCGACGGGAGCAGCTCCCGCGAGCGGCGAGCAGGTAGCTGAACGGCTCCTCGAGGTAAAAAAAAAAAAAAGGAAGAAATCTCGCTCGGAGGTAGTCGGTGTGCCTTCGCGCTCTCCTCCTCGTCCTCCTTTGCCGCCTCCGACGTCACCGTCGGCCTCCCTCCCATTCCCTCCGGCCCCCCTCATTGACTTTCAGCTCAGGAGATTAGGAATTTCGGAATCGCTCGCTGACGGAGCCAATCGCCGCGCGAAATGCATATTTTATGCCTTAGGTCCCGAGGTTCCCAGCCGTGCCTTCACCGGGGACCCTCTCCCTCCCGCCGATCCACTATCGCGCTCCCCCTCGTCACGAGCCGCGCCTATCTCTCACTCACGCTCTCTCACTCACGCTCTCACTCACTCACTCTCTCTCACTCACGCTCTCTCCCTCACTCGCTCGAGCACCCTTTCCAATAGTCGAAATCCAAAATCGAAGCTCCTTAATCTCCAGCGCGTTACGTGAATAGAACGAGACGAGTGGAGGAGGCCTCCCTCTCGAGCCGACCTAATATTGTTTTCCCGCACTCGACACGCCTGCCCGACACGATTACCGAACCAATCATCGACGAGATTTCCGCGCACTCGTGTACACAACGAACGACGTGCCTAACGATCCGCACGTACGCTACGTATTCCAGTCCATAGTCCCTCGGCAGTCCGCTCATTCCTTAGAATTCTCATTTCCATGGCATTATTCATTCACCGGGCCGCCCGTACTCGCCTTGCACCCACACTTACTTATCGATAATCCTCAATTCGCAATTGCCCGTAATTAACGGCCAATTACGTCAATTGAGCACAATTAGCGAGGGAAGGAGGCGAGCGTCCGACGTTGGGACTGTAACGACGAGCGGCCCGTTTATGACCTCACGTCGTCGATGATAAAATTAATGAATTCTTCGAGGAGGGACGTTCCGTCAGCTCCGATCCATTTTCTTCTTCCAAGGAAAGTTAATTGCCCGTCGTTTCGTAAGGGGAGTTGTTAGGCGAAAAGCAAGCGGCGTACCCTCGACGATATTAAATATATCTCAAGAACGTATGTGCGTGTTCCCTACTCGTGCGCAATAATAGCGGAGGTTTCTTTCTTTTTTTTTTCTTTTTTTTTTCTTTTTTTCATTCAATACGACTATTATACGAGTTACGAATGAATTAGCGGTCAACGCTCACTTACAGCGCGCGAGGTTATTAAATAAAGAGACGGTGGTCGTATTAGCGGAGTAGCGCGAGCCAACTCTCGGCGCTTTGAACTTGCGTTACGCGGGCGGGAATAATAGTCGTCCCGGAGAAGCGTCGTACTCACGTGTATGGTTATTGGCGGTGCCTGACAGCGTCGAGGATGAGCTCCGACGTACGATTGACCGTTGACAGCGTCCGGCAAGGCGATATATAATCGCGATCGGCGGCCAGCGCTGGAAAATAAAAAAAAAAAAAAAAGAAAAAAAAAGATGCCGATATCTATTGTAGGATCGAGGCTCGTCTCCGGGCGCACTCGCCACTATCGCCCGATAAATTGGATAAATCGCTCTCCTTCGGCTCCAGGGACCTATATTGCACCTGCACGCGAGATAACGCGCCGCGGACTCGATTCCATCGGCTCGGTGCTCGGGCCACCCCCGGGCTTCCGCTCGTCCCGTCAATCGTCGTCAATTGATCGTCGTCGCCGCCTTATCGTTATCGCATCGCCGTCGCCCTCGCCGCGATTCGATCTTCCATCGATATTTCCTCCTCCTCCTCCTCCTCCTCCTCCTCTTCTACTTACTTCTTCTTCCACTTCTTGCTACTGCGTTTTCATTTACTTGGAATGTCGCGTCGTGAGTTTGGTAAGGCGACAAACACCCTTATCTGATGGATCGGCCGCGTCAGCCGTCCTCAGCGGGATCTCGAGGCGCAGCGAGGAGTCGCGTGCGCTAGTAAAGGAGCGAGAGATACGCCGAGGTCTTAATAATCGAGGCACGCAAACTGCAACGCGAGCCGCTGCTCGTTTTTTACTTGGTAAACAAATCGTCGCTCGCGTTCTTACGACTACCGATTCGACAATACGGAATAACGTGTCGCCCTCGGCCTCGGCGGCGATGATTCCTCATTCGCCAGCACGAGAACGACATGAGCCGGACAAGAGAATACGGAAATTCAATTAAATACGTAAATAAACGTAAATACGTAAATACGTAAATAAATAAATAAATACGTAAATAAATAAATGAACCGTGGATGACGATCGGAGCGGCGCTCGGGATTAATATTTACCAACACGTATGTAATAGCAAAGTGCACGGATATGTGCCGAGCCGCGGATCCATTGTTTCGCCAATTCTTAAATGTACGTACGACCTCTTTACGGACTTGTGCTCTCTACGGCACGTGCTCGAGAATAGAATTTTTTTTCTCTTCCCCCCGCAACCCCTCTCACTCTCCCTCTCTCTCTCTCTCTCTCTATCTCTGTCTGTCTCTAAGACTTGTTCTATCTAGTCCTGGCACGATGCGTCGACCTGAAGATATTACGTTACCTCTTATTTTACACGATTTCGTAGAGCCGCACTCGATTCATGACCCCAAATGTACAAAATAAACGTAACAAATTGTGAATCGTCGTTAAAACTTTACGCCCAGCCAATGAATAACTTCATTCCCAGCCTTTTCTCTTCCTACCTTTCTTCGCCAATTACGCAATTTTCTAATGATTACATTTCAATTGTTTACCGTAGAGGCTCGTAATGCCCCCGTTATTATTATTTATCATTTACAACCAAGTCTTACTAATTGTGAAATTAAATTCAGTCCCCGCTGAGCCTAAATAAAAGCTATTATTGCAATTATCATTATTGTTATTATTATTTATTATTTATTATTTATTATTTATTATTTATTATTGTTATTATAAGGACCGCGGAGAAGAAAATAAATAAATAAATAAATACTGAGTGAATTGCAAATGCAGACTTTTAAAATAGCACGCAAGTTAATAATATTCGTGTTATGGCAAAGGGAATGAATCGCAAATTTTACGACGCTCGTGATTACTAATGGTCAACGGTTTTATTTATAGTTGTTATACAATACTTTTGGCGTAATGATAATTTAACAAGAAAGCTAAATTATTAATGAACCGAGTCGTAAGTGAATAGACAACGTTGTTTGTTCAATGCCTTTCGGTGCTTACGGGGATCGTACGTTTCCCATAAACTACGATAATTTTACAGTAAACACGTATAGCAGTGACGTGAGGATGGGGATGGGGATGGGGATGGGGGTGGGGTGGCCGAGGAAGTAGAGCTGGAAATGGACTTTTTGCTCAATTTACCTTCTAACGAGTGCGTTACAACGTAGATTTCGCACACACCTCCTAGCGTCTAGATCCTCCAATTGTATTGTTATAAACAAGTACGCGCAATAAGGCTCGGAAGGCACGTAATCGATATATGTGTATACGTATATAAAAAAAAGTGACACAATGCGCTCATAGAAATAATATGCGCGCGCTGAGCAACAACGGGTCTGAAAAGCGAGGATTTTTGCAAAAAAAAAAAAAAAAAAAAAAAGTCTGGCTCCCTCGGGCTCTCTGCTCGTAATCTTAAGCGGAAGTAATAGCGATCTCGTTGAATGGGAGCGAAAAACGAGGAAGGATTATGAAAGAAATAAGGGTCCAGCGGATGTTTTCCGCCCGCCGGGGTTCCCGGTCACGAGAGTTCAAAGCGAGTTCGAGCTTGTGCTCACCCCGTATTACACGAGTCCTGTCGCCTTTGGCGAAATTTCATGACAACGGCGTCTCGCCTCCCTCCCTCCACCAACCCACCCACCTACCCAACCTCACGCGCGAGCCCGAAAAGCCCTTTCGTTCTCACGAGATTTCTCTCTCTCTCTCTCTCTCTCTCTCTCTCCCCCTCCCCGCCCCATCCACCGTCTCCTTTTCCGATAAGCGGCTCGGAATATCTCGGCGTCCCCATAGCCGCTCCTCATATTCGGTAATTAGCTCCGCCGCTGCTGAAAAAGCTCTTCCGCTCGGAGCATGAGAATATTTGCCGTATCCGCGAGATCGATGATCCGATGGCATCCATTGTCCGATCCCCGATCCCCGATCCACTCGATCCTCTGCACTATTTTGAACTTTCTATCCTTTAATAGAGAGATCGCCGTGGATACCGTAGGTTTTGCAACGAGTTATGGGGTATGCCGTAGTAGTGCGGCTCTCGGCCCTCGTGCATTCATTCGCTATTTGTACATATCAGCGGCATTATTCCGAGCGACTATCGATCAAATTACAATGCAAATACGCGTTTCACGGAAACTCCAGTTGAGCCACCTCCAATGGGTGAAGTGTACCGTTAATGCCGATCGGGGCAGGCCTCCTGTGAAAGCCAATCAATCTCTCCTCCCATCAAAGATTGAATATTAAAACAACAACAACAACAACAACAACAATCGAGTCCCGCCTACGCGTACAGGAATATGTATATGCACGCGCCATGTGCGCGGAGCGTCTTATTAAGCATTATTTATCGGCTGTTCTGCTCGGACCGAAGGAATCATCTCGTAATATCGATACTATCGATACTATCGATATTCGCAATCGCGTCCAGTGTTTCGTAAATACAGGATTTTTGTATTTCTTAATTGCTGAGCGTAATAATAAACGCGAGCATCGCTGATAACCCACAAACGCGCTTCCCTATTATCGTTCAAAACGATATTATTCTCCGCTACGCGCTTTAATTTTCATATATATATATATATATATATAAACAAAAAGAATGCGTGGGTAAAAAAAAAAAAAAAAAAAAAAAACTAATTAATCACCTGATAAGTGCTGTCGATCTCGTGATGTCGTGCTACGTCAACGGCTTGCCACTCACTCCTCCCACTGTTTACATTTGGTAAGCTAAATGTTTGACACGGTCGGCGGCGTCTCCCGGGAGGGGCTCCCCTATATACTCTATGCACGTTACGCGTACGTGAATTCGCTAATTTGCCGGTAATCCGAGTAAAATGTTAATTGAGAATCAATTACATGCGTTACTGGCTCGACAACGACGACCGCGACGACGACCGCGACGACGACCGCGACGACGACGGCGACGACGACGGCGACGACGATCCTTCGAGAGAAGTATGTTCTCGTTTGACATATTCCTTTCGCGTCGGTTCTATCGGGGGGAGAATATTGCAGAACGACACGTTTCGCAAAATTTCACGTCTCCTCTCCTCTCTACGTGTCGCAAAGAGGAAAATTAATATTTTCGATGACTTAATTAGGGACGGATTATTGAGGGGGTAGGGGTTATTGAGAGGAGCAGGGGGGGGGAGATACACTGCTCGCGCAGTTATTGCCATAGTTTCGCAAGCCTTTGCTAATTCAAAACGGCATAAAGCCAATCACAATCGTTTGTGATCATCATCGTAATTTAAGATCCAGTCGAATGTTTAGCCGGCGATCCACGCAACACGAGCGCATTGAAAAAATACTTACGCTCCTTTCGACATCCACTTAACCAATGTTTAATTTCGTCTTCAAAGTGCATTTTATTAGGTCATTAAATAGAGGCTCGAGCGCTGCGAGATTTAAAAAAGAAGAAGAAGAAGAAGAGGAAGAAGAAGAAGAATAAAATAGTAATCGTCATCGTCGTCATGAGCGACAGATAATACGTAATAAAAAATACATTCGCGAGCGGAGATATAAAGATTTGTCTTTTATCAATATAGAATAAAACAGCGATCGGCGATGCAAATTCATCAATTATATCGATAATGCGTAGGCTTTGGTTTTGTTTGTCCAGACTCGTCTCGGACGCGAGATTATCTCATTTCACGTGACGAATTTCAGAAATTATGATAACTTATTATAACGACTCGTTATTTTCTATTGAAAATGTCAGTGCGAAACTAGTTATGCAGATTAATTCATAAATAATGGCTAGTCTATTGACATACATGAAAGTAATGTACTAAGTAATTTTTATATCTGAAAAATCTTTAATCGCAAACCACGTAATAAGTATTAACGTACGCTTGAGCTGCTAATAAGTCGCTAATAATGCTTATGAAATTCTGACAATTTCATAATTGTCATGCGTACGAAGGATTAAATAACTTATCCGGGAATGACGCCATTTTTTATTTTAAAACCTCTACGTAATATTGACCTTTAGGTTCATCGATACAAAACAACGGATGACCGATGGGATCTAAAAAAAAAAATTTCAATCTCTTAAATATTACAGAGAGAGAGAGAGAGAGAGAGAGAGTCACATGTTTTCATCGATTATGTACGGATGCCGAGGCACGAGTATCGAAATATCAATAATAAACAATGAAAGGCGTATGGCAAATGACGCACTGTCAAGAAATAATAATTAGAGCTGCTCGCGTTTTATTATTATTATTATTATTACTACTATTATTCTTTCTTTTATTTCTTTTTTTCTTCTTTTTTTTTCTGTTTCTTTTTAAACAAATATCAATTGAACGTCGATATCTTACTGATTGCGCGCGAATAACATGTTTTATTTCAATAAAGCAACTGAGTGGCTTGTTTGAGTATAATGATATATAGGATATTTGAATAAAATGGGAGCAATGTTGAATAGCGGCATGTTAGCGGAATTCAGGCTACGGTGCAAAAACGCGCATCGGGAACATTAATTTTTTCGCCGAATCTCGTGTATATGTATGTGTATATACGTATATACATATATATATATAAGCAAAGGATTTTTCGGGAAAGTTCCGCGGCCGTTGCGCTTTTCCATTTTCCTGAAAATTTCTTTATCGCTTCCATAGTCCCGAGCCACGCATAGGAACATTTTTCTGTTTTTTCTTTTCTTTTCTTTTTTTTGAGTCTAATGAGAAAGTCGGGTCGCAAAATTCATTTCAAACTTATTTGCAAAGCTCCAATGCATCGCGAGTATTCATTGACTGCGAGGGAGTTTTCCTTTACAACCAACGCCTCCTACCCTCCTTACCTGCTTCTTACGATCATTACGAAACATCGAATGAACGATCTTTATCGGAAGTACCGAACCGATTATCTAAAAGGCCTTACAAGAGCTGCAATTATTTTGAATATAATTAATTAAATTTACAAACTTTGGCAATGGTTTTTTTTTGTTTTTTTTTTGTTTTTTTTTGTTTAACGGAATCGCTTACGTTAACGTTCTCTAACGTTACAAAAACAAAAACAAAAAAAAATGAAGTAGAAGAAGAAGAAGAAGAAGAAATTGAAAAATAAACAAAACGCATTTTTGCATTAGCTATCTGTATACATAATCAGAGATAAAGTTACAAAACAGATACAGTGTTTCAAGTAAATACTTTAGTTGTATTACAGGAAAATCGTAAAACTGCATTGGAATGATTCGTAATGAAGTTAGGGGAAAATGTATTATCGAACTTGACGTACGAAGTCGATTCTTTTCGGAATTGCTCCGAAATAATTTTACCTCCTAACAACTAATGCATAAATAATCGTTTAATCCGTTAATGTAATACCCCGCTTAACGACGAAATGATCACGTAGTAGATCTGTATTTACAGATATTTAAGCTGAAAATTTTACACGTTCAACGAAAAAGTATATAATTTAATCAGAGTCGCGTTAGTGATTCTAAAGAAAAAAACAAAAAACAAAAAAAAAAACCATCTAATCCTCGGCAATTAATTATCTGCGATTGTGTGTAATGATCCACAGGCAGGAGTAAGTAAGTCGAAGAAACTGAAACGAGATGTGTATGAAAGTGAAAAGCTTAAAAGGAACGGACTTATTTGAG
Organism: Ceratosolen fusciceps; assembly: GCA_018883505.1. Classification (NCBI taxonomy): domain Eukaryota; kingdom Metazoa; phylum Arthropoda; class Insecta; order Hymenoptera; family Agaonidae; genus Ceratosolen; species Ceratosolen fusciceps. Next base: position 8,845,724 of record RCIC01000006.1, on the reverse strand, counting down.
ACCGTAAGTCCGCTGGATCTCAAATATAGAATAATTTTAAATGGTATGATTGCCGTTCTAAATTTAGAAAGGCGAGCTTAAAAACAAATTATTTACTCCTCGTTTATGTTTGATTTACATGAGCGGGCAATACAAGTACCATATCGTGCTCACGGACTGAAACTATGATCTTTCTAAAGTCCGATTCGTTATAAAAAGAAAATTTCTAAACGTCGCTGTAGGTTAATGCTCAGTTTTATTATTTTCATTACAACTGGAGCGTTTCCATTCTCAAGTCCTTCGCCTAAAAGGCAATAGGAGTGCGTGATATAAAATTTAATATTAAACGGTTATTAAAGCCGCTTATTAAATAAAATCGTCAATAGGATCGACAGGCAGTAAATAGAGTCCGATACAACGGATAATAGCAATAATAATAATAAAGGCTGACGCATTAAATTCCCTTAATCCGAGCAGATATTTCTCTCCGTCAAGTTTAACTCTTTGCATTTTCACTTATTCGTCGTAACGAACGGTGGGCGGGGGGGTAGGGAGAGTGGGGAGGGGGGGTGCGGTACAGCCAAATCTCCCAAGGCCTAATCCGCTGTAGCGCATGGTGGCTGTACTTGAAAATAATGAACATAGAGGTGGGGTAAGGGTATGGAGAATCGGATCAATTGATTAAGCGGCAATGGAGCAATGGCCTCCTCGTCGTAGTATCGGCATCGCGAGGGCACGGCGAGAGCTAGAGGAAGTAGGACGAAGAGTGTAAGAGAGCGAGGGAGAGAGGGAGAAGGAAAAGGTGGATCGATCGAACCGCTCCCGTGGAAGAAACGCACGCGGACGTCGTCTTCTGAGAGGAAGGCTCCGGGTTGCGCGAGCGCATCGCCACCCCCGTAGCCTCGCCCAGAGCTGCAGGGGCATTGGTGGCGAGCGCGCAAGCCCCGCTCTGGGAGCCGGTAGGGGTGTGCGTCGGGGGGAGGTGGGAGGGGAGGGGTGGAGGGAGGGGTGCTAAGCGGACGGGTGTGCGTGCGATCCCGCGCTCCTCGACGAGTCGCGTCGTCGCGCTCGACCCGGACGAGTGCGAGCGAGTGTGGCAGCAGGCGGTGGTGAGTCCCGGACGGGATGCAGGCGGAAGGTGACGGCGGCCGCGGTGTCGTCGGCGGCGGTGGCGGTACTCCCGGTGGTGCCAGTGACGGCGACAGTGGCGTTGACGTCGACGGTGGGGTCGGCGACAGCGGAGCCGACCCCTCGCACCACGAGTACGAGGAGGCCCTCGCCCGGGTGGGCGCCAACGAGCGACGGAAGCGAGTGAGTGTCAATGCAGTGCGCGACCGGGATCTTGTTCAAGGTAGCCCCTGCTACCCTCTCTCGCCCCCCCCATCTCCCAATAACCCCCGGCTCCCGGCCCCTCGACCCTCATGCGCCTCTAACTCAATGGGGCGATGCACGTGGAGGCCGTCGGACCTACCCCGACACCCTGGCACGAAACGCCATTGATCGAGTACCAGAGAGTACCGCGGCGAAGTACGAGCGAGCACTCGGTTAAACTAGGGCGACGCGGATAAATCGATAGAAGAAGGCGGCGGTGGAGGCGGCTTTCATTCATGCTCGAGAGCTGCCCGCACCAGAGAGACAGAGAGAGAGAGAGAGAGAGAGTTGAATCCTTCGTGAACGTTGGCACGTTGCCGGCGAGTCGAGGCCCCGACGCCTGCGCCTTCGACTCGACCAGACCTCGGACTACCTCGTCACGAACGTCAGCGGCCTCGGCGGGTGGCTGCTGTCCTCCCCCTCCTCCTCCTCCTCCTTCATCCTCCTCCTCCTCCTCCTCGTCGCACGCCTCCTTCCAAAAGCAACCTTTTACTCGTCAACTCGCGCCGCAAATCCGTTCGAGCCTCAGCCGTAACGGGGCGAGGGGTGATGGGACGAAACGGGGGAGCGAGAGAGAAAGGACCGGCGAGCGGATGTGGGGCTTTCTCGTCGGGACCGGATATCTATCCGATATGCCTTTCCCGAGTTCTCTTCCTTTGCGCATTCGTATAATGAATTTTCAATTTCGCGTACCCCCCCCCCCCCCCCTCTCTCTGCTCCTCATCAACCGCGATGATCCACGTACCTGCAAGCGCCGTCCGCCAGCCCGTCCCTCCACCCCGTTCCCCTGCCACTGGGCCCCCTCCTACTAGCGTTCAATACCGTCGGCTCGTAAGAGTCATGATGTTGCCGTGGAGCACTGCACCAATTATCACATGTCGGTCTTACGGGTTCACGAATCTCTTGGCCAGAACATAACAGGACGTCCCCGCAGCTTAAGCACAATGAAAATCCGCTGCTTCGAGTGCCATTCATTCATTACGTTTTAAGCGACTCCTTCATTAAAAAAAAAAAAAAAAAAAAGCGTAATTAATGCCATCGTGTGGCATTACTCCGCGCCCGTAGAAAGTGAGACTTGATAAAACGTCACTCTGATAAGGCCAGGATAACGCGGAGAGTACTTACGGAGAGTACGAAATAATTTCCTCGGACAACTTGATCGCTCTTTCCTTAGGGGCGGGTGGAGGGGGCGGGGTCTGTGTATGCGCGTGTGCGTGGAGGTATTATTATTATTATTGTTAGTAGCAGTAGTAGTAGTAGTAGTAGTAGTAGTAGTAGTAGTAGTAAATATAACGACGCCGTTTCTTTAATTGTTTATGCAAGAGGCCTTTGCGAAGGCAAAATTTTCTAATTAGCTCGAAGAAATGCGATGCTCTCTTTGAATAAGTAAATAATTCCTTTCGGTAAATAATTACATCCTCTTAATTAAGGTACATTTCACAAACGAAACAACGAATAAAACAGCTTCTACTTTTTCCAACTGATTATTCATATTCGCCATGGGTGTGGGTGTGGGTGTGGGTGTGGGTGTAGGGGGGAGGGCGGAAGGGACGGGGGAAAGTGGGGGAAGGGGGACAATGGGAAATTTATCTGTACGTTATGGAGAAAACTTTTAATTACTCTCGGAAAGGATATTTATGAGGGACTTGTTATATTCAGAAAGGATGAAAATTGCCCTCGTTGGCTGTAATTTCATTTCGTTTGTTATTATGACCGAATTATGCTTTCGAACGCTAAGCTGTTTGTTCGTCAGTATTTCGATGTCAGTATACGATGCTCGGTTATTTGATTCGCGGCCCGTTGACAGGTTCGTCGTATCCATTAGATTACGGTGCACCATTGGATAAAACAGGGCCAAAAAAACAATTCCATCCGTCGTTGTAATTGAATTAAAATATTATGATAATTATTTACTTAAATACGTTCGGGTGAAAGCATAAGTGGAAATAATCCGCCGTATTAAGGATTAGCAATTAATTTTAACGTTTCGAAATCCTAGTGTGATTTTCTAATTTAATGGCACATTTAGATAAGAAGATAGTAATAAGCATTAAGTTGTATAATTACTTGATACGGCTCGGTGATAAATAAACCATTTATTCTTGAATAAGACTATGTAATACGCGCGCCCATACAATGTAAATGCTTCGTTCGTTGCCCAATTAAACTTTATAATTGACTGCTTTCTTTGTTTTAATACGTAATATTAGAGGCATTCGCGAGCGTGTGCAATTATATTAGTATTAATATTATCGTCCTAGCCTTTGATTCGACTCTAAGTGAATCAATATCAAAGACAATCCGAGCTCATTAATACCGGTGACTAAACATAATTGTGGATCTTTTTTTCCGCTTCTTTCTTTCTTTTTTTCCGCTTCTTTCCTTTTTTTTTTACATAATCTTTATATAATCGTTTGTAACTTTCAAATCAAGATTAATCAATTAGGATTAAGGGGCTCAGCGCTCGCTCTCAGCGGATGGTTAATTAATTTTTGCCTTTCTTTGATAAGCATAACGTAAACGCTTATCCGATAATGGAATTATAAATAAACCGAAGTAACAATTAATTACGTGGCTGCCGAGTGTAAGGTGGGGGGGACGGGGACGCGGCACGTTAATGCTAGTTGGCGAAAGTAATGCGTAGAGGAGCCAGTCTGTCTGCGTGCGTGTGCCGTGTGCCTTCGTGTGGCTAACTCGATTTCATGTTAAACGGGAAATGAACGGCATTCCATGAATTTTGATGATTGAATAATGAACGGACGTCGATTAGGACTCCCCTGGACGGACTTCTCTAATCTTCCGTCCACGTTTGCCAGTCGAAAGTTTAAAATTAGGAAACTCCTGGCCCTTTCTTGCCCACGGACCGTAACGGTACCTGTTCACGATACTCCTCAACAATAGACAAGAGGAGATATTTTTGGAGCAACGTGGCTTCGAGCTGACAAAAGTCGGGCATTTAGGAATTAGGAGAGACAGAGAGACGGATGGATAAAAGGCTCGCTCGGCTGTTACGTAAAACGATCCTTTGACCGGGGGGTTATTGGGGGGGGGGGAGAAAGAGGGAAACGAATAGACGAGGAGCGACAATTGTACGCACGATTTCCCTTATATGAATTTATGTAACTACGTCGGCGTCCTTACCGACGGAGATCGGGAAAATCGCGAGAAAATTATGGCTCCCGACGCCTTGTGACCCCCCCCCTCCCCCGTCGCTATCCTATCGGATATCTCGCTCGCATTATTGTTATTGCGGGCGGAGTGGCGATATACCGGCTTCCCGTCCCATCTCACCGAGAGCTTATCTGTCTCTCGTAGGACAGAACCGTGTCCGGGGTAACGACCTTCGGCGCAATCGCGAATCTAAATGGTAAATTCGCTTAACGAGTCAGCCGGTCGGTCAAACGCTGACGGTCACTTTTCACTCGAGCTGCGCTTTACATTACGGCGAGCGGCAGCCCCGTCCACCCCGACCGAACGCCACCGGCTCAATTACCAAATCAATTTTTAATTACCTTCCTTTTGTTTCACCCCGACCGAGCCAATTTACTTTCCTCCGATCGGCAATAACCCATTAGACGCACTTGCTTACCTCTCCGGGTCCCAGTTTTACGAGGGCCGACTGGGACTACCGGCTACATCGAATGAAACGGAGTAGTGGTAGGTGGATTGAAGAAATTGGGGCTCCCGGGTGCGATGGCAGGGGAGTCATCGGGAACGGGAGCGAGTGACGCGTGTCGGTTAGGCGTACGCGATGAGTCGATGTCGAAATCCTGCGGTATCCGCATAGCCGTCGTTCCGGGCGAGTCACAGGAAGAGGAGGGTCGTAAATTCGAGGGGGTGCGGGTGGCGGGCGCACGCGACTCCGATCGATTCGGAGGACGGAAGAGGCCTCTGGAAAGAGCCTCGCGACCCCTTCGGGCTCGGGAATCCCCGTCCCTCCTCTCTCTCTCTCTCTCTCTCTCTCTCTCTCTCTCTCTCTCTCCGCGCCCTTGTTGATCAACGTCGTGCAGCCCCGCGCGGCGATACCGGCGATCGACCGAGAAAGGCCCGCCCCCGCCCGTCCCTGCCGCCGCCTCGGTCGTGGAGGACTCGGCTAAGGCTACGCGAGCCCGGTCCTCGCGCTAATCAAGACGCGTAATTATTGCGAGGAAAAACGTTACGGGACGTTTCGGTGAGATTTTTATCGCGAAATAACGAGTTTCCAAAGCCTCTCGAGCACCGGCTCATTTATTCCGAAAGATGATTATTACCTGAAATAACGATCCAAGCTCATCCTTAATTAAATGATGAACATAATTTCAAAATCACGAGAGTTGAGAGGATTTTTCTTACCCCCACCCCCCACCCCCACCAATAACCTTTATTCGCCCCGTTCTCAGTACATGCAGCGATACTTTTTATTTTTTTTACTTACAATGAACGTGTAATACAGAGTACAGCGTCCCCCGCCTCTTCTTCCACTTCTTCTTCTGCTTCTTCTTATTTAGCTTCTACATAAATAAAAAAAAAGTAATTATTCTGTATAAAATCAAAGTTAAAAAGCCTAAGAAAAGCCAAATTCTCCGGCTGAGCCATTTGTATTAATGGTAAAATTATTTAAAATACAATTACGATAACGCCGAATAACGATAATTCTATTAATGCAGCATCTGCGAGTGCACTTTGCAAGCCATTCTCAATTAATCGATACCGAGCAATCGCAGCGTCTCGGCTGATTCGAAGCGAATAATTAATAATCAGTCGGATCTTTGCCCCGGGAATTATTTATTCCCATTTAATAATACGACTTCTTCGTTCTCAAACGTTCTTAAGCATTATTAGTTGATGATAATTAATTTTGATCGACCGAGCAATCATTACGTTTAGCAATGCAATTCGCTTGTCGAACATTTAAACAAATCAAGTGTGTGCTTACTACGTTCGCTCGATAAAACCGTCTGCTTCTTCTAACGGGATGCTGCCTACAGGATATTCGGCAATTGCCGTACTTTTTTTTTATATCAGAGTCTTGTTTTTTTCTCTCCCTTTCTAAGACCTTTCAATTAACTCGACTAATCCAACGGATTCTAATAATGAAAAATATATGAATTTCTATAGACTAAAAGTAGCAAAAGTCTTGGAATTCTCGCTGAATTTATACGTCTGCTATCTTCGTGGCTCGATGATAATGAGAGTCATTATCTAGATTTTATAATAGTATAATTCAAACACAATTACACGGCATCCCGCAATCTCGCAATAATTGTTATAAGTTCTTCTTAAGTACGGAAAGAGTGAAAGAATGAAAAATCACGTGAATATTATTAATAAGTCATCCATAGGTTTTCTCATTTTAAATTCCTTCCCTCCTTCCTTCCTTCCTTCCTTCCTTCCTTCCTTCCTTCCTTCCTTCCTTCCGTCCTTCCTTCCTTCCTTCCGTCCTTCTTATAAACGCAGCCGCTTACGCATGCAAACTATTGTATAGAATATACGTACCCGGAGATATTATTATTTAACGTCTAATCAGCTGCGATAGCAAAGTACGCCCGTGTTTTATAGAAACGCAAATATCGATAATTGCTCTATTAAATAAATGTACCGAAATTCTTATCGAGCACACGACTACACTTGATAATGCGGTAAAAATTATCTTTTAGAAGTTTTTACAGCCGTAAAAGAATGTAAAAGGAGAAAGAAGAAAGAAATAATTATTGCCTGCGAGTGTACGTCCTTCGTACGGAAAGAGCGATGTGATTAAGTGAAAATTGAAAGCAAAAAAAAAAAGAGAGAGAGAATTGAAAAACTTTGGTAATAACAATTAGACGATATGGAACCGTGAGGGAGTCGTCCTATTCAATTACATCCTCCTCCTCTCTTCTTCTTCTTCTTCTTCTTCTTCTTCTTCTTCTACTTGTTCTTGCTCTTGCTCTTGCTCTCGTTAGCTCGGATTGCGAATATAATAATTATAGTCGGTCGAGACTATTTTACTACTGCACGTGGCAGTTTTGCAAATGAGGATCCTCCGCGGTAGAAGAGGCTGCGGTCGAGGAAAGCGAGGTCACGTAGGAGCTGCTGAAGCAAAGGCAAAATCGAAGCGCAAAAGGTCGTAGGAAAGAGCAGCGGAGGCATTTTTGGGACCAATGGCTCCGGGCGGGATGGTAGGTTGGAGAGGGGATGGGAAGCAGGAGGAGGAGGAGGAGGAGGAGGAGGCCGCGGCATTAAGGTTCGCGCGCGCGGGTACGGATGGGAGTCGGCGACGACGACGGCGACGGCGAAGCGGCTCTTGCTTGATGAGCACGGAACACGGGGCAGGGTTTGGCGAGCGAGGGAGGGCATGGGCTGAGGGAGGAGGGCGGGGGTAGGAAGAGCCGGGAGCACGATAGCGACTCGTCCTACCGGTGCTCCCCGTTACTACTGGGACGATCGTTAGCCGCGGCCTTAAACGCGTCTACTGGCGCGCAGACCTCCTCCACTGCCGTCGCCGTTTCTCCTCCACCTCCTCGTCCTCGCCCTAGTCCTCGTCCTCGATGAACTTATCCGCTCGTCCGGGAGCCGACATTTTTCTCTTTCTTGCATCTGGCCGGCCTTAACGACCAGCGGACGACCGCAGATTCCTCGTCCATGAGCTTGGTCTCGCAGACCAACCCCTCGCACCGGGCTCCACCCGGAGCCGACACCGGACCGAGGAAAGACGAACGACTCGCCCGATACTTCGTTACTTACATTGCGTTTACCCGCGGCTTCTCTCGCCCTCACCCTCACACCCTCCAATAACCCCAATAACCCCAATAACCCTCACACCCTCCCCCATCGTCTGACAAAGATGTCCAAGCAGCGGCTGGCGGCTCCTCCTTCATTATTCATTCGTCACGAATAAGAAAAGCAATTGTAACCGCTCTCGGTTTATTTCTCCGGGAGCTTTAGGGAATAATTGAATAATGAGTAAAACCGATTGTGCAGATGTGAGACACTGTACAGCCAATACAGTTGGCAATAATAGCTCTCGTGGGCATTATCGCGGCCGGTAATAATGTAAGGAGCGGCTCGTTAGCCGGTAATAATATCAGAATATTATTCGTCCATTAATTCAGGGGACATTTACAATATTTTCAATAAATCAATAATATTACCTTATCCGAGCCTCTCGGGCTTAATAATAATCTTTTATCGTTCTTACGCGAGCACGCGACGCTCGTATCGACCGGAGGATTAATCACCCGACGACCCGTCCTTGAAAAGCTACGTCCACATACGTGCACACGCGCGTGTTCTATGTAATTTCCATAGCTCTCTTAGACCTTTCGATCAAAATATTCGCGCAAATACCTCCGTGTAATGCTAATCTCTTGAATTCGCTCGGCTCGCTTTCTCAGAAGGCCGGGGGAACGGCTCATTTGACAGTGCAGTACAAACTGACAACATTCGTCTCATTCGTCGTCCTCCCATTGTCCTCCTCACGAGCATTCCTTTATTCTTCTTCGTCTTCGTCTTCTTCTTCGTCTTCTTCTTCTTTTTATTTTTGCATCGTTGTATCCGGGAAAAAAAGGGAAATATTTCCGAGCAGAAGGAAAAGTAATAAATTAGTAGTGAGAAAATTCAGATTCTCTGTAATTTTCGCGTATAAAGTACTCGGCGGTTAAACATTTAACGTCGACAAAGGCAAATAATATGATCGATTCGTATATTCTTGAATTTTAACAAAACTATTTGAAGAAATGTGTGCCCCTACAGTTGGACTTATTCGGTAATAAGTATTTATATTCTCTTTGTCGAGGCGAACGATGAAGGAAAAATAGAGCCTGTTCGATCGAATGTATATAATCGGATCCCATATGAAATTACAGATGGAAATAATATATAAGAGGAGTATTTATTGAGTATTTGCTTTGTAAAGAGCCGCGTATTCGTCTTTTTGCGCTAATAATGTATAAGGAATAGGAGAAAAAAGGGCGGTTGGCATTTACGTGAATGCCAAGAAGTTCGAAAATGCCGCGAGGTCGCGTTCGTTCCCATTCCCGTTTTCGGAATATTCATGTAATTGATTTTCCCCGAACGACCCCTCCCTCGTCCAAGCGATAATTGCTCTCGACCCTTTTTTTTTTTTTTTTTTTTTTTTACACGGAGTCAAAAGCGTCCGGATTAATATTTATCGGAGAAAGCGGGATTCTTGTATCGATCCGCTCGGGGGACATTTATAATTCCCACCTCCGTGTGCGTGTGCGTCTCCGTCGGCGCGAGCATCGCGATGCTCGCTTAATTATTTCGCCTCGGCTCTCGGTATTCGGATTTATCTGCAATCGGACATTGCACACATACGTAAATCCCGTAGCGAAAGGCTATTAAAAGCGGCTGGCGGCTCGCGGCTGGCGGATGGCGGCCGAGGAGCGCTTCGCCGGACGAGCTCGCCGTAAGAGGAAAACTCGTAGCCAAGAAGTAACTAGAATATTAGAAATAATCTTTAAAACTATAAAGAACTGGGCCTCGACCCCAATAATCCCAAAGTTATTTTCACTACCGGATTTTTATTCCGACGATGATTTTTACACCCATCCGATTATTCACGAATTAGTAATTTATGCGTCTCCATTGCAACCGCAACGGCGCCCTCTCTCTCTCTCTCTCTCTCATCGCCTCGCAATTCAACCTTTTGAAATCCCTAATCCGTTAAAAATGCACTTATTCTGAAAAAAGGCGGCTCGTTGGAGCGTCTTTATTTTCTTTCAATAACCTTTACGAGGCCGTGCACTGGCATTGGCACGGCGCTCGCCACATTATCCACGCATACGCATTGCGCACGCACGCATTATACGTAGGCAGGAGCTTTTGACAAGCCAATGATAGATATAGAATCGGCGCAACGAGCCTTGGAATATTGAAATATTGAAATATTGAAATATTGAAATCGTACTTTTTGGGGACATCCGGTTAAACGTTCGAGTCGCTCTTTTCATCTACGCGACGACGATGAGCGGCGTCTCAGCATCTGCTTCTCTCAGCTCATGCAAAGGAGTCATCAGAAGAGACCCGAGCCGAATGGAGAAGAGAATTTTCTTATTCATTGTTGCGGGTAGCCGGCCCGGCCGCCACCTAAGCTGTCTTACCTCCGGCTTTTCACGATTCTTCCTTCATTTACGAGGCGCCTTTAAAGCCAGAAGCGCGGATCATAAATTTTAAGACTATAAATCGGAAATCTTAATATAGATAAGGATAGAGTAGGTAATTATAAGGCACGGGGTCGGAAAGGATCGTTCGGCATTCACGGCGAGGAGTTTTTTTTTTTCTTTTTTCTTTTTTTTTTTTTTTTTTTTTTTTAATTTACGATGACGCAACCCCAATGGCAAATTAATAATTACGATTCCTACGCGCTCTGGTCGTAAAAGCGACGTAAATATCGGTCTCGCAATGACAAGACCAGCTTAACCTCCCGCTTACCTCCCGCTTACCTCCCGCTTACCTCCCGCTTAACCTACCGCTTACCTTCGATTGTCCGTCTAGATCAGACTGCAGAGGGTCGGCTAGTCGACGATTTGAGCGTACGAGAGCGAGGCCGACCGATTATTAATTATTTTTATCGAGGCGTTCGGGGTGCAGCGTGACTTAGAGGTGGCGGCGGCGGCGGCGGAGGCGGCGGCGACGCTTAAAGGGAACACGTAAGCTCGAGCTCCTGAAATGTGGGGGTATGATAATCCAGGGAGGGGCGTGGGACGAGGGAACGGGGAGCGAATCTAGCCAACGATCTTTGCGTCTTGATTAGAGGGGTCAAAGAGCGCCCGACCCGTGCTCTCCTCTGCTCTCCAGCACATCCCCGAGCCGTGTGAGAGAGAGAGAGAGAGCGTGCCCGAGGTACTTTTCCACTAATTGGACCGACGACGGCTGCCTCGTGGACCTGCAAAGATTCGCTGGGCCGGCCAGGCCGCTTCCTTGAACCTCGTCGAGGGGAAGAAGGACGGAGTCCGGAGTGCGGCGACGGTATCATCCAATTAGCTCACTTTGCGTTCTCTTAGAGCTGCTCCTCCTCGTCGAGGAGGAGCAGCTCTAAGAGGACGGGGGGGGTGGGAGAAGGGAGAGATGGGAGGGCCCGTAGCTCTGCCAGCAGAGTCTCTTTCGTTCATCCAATTGCTCCGGAAACGCTCGGGAGCTCGGCCGCGGGATATCGAAGCGAGCCTTCGAACCTTGAGCTCCTCGCGAAGGGTAATACGACGAGGTCCGACAGCGCACTCGGAGCCAATGATAATTCCGAGCGTTAATTAGCGATCGTTGCGGGGCTCGTCGGGGGAATCGAGGCGAGCGCACCGGGAATTAAGGAATCCTGTCCTCGGTAACTAATGGACGCCTCGACACCTCTTTCCACCTTCGCTACTCGTATTAGCCAAAGCAATTATGCTTTTTAATACGGCTCGAGACCATCAAAGTATCCACCAAGGTCGACGTTCCAGCGCTTATAGCCATAGCTCGTCTGACGGATCGGCGCACTCGGAACGACCGCGATTTTAGCCTGATTCAAGAGCTTTCGTACAGGGAACATGAATTTGACATCGGTCGGTCGGTCGGTCGTGAAAGCGTGGGTGGATAAGTTTCCGGTCAATAAGATTGCATTAGTTGGCCGAGTTGCGATTGCCCCAGGGCGACCAGCTCCCCCAAAAAGCGCTTTCGGCTTCGAAAGGACGTTCGAACGCGTTTCATCTACGGACACGTTCGACGGATGGGAATTAATAGGTCGGCGATGGGGGAAAAGGAAGAGAATTAACAGCGTTCGCGGACAAAGCAAAGTCAATACACGATCAACGACGCTTTTATCCTATTTTTTTTCTTTTTTCTTCTTTCTTTTACTTTCACTGGACGTGCATTCGTTCGCCGGCGCCGGCTCATTAGAGTATCCTCCCACCCCCACCACCACCACGTTTGATTACACAGAGCTGGGATAATAATGAAGCAATTGCGGATAGTGGCGAGTGAGGAAGAGTCGTTGGCACGTTAAGGATCCGGTAAGAGGAGCCGAAACTTCTCCGGTGAGAAGTTCCGCGAAAGTCGCTGGGTCCCCGGGTTCTCGTAAACGATGAATTAAGAAATAAATAAATAAATATCCAATGGGCGCGTCAGATGATTGACGAATGGGCAGAAGCGATTGGCAGTAGCCCTGCCTCCGTTAATTAAGCCCTCTCGCTTTAATTACGGATCAATTAATATTATGAACTTGATTGTTGATAAATCAAGCACCGAGGCACGACCCGGTGATTGACGAATGGTAATTCGTTGTAATAAAATTAGCCGGGGAGGACGGAATGCCGGCGGCCGGGTCGGTTGCGACTGCAATAACGCGGCGAGAGTGAACTCGGTGCGCTTAATACCCAGACGCGAGTAGCCGCGGAAAGGAAAGTCATGGCTTCATTTACATTCGTTCGTCGCTATTGGAGAGTCCGCGACGCGTCGGCTCGCTATTTTCAATAAATATCCGAATCGCTCGTACTTTAAAGAATGACGAGAAATAACACGAGACCGAGGAAGCCGACGCGGCAAGGCTCACTCTTGTAATTTCGAGCTCTCCTTCTAATTACAAGGATCTTTTTTTTTTTTTGGTCTTGATGTTTTTAGCTTGACGCTTGCGTAGTTCACGGGCCGGTATTGCCCTAATATCCCCCCCCCCGTCCGTCCGTCTCCCTCGCCGTATAAGCTGGAATGGCCGTCGGCGATTAACCAAGTATTATTAACTGATGCGGGAGACAATCGTATGTGAAATACAATGGGATGAGGCCGGCTTATTAGCTGCTGGCAGACAAGGCAGCGGTAGCGGTAGCGGTGGCGGGGTGGGTGATGGGGGCTACAGCGGATCGGAAGCTCGGTCATTATCGCCTCGGTGAAAGTCGAGTTAGCCGCGCCAGTCCGAGGACCTCCTCCGGTTTTTCCCGCTGACATTGGCCCGACAGCTTTACATCCGCTCCGCTTTTTTATCCGCGTTTTCCTCACCTCTTCGACTTCGCGTCGAGGTTGCCAAGCTCCCCTCCCTTCCCACACTCTGGTGGCAAAACAACGCATTAATAATTGCCAGCACAAATTTGCTTCTTCTTCTTCTTATTCCTCTTCTTCTTCTAATCCTTCGCCTGGGATACGCGAAGAGACGATTATTTACACTCGTCTTCGTCCTCGACATCGCGCGAGACATCGCAATTACGGAACAAAAAATTAAAAAAAAAAAAAAAAAGAAAAGAAAAGAGAAGGAAAAAAAATCCAAAGCCAGAGGGGAAAATTACGCTCCTAATAACTCATTAGAGGAAATGACTTGTTCGCCGATGAGGACGAGCCGGGCGCCCCGGCGGCCTCGCACCACGTACCGAATAATTATTTATAGATTGTTGTTATTATTATTATTATTATTATTGTTGTGATCGTTGTTTGAAGCCGGCCGAGTAAGCGGCAGATGTAATTTCACCTTAGGCTCTGGATTTAGTGAGCGCGCCGCGGTAATTATTTTCGTCCGTGGCCCCGGTAAAAGTGCAGCTTCGCTAAAGCTCGAGCAGCCATACGAAATCGATGATTTGCCACTCGGCGCAATTTTTAAACAACGGCAAAAAAATTATGACAACAACAGCGGCAGCAGCGGCAACCGCGGCAACGGCAGCGAGAGTAAAAAACTAACGAGGAAAGGATATTTTCAGAGGCGCGGAGCACGAGGCCCAGCGCTACCGATCCTCCTATTCCATTTAAAGTAATTATAATCCTTCCTGGCCGTTTATAATCCGGCTCTCGAATTGTAAACAAAACAAAAATACAAAATAAAAAAAAAAAAAGAACTAAAAAAAACGGTAACAACGTGCCTCCGCGCATTTCGCGAGCTCCAGCTAGAATGGGATAAAGCCTCTAAAGGGGAAGGGGTTGGGATTGGGATTGGGATTGGGATTGGGATTGGGGTAGGGGGGAGGTGGGGCTGAGAGAGGATGATGCGTTTACACGAAGCCGATGAGACTGGGGGGGGTGACACTCGAGCGCCCGAGCGTCGCGGATCGATAGATCGCGCGGGAATCGTTTATTAGCACTCGCTCGGATTCCGTATTCCTATAATTCGGAACCACGTCGGAACGGTGAAATTTGAAAGCTCTCGAAAAGAGTTAATGGGAAAACGGCGCGAATGCCTTTTTCCGAGTCGGCTGCCGCCCACATATTTTATTATTATTGTCGTTGTCGTTGTTGTTGTTGTTGTCGTTGTTGTTGTCGTTGTTGTTGTTGTTAGACAGATAGATAGACGCGCGTGTACGCGAGACCGCCGGCGACGACGGCGACGGTGGTGATGGTGGTGATGGTTGGTTGGTTGGTTGGTTGGGTAGTGTGTGTGGGGGGGGGGCGTCAAGAAATGCCTCTCGATATCGCTTTCGAGTTCGTTTACGGCAGTTTTGTGGTTTCCGAGCTATCTCGGCGCTGTCGTTAAACGATAGAGAAGTAAGTTTTTTGCCCCAAAGTCACATCCGCGCGACCGTCGCTTCTTCCTTTCTCTTTCCTCGTAACTTTTTGCCCCGACACAGTTATCCTCTCCATTTCCATTTATAGCCCCTTGCGAGGAGCTTCCGATCTTACGAATTCCACGACGACGCGTTCTCTGTCTTATTGAAGAGAACATTAATTTTTTTCCTTTTCCGTTTTTCTTTCCTTTTTTTTTTCTTTCTTCCTTTCTTTCTCTCTCTCTCTCTCTTTTTTCCTTGCCCGTTCATTTTCCCTGACGAATGATAATACATTCCCATTCATTTCTGCCCACTTTAATAACATCCTTGCAAATACGAGAATCCTGAGATAAAAAAAATTGCCGTTTCACCCGAACGGCACCGTCTACTCGATTAATACAAAAAAGAAAAAAAAAGAAAAGAAAAGAAAAGAAAGGGGGAAAAGACAAAGCGCGATAGGTACGCTCTTTCATTTAATAAATAATTAGTTGAGGAACAATGCCACAGTATGGCTGAGTAGATTCTTAAGTGAAAAAGGAAAAGAAAAGAAATATAAGTATTATGTGGGAACGCGTTAACCATTTTCAAGCCGTAATGTTGTATTCTAAATATAGAATATTTCCGATACTAAATCAATATTCTTCATTACAACATTTATTTCATTCTAGGTATGAGCCTTTTTTTCTTTTACTTTAGCAAGTCATCGCCTCCGCGCTAAATAAGTTGTAACGAGCCCCTGCAAAATTATCGGATACGCAAACGGACACACGTTTCTTTGTCTCTTTGTCCTCGATCCCTCACCTACTCCCCCCCTCCCCGCCCCCCGGACCTCCGAATAAAACACTAGACTTCTCTAACGGTTCCGAAACAGTAAAAACTCCTCATCGATTTCTAAATTACGCATTATCATTAAAATGTATATATATATTAAGCGTACGTAGTATATTCGATTAAACGGTCACTATAATTCGAATTTTACAACGAATCTCGCAAGCCCGTAATTATTATTGGCAATTCTTTGAAGGAAATAAATGATTTCGAAGCGTTCGATAAAGTTTATTCGATCGGAATATTAACGTCATCGGGACGAGTGGGTTTTGAATAACGAGTCGTCGTTATTGAAAATAAATGCGAAAATGATACGGAATCATTGTTATCGACGCGCTTTTAATTCATAAACAAAGAGTATAAAAATTAACGTGGGATCGATGCGCTTGGTGCTTGGTGCTTGGAACTTTGACGTGTAAAAAGAAAATCCTCTAGGTTCTAATAAAATGACTTTCAATTTGCTTGTCTTGTTCCCGATAGCGCGTAAACGGTATTATTACCCTACCGACGAGCGATAAAAATAATAATCCTAATTTTACATAATTTATTATGAAAAAGTTTGAATTATTCATGGAGCTTTGCAAAATCGCGACAGCCGCGTCGTCGTCGTCGTCGTCGTCGTCGTCGTCGTCGTCGTCGTCGTCGTCGTCATCGTCGTCATCGTCGGCATTATTTCGATTCCCACGGCTAAACTATGAAGTAATTGAAATCATGAAATATCTTCGGCACGATATATTATACGAGAGCAGCGTTTGCGACACCACCGATCTCCTTCACTACTCTATAATTCCCTTTTTTTTTTCCTCTTCTTCCTCTTCATCCTCCTCCTCCTCCCCCTCCCACCCCCACCCCTTTTTTTTCATCCTCTCGCAGCTCTTTAAGCAAATCAGGCAATTTTTATATTATCGGCATTTATATAATGGGCACCAGCGCATTGCTCTGTACGTTGGAGTTATTAACTTTTTGCCTCCCACCGATATAATAAGAAAATGACCTTGTACGTAAAATACATGGTATTCGTAAAGGGACTCGACACCTCTTTATTTAATAATCGTCAAGCTCGACAGTACTCGGGGCAGATTCCGATGAAAATTACTTTATCCGTCAAATTGGTTGACAAATGAGTTCTTCTAGCGTAAAAGAGGAGTAGGAGAATAGACGTGATTTCTCTCTCTCTCTCTCTCTCTCTCTCTCTCTCTCTCTCTCTCTGTGTTTGAACAAACACTGTCTGTGAAATACAAATGAATCTCCTCGTCGCCAATTGGATTCGAGGCGATCGATTTGAAAGAAAAAAGGGACAAAAAGAGAAAAAAAGCGAAAGAAGAGAGAGAGAGAGAGAGAGAGAGCGAGGATTTTAAAACAATGTAGAGAGAGGGGGAGAGAGGGAGGGAGAGCTAGCAAGCCATTAGCATACTCGTGTCATTGTGCGACATTACCATTGCGCAGAATTTATATAGGCATAAAAGCATTTACAGCCACGTTATTGCGAGCAGCTGTAATCGCAATACGTCGCCCCGTAATTTGAATTGATTTTAATTCAATGGCCGTAATTAATTTGACTCTTAAGATTAAATTTAACGGCTCCGAGGTCGCTGCAATTGACAGCCTTTCGTTGATCAGAAAATCGGCCTGTCGGAGCCCCGAGCACCTTTCGTGGCACCGCGGGCGGGGCGACTTGGCCGTCCGCATTCGTTTCCGGAACTCCTCCGGAAGTCGACGCAATCGTCTGCCATCGGCGGAGCTTCCTCCTAGAGCCCGACACGGACGACGCGGATCGAGGCCCCGAAGATAAAACGAGCCTCAATTACGAGCGCCCGGATAGATTCATTTTCTACTTTCCGCGTACCGTTACTCGAAACAGTCGGACCTTATCCCGGAGGCTAATAGACCTCGCACCGCTCGATCGCCGCTCGATCGCCGCTCGATCGCCGCTCTCCTTATTTACTCCCAAGTTCCCAAGTGCGAATGGCATCGGTGCCTTTTAACCTTTCTACGGCTGGGTATTATCCTGCAGTATTTCATCGAATCTCCCCGCCTACCCTAACGTAATACGAATAACACGAGCAGCCGCGCAGACGCAGACGCGCAGACAAGGGAGATGAATACCGTTAAAGACCGTGGCCGGATAATGCTACCGTGTTTTACAACCGATTCGATGTGAAATACATTCGATGTTAATACATGCAGAGAGGCAAAGGATTTTGCGGATGTCCCTCGTTGTCGGAGCAAGCAATCGACCTGGACACGGAGCATAACGACGAGTGCCGTAAATCATCTGTGAATCCGCACGCGGATTGTGATCGGGGATCATCACCCGATCGTCATTCTCTTCTCGAGTACGAGTCTACTGATGAGGGGTGGTGGGTAGTGGGGGAGGGCAGACTCGGGGGAACATCGGCCCGTAATCGTGAATTATCTCGATCGCGTAATGTCGGTCCCGGATGACGCAACCCCGCAATAAAATAGCTTTTTATTTCATCGCGTCGGCTGTTTAAGGTCTGGCGAAAGAAAATAGAAAGCCAGCGTTAAGTGGGCTCTTCTGGCTCCCGGCTACTCCTATTCGTGTGCGCTCGCTGTCACCGATCCCAGGCCGCATTCTGGATCCGAAAGGTGCCGGTCTCGGGCTCGGGAGCTTCCGCGGGCAGAAGCTCCGGGCGCATGAGCCGCCTACGAGGATCCATACGTAGTCTAAGGACTCTTTCCCAAGCTGGATGTCGTGACGTTGTCCCTCCCCTCCCCATCCCCATCCCCATCCCCACCTCCTCGCCCTCGCCCTGCCCAACCCCCCTGCCCTCACGGCCTTCGCCACCAACCCCGTAGGCGGACTCGGGAGTGGCATCGCGAGGGCAACGAGAGAACCACTCGGGTAGTCCCCGCTTCCTTGCCAAGGAGGAGGACGCCTCGGTGGCGGCCTCTGCAACCCGCTCAAGGAACATCCCGTCGACTGCGCGGTAGATACAGAGCCGGCGACGATGCAACTAACCGCGCGAGGCGCTTCGCCCTCGCCTCCGGCGCTCCCGAGCTCGTCGCCTCTACCCCACCCCGGCCCCGGTCACCCAGCCCAATCGACCCCCTGCTCGGTGCAGCGCCCCGACCCACTTCGGCTCACCTGGATTCCCGAAAGAGGTTCGGGAATCGCCCCTCCACCGCCATCCCCCTCGTCCCTCGCCCGACCAGCTTATCATAAATAAATAGATAAATCGATGGGGAAAGTTTACTTCCGCCCGTCCTCTCTCACCTCCGTCTCTCGCACCTCTCAGACCTCCAACTGCACTCGAAAAGGAGCCAGACCGAGCTCAATCAAATTCAAGCCACCTCCACTTTGTCTTCCCAAAGTGCCTCTAATAATAATAATAATAAGAAGAAGAAGAACTAATAACTAATAATGAAATTAAAAATAAAAATAAATAAAGTCTCTTGAGAGCTTGGGTGGAGGAGAGTCGAGGCGCGGAAGTCCGCCGCGGGGCAAACAGTCGACCGGAAAGTAATAATCGGCGGCTCCGAGACTTTTTACAAAAGGCCCTATCTGCCTGTCCGTCATCCAGGTACTTTTCACCCTTTCACCCTTTCACCCTTTCAGCCCTTCAACCTTTCAGCCCTTCGACCTTTCAGCCCTTCAACCTTACCTCAGCAAGAGCATTTGATCTAGAAACCGAAGCCGATTAACCTCCGATTAAGTAAGTTGTTTGATAAAACAAGCTCCCCGCTGGCATGCCCTCGTCATAAAAAACTAAATGAGCTCGCTGCTCGACAACGATGGCGAAAAGTCACGAGGGTTCAATATTCGACCAACTCTCCTGCGTAATTGTACGAAACCCATTGGCATACGAGAGCCATTGGCAACACGTCTTTGCTTAGCAAGATCAATAACCCGCTGGAGGCATCGCACGTTTCGTTAATGGCGCAAGCCCAGGACCAGGACTCGCGATCTCCTTTGTTTTCCGAAAAAAAAACCAAAAGCCAAACGAAAATTCTCTCCGTCTGCCCATCCCATCTCTGCGCATGTAATACGGGCATCGGTAATACGCACACGCGCAACCAAAGCTATTCCCGTAAGATATGTACGAGAGCAAACTTTCCTGTATTTGTTCGTATTCGTCGATTAGCTCGGAATAATGGATGAGAGAGAGAGAAGAAAAAAAAATTAAGAAATTGTAAGCGCTGTTGCAAAGACGGAAAGAAAGATTTTTATTGCCTCCACGGACAATATGAATGTAAATAAATGTTCCGGCTATGAAAATGTCCATTGTAATCAATAAGCGAGCCCGAGCGACGCTACGGAGCATCATCGATAAGAAAAATAGGACGACGTCTTGACTCTCTCTCTCTCTCTCTCCCTCTGACCCTCCCTCTGCCTCTCTGAGGTTAGACATTAATGAAACCGTGCCACGTACGCGAGAGTGCTTATTACATACGCGTCCAGACGGTTCTGGAGGTCAAAATTTAAAAATTCTTTCGCCGCCCGTAAACATTTTAATGTCACGCGACGCGTTTCACGTGAAATTAGATTCGCCGTGAGCGATTGACGACGATTTGACGACGATTTGACGACGATCGTTGACTAGTCAACGGGGTGAGAGAGAGAGAGAGAGAGAGAGAGAGAAGAGGAAGAGAAACGGAGAGCGCGGATGGATGGGCGCGTAGCGGTGGGCCGGTTATCGACGTAGGAAGGTAGCGAGCGTAAATATAACCGGTCAACAGGTGGCCGACTCGACGTAAGCCTATTTCGAGACACGTCCGTCCGGTGAATTTAAAACGCTCCTCGCCGAAGACTCGGCAGCACTGGATTTTCTAGCCCGGAATCACGGATAAGCGATAGGGCCCGTCGGGCCCGTACGCGAATCTCGCCAATCGAACGATAATACGATACGTTAAGCCAACCGCTGAGATTAATACTGGATAATGTGTCGGTGGATTGGGGGTGGGGGTGAGGGCTATGGGTAGGGGGGGGGTAAGGGAAGACGCCGGAGAAAGTAAAAGAGGTCAGAGAGATCAGGGAAACGAGTCAAAAAGCAGTCGCTCGGGTAAGATGAGGAGTAAAACGGGAAAAAACAAAAAGCTCCTTCCTGTAAGTGGCGACGTTGAATAATAGACGGAAGATTGGCGAGCTCGGGTGCCGTCGAACTTGCCGGGAGCTGTCCTCGGAGAGTGCGTTCGTCACGTTGCAACGCGTTGGGGGCGAGGACAGGGCGCAGAGGTGCGCGAAAATGGCGGGGTCCTCGAGCGTTAATCTCGGTGGCGATACGTCATCGGTCGGCCGCGCGCACCTACTCGCTACTCGTCGGGTGCGAGTGGGGGGTGGGGGTGGGGGGTGTGACGGGGAGTCGATAATCCATGCGCCCCGGGGGTGGCCAAGGTCGAAAAATCGATACCTGCTAGGGGAGGACGTCACGTGCGGAGCCTCGACTGCACACACGCGTTTCCGGTATCGGCGAGCCCCCCCCCCCCCCGCCCACCGCCCACCGCCCACCGCGTGACTCCTCGTACGCTACGAGTTAACCCAGTTACACGATGAGAAAGGGGCGCGCAGCCTCGCACGCCAACACCTTTTGTCCGGCTATTATTAGCCGAGACGTCGACGGCAGGGTCGACGGCATCCCCGGGGGTACGGGGCGAGCGCGGTCGCGCGTGCCACCTCGAATGAAAGAAAGTGACTCTCGATTCTAATTGGAGCGGCAACTCGGTTACTTTCCGTTTACGAGCTGACTCGGGCGGCTGACATTACGGCTGACATTACGGCTGACATTACGGCTGATATTACGGCTGATATCCGGGTGCCCGGAGACTGGGCTAGGCCGAAGGTCTCCCGACACGCTAGAAGGATTCGACTGATCCGGCGATCGAGCGTGTCCCGATGCGCCCTACCCAGGACTCGCCCAATAAAAACGGCCGCGCGGCTCCGAAGGCCAGGCGCTCGGGGTCACCAAGGCTATTAACGATCGAAGCCCGGGGCGGGGGTGGTGGCTACCAAGGAGCCCGGACGCGTGTCCTCGGTGCCGTCCCCTCCCTTAACCGCGAGCGGCGGTCAGGCCGAGCGGCTGGTGCAACAGATGGGCGTACCGCGGAGACCAGTAGCCACGGGGCGAAGATGACGGGCGTCTCGGGGGCTGGGGAGCGGCCCGGGGCCGGCGTCGTCGAGCTCGTCTTCTTCCTCGACGTGTGCCGCGTCTACCTGGAAACGGGTCGGAGACCGCGCGGGCCCTGCACCCTCTGGGCTATCCTGACCTTCCTGCGCACGGAGCCGGGGGCCGAGGATCTTCTGCGCTGGTGTCGCTGCTACCGGGTCCTGCACCTGCGTACGACTCCCGGATCCCGACAACAGCCCCGACGCTTCAAGCACAAGCTTCTGCGCGGCCTCGCCTACCTCTTCCGATGCGGAGGCTGTCTGCCCTGATCCGCTCCACCTACCTACTCCCACCTGCCCCTGGTAGCCCCTACCACCACCACCGCCACCACCACCACCGCCACCACCACCGACCCCCCCGTCACCCTTACCGCCGCCGCCGCCACCGTCGCCCCGCCTCGCCCTTAATTGAGAATGTCGGCGCACTTGAACTAGACTTTTTCACGTAGCCCGTTCTCCCCCTCCCCTCAGCCCCCATAACCCCCCATGACCCCCATGACCCGGGATGAGCCAGCAGCCCCTGCTCGTCCGAGTAGTGAGAGGCCGACTCAAGCCGAGTTTTTCTTTTGTTTCCGTTACACCCCCCGCCCGCCCTCCTCCGACCACCCGACCCGGGAGCAGTAGCGTTAAAGAGAAACAGCCGCCCCGGCCGGGATGTCCGAGAGCGACGGGGAGCAAGCGGCCAGGTCCCTGGCCCTCGAGCAAGCCTACGTGCACGACGCTTACGAGCAGTGCGCCGAGAGGACTGTCCAGGGCAGGCACTGGCCCCGCATACAGGAGTTCCTCGAGGAGCTCGAGCCTGGCGCCCTCGTCTGTGACGTCGGTACGTATGAACACGATTAACCACCTGCGAGAGAAGCTTCCTTCATCTGCCCGGCAAACCGCGGTAGATTCCCTTCCACTCGACGAGACCTCGATCCTCGTTTTTTTTTTTTATTCCGTAACGTCCGTTCTATTTTTTTCAACTCTCCCTACCCCCCTACCCCCCTCCCCAATCAACAAACGCCCAACAATCGTAATCGTTGCAGCTCCTCTTCTCCGTCGTTCAATAATTCCAGGGTAAACGAAAGCTCTTTCCGAGGCGATGTTTATCTCCCGGACACCCATTGCTCCTAAACAGATATCACACTCTGGCATCCCCTCCATTCCTTTATCTTTAAATTCGTTTAAATTCATTTAATAGCAATACTCATTAGTCGCCGAGAAAGTCGAACGTAACGCAGCCTCCCTCCTTCCTTCGAATCGCGCAATATTTTTATTCCACATTTACATGCGATTTACGATTTCCTAACGATATTCCAAAGACTATATCGTTTAAGTAAATTATTCCCTACTGTACTGACGAACATCTACTTCAAAAAAAAAATTAAAAAAAAATAAATAAATAAATAAATAAATAATAAATAAGAGATTCTCGTTACTTGTCGAAAGGCTGCGGAAATGGAAAGTACCTGGACATCAACCACAGCGTATTCAAAGTCGGAGTGGACCGTTGCCAGAAATTCACGAGTATCGCTCGTGAAAAGAAAAATGAGGTACAATTTACTAATTCCTAATATTAATTTAGAATTGCGCATAACAAGCCCCGACTCTCGATATTCGAATAATCCTCCGAGTACTCCTCGAAGCCCGCATTTTCGAAGACGATCGATAATACGCAAAGCATTAATAACGTCCAATGTTATTTAAATGCAAAAGAACACAATTATGATGATATTAATAATAATAATAATAATAACAACAATAACAACAAGAATAACAAGAATAACATTGATGATAATGTGAATGAACGGGGGAGTTCATTCCTGACGAAATGCCGTGTACGGATTAAAAAAAAAGCGTAAAATTGATTGAATCTCGATAGGATCGAGGGGTCGTTGTTGAAATTAATTTACGCACCGCAAAGAGCCGAGGAGGGGGAAAAAAAAGAAGAATAAGAGGGTAACTTTTGATACTACGCGACTCCGTTGGCGTGTAAAAAAGATTTGCTCCAGGCAAAATGGAATGCCGGCCCCTTACTTACGAAACACCTGAAACCGTTGTACGTACGACGAGCGCCTTTTCAATATTATTTATCATTTATTTGTTATTATTTATTATTTATTATTTATTATTTATTATTATTATTACTAATTAATGTCAATGATAAGATCCGAGCGACAGGGATGGCCCAATTATTATAAAGGAAGAAAACGTATGATTTAGAGCGAGCGCTCTAAATCTCTGCAGGAGAACAATAAATATAAATGTAATTGTGTGCTCGGGTCTTGTGAAAGTAAGAAAGTGTCCGGACAAAGTAAATTCTACGCCCGGCATTGCGCAATTTAAGCCAAAGATATTAGGAGCGATGGTCGCGTTCCCCTACCGCTCGATGCTGCGTAAGGATTACGGGGGGGAGAGAGAGAGAGAGAGAGAGAGAGAGAGAGAGATTAACGCACCGAGTGACACTTGTGCGACAGGTGCTCGTATGCGACAACCTGGCCCTGCCCTTCCGGGACGAGAGCTTCGACGCGGTGCTCTCGATCGCGGTGGTTCACCACCTGTCGACGACCGAGCGTCGGGTGCGCGCCCTGAAGGAGCTGGCGCGGGTCCTCAGGATCGGCGGCCGGCTCGTCATCTCCGTCTGGGCGATGGAGCAGAAGCACAGAAAGGTACGCGGGGCGGTCCTCGAGCCCACAATCGAGCTCGAAAAATAAATAAAAGCCCCTACAAATTGACAATAATAATAATAATAATAATAAGCGAGGTAAAATGACGTTGTTCGAGGGCAGTTCGAGTCGCAAGACGTCCTGGTGCCCTGGCCGAAGGCTTACTGCATCAACTCGGCCGGTAATCCAACCAAGCCCAGGGAAATGTCGTACGACGAGCGGCCACGGGGAAAGAGCGCCCAGACATATTTACTGTCGAAAAGGTGAGCCGGTCCAAGGGTGGCTGCTGGTGGCAGCCGCTCCGAGGGACGGACTAATTGACCTCGCCTCGCAATAACCTTCCGGTATTTGTATTTGCAGGAACGGCCAGAGAACGGCGAGCTACGGGAAAAACTATTGGTTCGATCCGATCTTCAGTCCCTCGACATCGACGAGCAGCCTCTCCAGCCCCAACGAGACCTGCTACAGCTTCTTCCGACGGGCCCTGCAAGTAAGCCACCGACCGCTCATCCCCTACATATCGTAGCAATGTCGGCCCCGAGTTCGACGCTCTTATTAGCGCGGTAGTACTGGCTTAGGAGGGTAAGGGGGGAGGGGAGTTGCGGGGCTATGCGCTCGTACATAGAGAGGGTGAGAGTAAGAAGAACGTACGTTCAATGACTATGGCGCGTGACTCGTCTAATCGGGACTTCCGGCACCTCAAACACGACTCAAATATATATATACATATATATATGTATAAGCAGGTAACCTTAAGTAAAGGTCACGAAAACCTTACTTACCCATAACTCGCCCTACTTTACTGCGTTGCGACGGCCTCGCTCTCTATGAAATCAAAGTCTCCATATACTCATTGAATTTCATAAGCATATACGTGTATGTATATATATATATATATATATATGTATTAAAAAACAGATTCGAATGAAGGATGAGGATGAATTTGAATACGCTACGTTACATTAGTTATTAACGGGGGAAATGGGCTAATCGAACGCGACTGCTTTCGCTCCGCATTTCTCTCGACAACTTCCAAGACATTTTCCTGCAGCGAAATAACGAGTCGCTAATTGTCGGCTGAAAGCCATGAATGAAATATTATTGCTGCGCATAAACTCAAAAGGGCGGATTGGCTGAAAATTCATTTTATTTCGTCGGAAAGATAGGGGGGAGAGAGAGAGAGAGAGAGAGAGAGAGATGTCGGAACGGTGAATGTTTGTCGTGATTCGCAGAAGCTCGCGGGTGCTCGTCGAGGCAGTCGTGCTTGGTTTCTAGAGAATTGGCAGAACGGTAGCAGGGAGGGTCGATCCGGGGACGAGGAGGACGAGGGTGACGTCGAGGACCTGCCGATCGAGCTGCGCAGGCTAGAGGAGGCCGGGGCCAGCAGCCACTGCCATCCGGGCGAGAGCCTCGGGATAAAGTCCAAGAGCCTCGGCGACATCCTCGAGGCGCAGCGACTGGACCTCGTGCGCTCCCGGTCCAGCGTCCCGGAGCTCGGGAACGGCGAAGGGGAGTCGCGCCAGCGTGGTAATGGCCCGCGAGGGCACGAGGAGTCGCCGCCCTCGTGCCCCAAGCCCCGGCTCGTCAAGCAAAAGAGCCACTTATCCGAGGACGCCCGCAGCGGCCCAACGCACAACACTGCCACACCACTACAGCCTAGCCATAAGGACCTCCCGGATTCGCAGGTAAGCCCCGCTCACTTATTCGTTACGGGTCTCGCGGGTCTCGCGGGTAAGGGTGCCCGGCGTACTTGGAAAATCACGAGGGTTGTCTTGTGCCCCGATGGAGTGCAGGCCCCGCTGAGCAGGCGAGACAATCTCGTTCAAAAGCAGAGCTCGATGAACGAGGAGCTAATGTCGATGGAGAGACTAAAGGAGCGCGAGAGCACGCGGAGGAACATAACGAAGCAGGTGTCGCTGAACGAGGAGCTCGTTTACAAGGAGCGGCCGGCCTTCGAGTCCTTCAAGGACAGCCTGTACTCGGCCAGTGCGACCAAGAGATTCCAGCTGCTGAAGAACGGGCTCACCAGCCGTATCAGGCAATCGACGACCAACATCGAGAGGGTCTCCGGGCTCTCCATCAAGAACGGCTTCGTCAAAATACTCCAGGTGCATTATCTCCCTTGCATTACATGCCCACCTAATCTTCCGAAGCCTCAATTCGCCCGGTTGCCACGCAATGTACTTGGCCAAATTAACGACCTCCCGCGTTTCAAGGTCACGTCGATTCTACTTCTAACGAACTACTAAAATGCTTTCGAGTGAACGAACTAATTCACCGCGGTTAAAGAGTTTATGAGTAAAACGGTCTTAGTCAGCCCCTACCTGACTCCTTGTAGAGCTGGACGTCAACGGAGAGCCCGGTCACGGCTACGACGTCAACGGCCGCAGCGACGAGCCCCTGTCTGCCGAAATCATCGGAGCCGGGGGAGAGGCGACCCTCCCGCGAGGACGGCTCCGACTCCTCCAAGGATGGCAGCCTGCAGAGCGACACGAGCGTCGACTCCGAGGACAGCTTCGCCTCGGTCATCTACGTGCCAAAGAAGAGCCCGAGTCCCCTCCTCGAGAGTGCCACCCGCGTTTCCGGCCACCACCAGTTGGCCGCTACCTCCGCCCCGCCCTCGCCCCGAATCAAGTACGCCCCCGAGCTCGGCCCCTCGCACCGGCTCAAGCTCATGCCCGCCTCGCCCCTGCTCAAGCACTTCCCCGTGACGAGTAAGAGCCTGCCGCCCCCGAGTCCCCCGGGACTCTCGCCGCGGACTCCCGGTCTAACGACCGCGAGGTCCTTCTTCTCCGGGGCGGAGACCATAGCCGAGACGACTAAGGAGCCCAAGGAGCCCAAGGAGCCCAAGGAGCCCGAGGAGCTCGAGGAGCCCGAGGAGCCTAAGGTGCCCGTCGTCGCCATCGAGGAACCAACAGGTACGGAACATTTTCGAACAACAGGTTCGATTGCAATTTTTAATCCTACAATTGCGTTCATTCGACAATTTCATGTCGTTGCATAATAGCGTATACTTCGTATGGAAGCTCGTAGGAGACGACGCTCTGTCCGGCGCTAAAGGGCAACAATGGCGCCCGGTGCATAATAATCAATATACGGTTATCGTATAAGAAAACATGTCGCGTTGGTGATGGGCTACCATTCACGCGATGGTGCGCGACTCCAACTTAAGCGAGCGATCGCGTAATTACGTTGCAGAGCCGAGGTCTGACGGCAGGGCGAGGGACGAGGAGGGGACCGTCCCGGGGGACGAAGAGGAGAGTCGGCTCCTGGGATTACGTCAGATAAAGGAACTGCTGAGGCAAAAGCCGGGCTTCGCTGCCCGCACGCGGCCACCTTATCCACTGGTGCGCCAGGTATCCGGACCGGAGTCCGCGGAGAAGCTCGTGCCGCGACTCCTGGACGTCGAGCTATTCAATCCCGAGACCGACGACCTCGACAGCGAGTCCAGCGGCGAGAGCTCGCCCGAGTCCTGCGGCTCCGTCATCAGCGTCCTCGGCGACGGCCTCAAGAGCCGGGAGACGACCTCGTCCCCGCTAACTACTACGGCCACGGCTACGACTACGACTCCCGCACCCTGCCCCCCATTGCCGGTCAGTCAATTAGATTTCATTGCACTTGAGTTGTCTGCGCCACCCAATACCCCTTTTACCACCTATCACTCCACCTCGCGAATTACGACCGCGCGCACCGGGATTGCCCTAATGTCATAATACGCGCCCATTCGTCTTTAATTATACATGACAATGATCGCAAGTCGATCCTCGTCGTCGAACCGCATGACCTGTTCTTTTAGAATTGCAACAGTACCCGCATCCCTGCCTCCTGCCACCCCTCCCCCACTCTCTCTCTCTCTCTCTCTCTCTCTCGCAGGCGTAAATAATATAAGCCTTAGAAGAAAATAAAGCAAACGAGCCGATTAAACGACGCGATATTATTACGTTAGGATATCGAATGTATTGACGGAGGTGCCGGGAGACAATGGTTTCGCCAGGAAGCCGCGGTCCGCCTCGAGAGGTCGGGGGAGCGAGGGCAATTACGGGTCGCCTAAGCGTGCCGGAGCTATAAATGAATAAACGAACGAACGAACGAACGAACGAACGAACGAAAATTGAACAAGAGGCCGGGAGCCGTTTTTCACGGCGAGACGACAATTCGATCGTCCCGAGTCAGAGGCCGAGTCGCCGTTAATTAGTCGGACCCACTGACGACTGTTGTATTGCATGCCTTTACGACTTGTACGCGCACGCGCATTGCTTTACGGCCGATATTAAAGTTCCACGGCAGCCGCGAATAACGCAACGAGCGTGGAAAATTGCGAATTTCCCCTACCGCTCGTTCCCCGTAAGGAGATTTTATGGCCCATTATTGGGGTTATTGGGGTTATTGGGGTTATTGGGGTTATTGGGGGGGAACGAGGGGCCTTACGGACGTACGTACGGACGGAATAGCGTCACGTTGACCAATCTATACGCGCTAGAGCGGGCCAAAGGCGAGATTCTACGGGCTTGCGCTCCTCGACCCCGACTTGTCCGACTCGGCTTCACGGCCCACAAGCTGTCACTATCCTTGTTATCGTCGCTCCCGTAGACGTCGAGCGCGACGGCCGAGAGTGCTCCGGCGCCGAGCATCACCGAGACCTTCACGGCGGACAAGGAGTCCAAGGCCCTGGACAAGCGGGTCTCGCCGGTCGAAAGTACGTGGAACGAGGAGTGCAATCGGCATCTCGTCGACCTGACCGACAGACTCAGCGGAGGGAACCTCCTTCAGGACATCGATCGCTTCTGCTGGAAGACGAAGCTGCAGCTCGCCGAGGAGGAGGAACAGGAAAGGCGCGACGGCTTCACGAGGTACGTGCGTCACCTATGGTTAAGGGCCATCCGGTGCTGAGGTCGCTGAGTTGCCGAGCCAACTCTTTTGGGAACCTTGGGAGTTACGTTTACGAGGTGACGCGCTGTCGACAGATACCTGGTGAGCCGGAAGCAAGAGGTCGACCTGCCGGAGAAGAGCCCGAAGCTCGGACGTCGCTCCGGGGACTCGGCCGAGTCGACGGACTCGACGCTGGCGACGAGCGACAGCAGCGTCCAACCGGACTCCACGATACTTCGTCGACTGAGCGCCTCCTGGAGCCCGCGACCGCGCATCTGTCCCCAGGCAAGGTCCGCCTCGGAGGAGACGCGGCCCCACCGGAGCCAGCAGCAGAACCCGGCCGCGAGGGCCTGGCGCCAGCATCAGGAGCCGATGCAGCCGCGTGGGCAACGGCAGCGACAGCCGTCGACGAGCAACGGCACCCTCAGCGGCTCCTCCTCCCAGGAATCCCTGCCCTCGGACCAAATCACCTACCACCAGTACTATCACGTGTTCCGGGAAGGCGAGCTCGACCAGCTGATCGGCAAGTACGTCGAGAACCTCCACGTCATATCGTCGTACTACGATCACGCGAGCTGGTGCATCGTCGCCGAGAAGGTCCAGGTCTGGACTATATGACTCTGGCCTCGGCGGGCGGACCTCCCCCCTCCCCCCAAAGGATACCGCTTATTTATTTGCCATCAGCGTCGCGGTCGCCAAGCCAATGCTCCTCTTTCGTTACAAGCCTAATGAAATTCGTGCCTATTAACGGGAGGTCGTCCTTCGCTCCTTAACACGTATATCCTCGTCACATATCTCGCCCTCGCGATGAAAATCCTCAACGGGCTTTCTCCCCGCCCCCTCCCCTCATATCGTCCCAGCTACCGACGAACTCACGACCTCCACCGGTCCTCCGCCAATAACCCCTTGATCAGCTTTGAGGATCTATTTGTCTCGTGCACCCTCTGACCACGACATTTTCTAACGATATATATCCCCCCCCTGCCCCTCGCTCCTGCGCTCCTGCGCTCACATTAGCATCGGACGCAGTCGGATGTCTTGTAGCCCCGCAGACGTACTTTCCAATAAATCTGTGTCCTGGTGCACGTCCTCCGGATCCGAGGCGATACGCGCCTGAAGCTCTGCCACGAATTTTATGGAAACCATAAAAGGTAAGAAGAGGAAAAGGATCGCGCGTGCGCGCCCGTGTCCTTGACTTTGCGATTCTGGGACAATTATCCTCTTGTTGGCAGGCGCTGACGAGCAGCTTCTTGGGCCGAACGGAAGTTTTCAATACCCAACGACACCGAAACGCTTTTAACATGGACACTGTACAATGAAGATTCAATGATAGGACAATACTTCCTCATCCTTTCAAATGCTTATTATTTCCCCGCGCTTAGAAATAAATAAATAAATAAATAAGTAAATAAGTAAATAACGACAATGAAGAAAAAAGAACAGCGTGTCAACGATGATTGGATCAATGACACCTCCCCGCTGACAATGTACCCTCTATCCTAAGCGAGGATCTACCTGATAGGGAAAGAAGGCCGAGAGGAAGCGGAAATTGGCCTTGCGGCGCGGAGGAGGGGAATCCGACGCTTTCATGTACGTCAGAGCTTTAAAATTCGTTCAGCCTTCCTTTGTAATTCGTCCCGAGCTCCCCTACGTTTAGTTTTCGCAGCAGCAGCAGCAGCAGCCGTAGCGGTACCTCCTTTATCTCCCACTCCATCCATCCCCCCTCCCTCCAGCCCCCCCTCTCACTCTTTGTAAATATGTAAAATATATATAACGATAGGACATATGACGAAATACAAGGGCGTTACCGGTGTCACCCTCTTTTTTCATTACCTGGTCCAGATAGCTGAGCGACGAGTACTTTTTTTCTTTTCTTCTTTTTTTTTTTTTTTTTTTTGTTTTGTTTTTTGCGTAGCCAACCTAAAGGCACCAACAACGTACTGCACGTACATGCATATATAGATATATGTATGTATTCAAGGAGTTGTAATTTCTTATACGAATAGGCAAAACGATATTATAACATAAAAATGACACGTCGCAACGGCCCGCACACACGTGCAATCGCAGTCCTTATGTGCTTATGTGCTGCGAATACACTTACGGGTTCTCCTATTTCCTTTCTACATATACGTGTGTATGTATTTATATGCATATAAACGTATATAGATTACTCGTCCCCCAATGCATACAGAGGCACGCGCGTTTGCGTGCATCATACGTAGTATAAACGTTAGGGACACTAGAATTTAGTAGCGAATTTATAGATCGTTAATGTTTCGTCGAGGATTGACTTTAAAGATCTGCTGAATTACTAGAAAATTGTAAACAATAATAACTATTCGATACAGAGACGATCTTATTAAATTAAATATATATATATATATATCACTATAATAAAAGCATTTTTCAATTTTATAATTTTCCTTACACGATAATTAATGAAACGTGACTCCGTGACTATTATGTATTTATTGAACTTTATTGATCCTCGTATTCTAAAGAAAAAAGAGAAAAATTAAAAAGAGAAGAGAGAAAATGTAGGTTTTTACATTATTGTACATAATTCGAGTGGATATAAAGTATATCCTTTTCACGTGATCTTCTTTTCATTAAAATATACAAATGCTGTAATAAAATAGGAGCTTGTATTTTCGTTTAAACGACGGCGATGTGCAAATATTCACAATTTCAACATTTAAATAATAATAATAATAATAATAATAATAATAATAACAATAACAACAACAACAATAATAATAGTAATAAATAATAAACAATAATAAATAATAATAAATAATAATAGGAAGTTGAGAAGGGACGAGAGATTATTCATAAATAAAAAATAGTCGAGGTAACGAATTAAAGGATTGCGAAACTTGAAATGATTAATGAGTGAAGGGGTGATACACATTTGCAGCTGATAATTTCATTTCAAGCCTGAGAATGATGTTATTTGCATATGGAGATCGAAAGTGGTATCGAAGTGTCCGCTTCGGTAGTAAATCAGCGTTCTTAAGGAATCCTCCCAATGAAATATCTTCAGGGTAACAAGGGCGATAAAGGATTAGGTAGGGAGAGGGTAAGGGTGGATTAAGGGTAGTGGATTAAGGGTAGACGATGAGGAAGAAGAAGCAAAGTGAACGGTTATTCGATAATAAATGAATGTCTTCTCACCTAACGAATTCAAGGCAACGCCTGGACCACCGCAATAAGTCGAAGATCTTGATGAGTTATTGGAACAACTAGGAGTAACCGGGCCCGCATCGAGGACTCGCGTTATCGCGGCTGAGTCAACGACTGCGAACGTCCACCCCGTTGCCCCCTTGCCCCGTCACCCCGGCGCTTGCGTGTAAAATTTACGCGTCAACTAGATAACGGACGGAAATGAGATGATCCATCCGCGTGTCATCGGACCGCATCGGTGCATCGATCCATATCGACCGGAGCGATAGAAGAGAAGAGCCGGGGATCGGGCACGCACGCGCACCCACTCACACATCCTCCGCGTCTACGTGAAGTAAGAGTTGTAGGCACGAGCGCACACGGGTTTACCTGCGACGTAACGCTGCGCCATATCAATGAATCACGTAAACGTACGGACGGAAGCCTACCGGGAATCCCTCCCAAGTCCTCCGCGCGGAAGGAGCTGCTCCTCGGCTACGCTCCTCGGCTGTGTGTTGCGCCAAATGGCTTATCGAATGTTAAAAGGACGTCGTTAATTCATTTGAAGAGCGAGAAAACGGGCATACAAATACAATAAATAATCGGTCATTTGCCGTCAGATTACGTCTCGTTGACTCGGAGCCGTTATTACGATTAATTATTTTACACGCTCCCTCCGTTTTACTCTGTGCCGTTCATTTCACCGTGCCCCGTGCTCCGTGCCCCGTTTAGGTTCTCTCTGTGTTGGTAGGAGCGCGCTTATACGTGTCCGTGGCCAAACTTTCAATGGATTCGCGCGTGTACGCTGCTGCTAATGCGCTTACGAAGAATAAATAGTGCGTCCGCCCTCTCTCTCTCTCTCTCTATCTCTATCGCTATCGCTATCTCCTCCCACCACCAGCACCCGCCCACCCAGGCCATGAAAATATGAGCTGCGAAAGCAATATACATGTAACCGGCGAACGAAAGAAAAAAGGTTTAATAAATCAATCGCTTCAAACTAAACTAGACTGTATTTTCATTGTTCATTTGTAATTACGTGCATTTGTAAGCGTAACGAATGCATCACTCCCGACTACTCTCCACCCACCCCCGCCCACCGCCTCACTCGGGATTGCCTTTAGTCGAAAGTTTTCGGCCGCCCTATGAACATCTGCTGAATTATCTTTCATTCATTAGAAGAGCGATTGCGGTGACGGTGTGGCTAAACCGAGGGGATGACCGTATCAAGTATGCGGTGCGGCGCCCAACTGAATTTTCTACTTATGAATATACAATGATGGCTTATTGGCTTCGCGCTAGATTCGATAGCATTAATATGCTTAACGGGAGTGCGAAGACCGTTAAAAGTTAAAAGTCCGAACCCCGAGTCCTAGCTTACTTTCTTAGTTGACAATAAAAGGATAAAACTGCCTCGATTATACGTGAATCGGGCATTTCGAGAAATACGTGGCCGCCGTGTCCTATAAAGCGTAACGTCCTTACTCCTTATTTCATGTATGATATAACATTGACACGTAGTACATATTATTATTTTGCTCGCTTTGAAGCTTCGAGCATTTCCTTATTATTTATTAGTCGTGCGTACGGCTTGACATTATAAATAGCTGAGACGTTCATTGAAATTCGGCCAAATTCTTATTCGTAAATTCTTATTCTTTTATTTATTTAGTCGTTAAAAATAGCTGCATCAATTAAATTCATACAAATTTATAAAAATTCAAATAATTTCATTTTATACAAAGAAAAGGGCGAACGAAAGAAAAATATATACGTTCCAAAGGAAGCGAGCGAGGCTTCGTCGGATGTTTCTCTTTTTACAATAACATTTTATGCCCAATACGAAATGCACTTACATGTATTTTTATATATTCCGGGCTTAGAACTTCGCCTCTCAATTTTAAGAAGTTCAAGTATTTTTTTTTTTACTTTATAATAACCAATTAATTAGCAAAGCGTTTAAAGGCATTTTCTTAAGTCTGAAAGTATCGTTGAGTCCATGGATTATCTTACTTGCATAAATACAATCCTAATTAAGTTTTAAATAATACAAGAGTCAAATGTACAGGTTTTATAAAACCGTAATAGCATCCTATCGAATATCAAAGCTTTCAAGTGGTTATGATATATAAATCCAATGATTTATTTTTTTTTTCAAAGCATTTCATTCTTTCAATGTATTATTTTTAATAACTACATATAACGCATCATATGGCGAACGTATATGATTTTATATTATTTTATGTATTATTATACAATTTCTATTTAAATATATACTTTGTTATTTTTTTGTTAACATATTTTGTGCACACCATTAATGGATTTTTCGAAGCATGTGCATTTTTTTTTTTTTTTTTTTTTTTTTTTTTTTTTTTTTTAAAAAGCTTAATCTTACATTATGGATTTATCACAAGTATAGAGGATTTTATACATTATTTATACACGCCTATGCGCTCAAACTTTTATTACATACTTTATTCGCGACGCAGATTCTCAAGCCGCGCCTGTAAATCTGCATCGGCATCTGCTAAATTTCCTCCATCATCGTTAGCTCCAGCTGCAGCAGCGATTAGCTGCTTCGAACCTGATACACTTAGAGATCCGGAAGCTTGAGGTAAGCCAGATAACTGATCGTTAAGTTGTAAGCCAAGTTCGTCCAGTACTTGAGAGACAATAGCGTCGCTAGAAAATATATTATTTAGTTAATTAATATATTTACATACAAATATTTTCATTTTATTTGTTTCCATGTACCTTTCTTCTTCGTCCCCTTCGTCTTCCATGGCATCATCTATCGCATCATTCATAATTTCCTCCTTCATATCCATTATTTCTGATTGTTTTTCAAACTCTTGCAAGATCTTTTGTATTTGTGGTAAATTGAGTTGCCTAAAAATAAAACGTAAAAATTGATTATTCGTTCGAATATATATATATATATACAACCAAATAAAATGAATATTTGCATTGCAAAAACTTACTTGTTCATATTTTGCATAGCTTTTGTGACACCCTTCATCGCTTGAGCCATAGTGTTTTGAGATCGGAGCGTTTGAATTTTTAAGGAAACCGCTTGAATATTGGCTTTCATCAGCATAAACTTTTTGACATAACGCCTTGTTCTTACAAGATCTTTGGCCATTATTTTAACGGCATCCTATAGAGAATTTTGACATGTTGTCAAACAGAGTTTAAATGACAATTTAAATAAATGATAAAAGTATACCATTTGTCCATCTTTTGCCATCTTCTTTATATCGGCAATGATTTTTTTCTCTTGATTTTCCATTCGCATTTTTTCACGATCCAAGTCTCGCATTGCCTTATTTAATGCTCTTTGGTTTTTCCTGAGCATTTCCTCTGGAGTGATGCGTTTACCAAAAAGCCACTCCATTTTGACTTTAACGTCATAAAAAGAAACTTAAATAAAATAATGTTGATCCTTGGGAAATACGTAAAACATAAGCATTCAACAGAGATATCATTGTTCAACAACAATGGATTCAAGGTATCGGTTACGATAACCTAAATTATGATTTTCCAAGCTTAACAATTTTTATTATTTCACGGAGCTGAATAAAGTTGGGGGATTAATATAAAATCTATATAAGAGGCGAATGTACATTATGAGTCATCGATCGATGCCAAACATCCAAAGTCATTCCAAATATTTAAACTTTTTGTATAAAAAAATAAAAATAATAAAGAAATCGGCCCCGTTAAGGTGTCGACGATCGCCCGAGGTTGATCGATCGATTAATTGTCATTGCGTAAAAGCCACGTACCTTATTATATTTACGAAACGATGTTCACGTAGGTAAATTTGAGTTAAACCTCCTTGATGTCTTCATTCGACAAAATATCTTGGCTAACCTAAAACAACTGCTCAGTTTCACTGGCTGAGCTCAATGTCACTGATATCGAGACCAACATGGATTGTGCGCAGTCGGCCCAGTCGTCCGTTAATTAATACTGGCTTCCTCGAAGCCAATATTCGAATGGGACAGGACTTAATGCACCGGCGTTCATTTATTAAATACTCCTTTGTAACGACGTGGCTCGTCCATCGAGGATACGTTTTTTATATAATCTTCTATGACTCTCTTACACGGTGCATTTCGGCACTTTGATTATTACTTTATTTTATTTTTCTTCTTCTTCTTCGTAGTTACGGACCAGGTGACAGGAACTGCCCACACCTACTTTAAGTATTTCTCATGAGACCTGATCTTAATTTATATATAAACGCATATGGAGATAAGGAAGCCTAGCCAAAGGGCTTGTGAGAATACCAATGACTTGTGAATCTCCCCGTGCATTCTGACGACGACATTATTTCTGCATTTCTATTTCTAGATATCGGAAAAGCTCTCCCCCCGTCTCTCTGACGTTAGAGAAAAGCTCTGCTAAATATTAACAATTTGAGGATTTTTTTTTATTTATTTATTTATTTATTTTTTTTTTTTTTTCAACAATTACTCAATCGTTTACGTAGAAAAGAACCGAAGGGCTTATTTAGCTTTCCTCGACGTAACGAGCATTTCTGCCGAGGGGACGATCATCTTCGTAGACAATTTTCCATTTAAATCTTACGTCATCCTCGACTTGGCTCGGAGTAACGACAACTGCTCGCCAATCGAGATACTTAGTGGTTAGATTTAAATTCAGCACGGACTGTCGGGGCCGGGTCATAACGACGTACGCCGTACGGAAAGATTGTTTTTCCCACCATTTTTAGACTTGTTTTACGGCAGCAATGCGAGATACGCTTTTAAATCTCGGTGTCGGTGCAGTGAAAACGATGCACGAGACCTAACTGAACCTAACTTGAAACTAACCTCAAAACTGTTTTCGATCTTGGCATTGACAACGCGTATCCTGCTTGTTAATCGCTCCATTACTCTCATCTCATCTCTCTCTGTCTCTCTCTCTCTCTCTCTCTCTGTCCCTCTCTCTTTTTCTCAACTACAACAATTTAAATGTGCAAAACTTCGCATTTTATATGAAATCGCCTTTTTTTCTTCTTACCTTTCGATCCGCTTGCCTTCTGGAATCATGAACGTGTCTCAGTATTAATATACATACGTGTGCTTATCCTCAGTGACTATGGGTATTTCATTATTTACTTTTTAGCAATAATAATATTGTACTTGCATGTTATAGTAAAATCCATTTCTAATAATGTCAGGTAAAGGAAAGCAAAATTCTAAAAAGGCGGTCATTAAGTCCGTGAAGGAAAGTGGCAAACTAACTCAGTCAGTGTTAACTAATTCCGATACAAGCTCCGAAGGCTCTGAAATGACAGTCCTTCCAGTTATAAAGATGATAGACAATAGTAAAGTACTTCCAAGGTACTACAGTGTTTTACAAAGGAATGCCGAGGACGGTATAAATATGGAGGATTTGGATACCCTGCAACTAGAACTGGAAATGCTACTTTCCTCTGTTGTCGTGCGTAGCCGAATGTTACAAGAGGAAATCGCGAGTCTCTCCGCATCCGAGGAACGTCGTGACAGGAGATCGAAGAGTGGAAAGGGCTTGGCATTGATCGATAAGAAATTAAGGGATGACAAGGTGAAACCCAAAGAAATTGGTCTTAAATCGCAATCGCCGTTACCCGCTAAGCTCTTGAAGCAACGAGCGATGGGAAGTTCAGCTAATCAAGTGGTACCTAATCCCCATGAAATCGTTAGGGTCGAGGGATCAAAGTCAGATGGTCATACCAAACTTTTATTACCAAAAAATGACACGTTAAACAAATTTTGGGCTTCCGTGGATCCTTATTGCGCAGACATTATGCCAGATGACATTAAACTTCTGGAAGAATTAATAGCCAACCACAGCGATATTGGTGAATTTAAGAAAATCCCTGCATTAGGTCGCCATTACAGCTTAATGTGGGCGCACAATGAATTGATGCAAGAAGAAGATGCAGGAAATCCAAACAGAGACAAAAAGAAAAATAGAACAGACCTGTCTCTCCTAATGTCAAAAGCAGATAAGAAATCCAACGGTAATGGCCCTATTCGTTACAGACCACGGTATTAAATTTTAATAAGTTAATGATTTAATTGAAATTTTTTTAGGCATAGCGGGCCCGCTTACGCAAAGACTGGTTTCTGCACTTCTAGAGGAAAATGTTTACGTAGCTAATAACAATACGGACAGTAAATTATTTCGCGATGGGGATCCACCGGTACTGCGAGACCTGACCATTCAGAACTCAATGAATCTTGAAATGAGGATGCACAAGGAGCTGGTGGAGCAGGGCATTCTCGAACCAGACTCGCAGAAAAAGAATCAAGAGGACGATGAGATAGTGGCAGAGATTAAAAGATGTCAGCGTGAATTGACTGCTCTGTCTAGTCACAATGAAATGCAGCTGAAGAGATTACTGCACCTGGCTCAAGAGGAGAGCAAGAGGCAGGCACTGAAGCGAAAAATCGGCGCGATCGACAACGAAGTCGTCGAGCATTATGAAAAACTACTTTTAGCCAAGCAGAGGAAAGTGCCGTTGACGAGAAAAGAGCAAGAGAAGGCATGGGCTTGCTTGAAGGAAAGGGAGAACCTCCTGGAGCAACTGAATATGTTACCCTCCAATAGTATTGGAGAGCCTGTTAAAGGGTCAAATAATACCGCGACCCAGTCTTAACTGTATTATAAAATCATAATAGTGAAAAAGGTCTAATGCCCTAATCCCTCCAATCTAGGAATCCTTTTCTTCTCGCCGACGTCCAAGGCGCGCACTAGTATTGAATTGATCGAGCCTAGACAAAAGCTCGCTAGCGGTTCGTGGGAACGACGACAATGTAAACATGCCAATGTAAAATCGAGTAACTAAAGTATTTATAAACAACAGGTCTCACCTGAAGCACAGGCTCTATCGCCCAAAAACGAAGTTGTAGCATAAATAACATCTCGTCGTATAAGCAATCCTATCTGTACATGCAACTCACCCCTTTAATTGTGCACAACTGCTCAGAAGCACAATTGTTAGTAAACTAAACAACGCTTTAAATTAAAGTATAAATAAATATATGTCTCTGCTGTTGTGTTTGAGAGTCGCCGAGCGCGCGCCCGCGTGTATGTATATATATATATATATATATATATATATGTACCTGCATCTATATTTATATATATATATATATATGAATAGCGTCGTCGAGTGTGGTCAAATGATATTTGTGAAATCCATTTTTCTTGATCCATTCCTCGTATGATCAATCATACGTCGAATGACATAAATTCATGGCAACCCGTTTTCCCTGTGAATATAAAAGGCCCAAATTTTTTTAAACAAAAATTATCCAGAGGGAAATCAAAATTTTCTAAATATACGATTCATTTGCCACGTTCTCAGCGTCCGCTTGATATTTTT
Organism: Ceratosolen fusciceps; assembly: GCA_018883505.1. Taxonomy (NCBI): domain Eukaryota; kingdom Metazoa; phylum Arthropoda; class Insecta; order Hymenoptera; family Agaonidae; genus Ceratosolen; species Ceratosolen fusciceps. Next base: position 8,805,950 of record RCIC01000006.1, on the reverse strand, counting down.
TTATACTTTTTTTTATTCCTGTCGTTATTATTATTATTATTATTATTATTAATCATGATCATGCACACAGAGCGAGCGCGTGTATGTCCGTATATCCTTGATACTATAATCGTTATGTGTTCGGTTTACGAAATTCTTGTATAAAAATATAAAAAAAACCCAATAAATATAAAATACGTGTGTGATTGCAATCTGAACCTTTAACGACTGTAATTAATAACTTTGCAAATCCAATGTATATTCCATTACCTGAAAAACGTATTAAATAAATAAAGGAGACGATATTTTTCAAATATATTTTAGCTTTTTTCTTGAGTTAATCCTGTAAGGACCTACAGGATTAACTTAACCCGTTACTACGTTCATTAATGATATTCCTGTAAAAAAGATATAATTACATTCAACTCAATGGGTTTTATTAACTTTCATTGAAAATATTAAACGATAATAAATAAAGTAAACGGCTTGAGTTAAAAGTAGAAATAAAATAAAAATACTTTAAACCATAAAATTTATTTAATATTTTTACTCAGAAATCGAAGTTCTCTTCGATGCAAGTAAATATTCAAAATCGATGTGGACAATAAAAAATATATTTTTTAAATTGTAGATAAATGTGTATGAAAAGGTTGGTAAAAATTGAAGGCATATCACGACAAAGGTGTTTATTCGATATCACTGTACAGATTCCTCGTCAAGAATTACCTCGACATTTGCGTACACAACAGCACAACAATGATGAATTGCTTATGTAACAAAAGTGTGAAAAAATTTTATCTTTAATAATCGCATTGACACTAGGGCATTTAAATATATATGTGCATGCCTATAAAATGGTAAATATGCTTGTGAGGCTGTGGTTCTTGATAAATTTAGGTGACCTCCTATTAATTTATAAAAGAAATTCATAACCTCATAACAATGTGAGATACGCTACCAGTTGGTAGACCATGAAATTATCGAGAACAAGATAGTGGCTGTTATGGAGGATTTTTATATAATGGCTTTATATAGTCTAGTTGAACTCAATTTCGTAAACAGCCCAGTGTTTCTTTTACTTCCTATTGTCGCACTGTTGCTCTCCATTGCAGCAAATCGCTAGTTCCCATAATATCATGGACTGAACCGCGTACCAGAAACAGCTGCCTCCTCGCCGAGGTCAGAGGATGCTGTCTTGGCAGTGATGCTCTAGAACTATTGGTATTTTTTATGGAGATTTTGACTTAGAAGGCGAAGAGAATTAAGAACGCCATCATAAGACAAAAAAGACCCATGGCCTCTGAGAGGGCAAATCCCAGAATGGCGTATGAAAAAAGTTGTTGTTTAAGAGATGGGTTTCTGGCATAACCGATAATAAGCGATCCAAACACTGATCCAATACCAGCACCTAAACATTTGGTAAAAGTAAATTATTTCCTTACGTAAATAAATAACAGCAAAGCCAGATTATCATAATCTTTATTTTTAATGAAAAAAAAAAAAAAAAATAAATAAATAAAAGAAAAAAAGAAACTGTAATAAAATTTAAGCAATCAGATGTATAAAACAAATGGACAATTAATTGATCATTCAAATAGCCAGTGAGCTTAAAAATAATAATATAAACATAAGGTTTGTACGAATTATATAATGGTTGCATAACCCTCGGAACATATTATTTTAAGAGACAATGAATTAAACGAGCTTAATAAAACTTATACTTAATAATGTGAATAGAATGAAGGTTGTGGTCTCTCGAGTGGTTTAATAAACATTATGAAGAAGGAGTAAGGGTGCGAGGATTGAATTGGCATCCGAATGTCTTACCAGATCCTGCGACTCCGACTGTGGCAGCACCAGCACCAATGAATTTGGCTGCAGTGTCAATATCGCGACTGATCGTCGACGTTCGGAAGTTACGTACAGCTGGTGACTGAAAACGAATTAATGAAAATGTTAGAAAGCCCGGGTAGAACGGGTATGATCTATGACAAGGGGGCGATATATATATATATATATATGCAAATGCAAAGTGCAGGCACTTGTTCCTTATATAACTGAAAAACGTTATGCAATAATAAAGGGGGAGGGAGGGAGGGAGGGAGGGAAGGCCGAATAATCCCTCCTGCCCCTCCCCGCCACAAAAACGGTAAAACAAAAAATAAATAAAAGGAGGAACAATTGGAGGAGGAAAGGTACTCGATGTACGTGTGAGCGCGTAGGCCTTGTATGCGTGCATGTACGTATGTAGATAGTAAGATAGGGGCATAGAGTATATAGACTAACCAGTGTAACTGGAGTTTGAATCTCCTGGCAACTTAGCGTCTGGTTTTGGTTGAGTACCGCACTGCTTAAGGGCCTAGCGTAGGCCTTTGTACAAGAAACCAACTGAAAAAAGGAAGAGAGAAAATCGAGGAGACGTCCTTGATGAGTATTACATAATGGGATAAAGCGGCGGGGCGGACTGTGGCTAAGATACTCACGTTAGACCTCAGCACCGGGGCGATGAATCTACTGCAGGCGAACATGTTTAGCTTGACTCTGACTTTTCACGAACAAACCTGCAACAAGCCATGTACTTTTCAGACTCTGGGTGGTGATTATCCGAATTGTCGGTTTAGGCGTCGACACGTTGGTGGTGGTGGTGGTGGTGGTGGTGGTGGCGGTGGTGGTGGATGAGGAGGAAGGTGGAGGAAGGAGGAGGGCGGCGGCGGGGATCGAGGGCGATACGAGTTACGATACGAGGTACGAGGGGAACTAGGAGTAGAAGGATGACTCCGAGGATGCCTAGGACGACGACGATATGTAACGACGGGGGAGGGGGACGGGGGGGACGAGAGGCGGCGGAAAACGAGGAAGGTGCACGGGCTGGCCGAGTCACCTGAAAAATGGAGGAAAGTTCCCCGGATTTAAAGCGATGCAAGAGCGAGGGGGGATCGGGACGGGGAGGGGCGGGTGGGAGAGAGGACAGAGAGGTATTGTCCGCAGGTTTCCCGGGCGCAAGGAATAAGCAAGAGTACGTGGGAAGTCGGAAGAAAAGGAGGGATCGACGAGCCGCGGAGGTATTACGTAACGCGCAGGGTCGGATGCCCGTGTGCACGCGGCTCGTGTCCCGGTAAGGAGTCGATTTTCACCGGAATGGAAGCCAAGGGCTATTGGGTAAGTGTGCGGCCCAGGCCCCGAGTCGGAGGCGAAGGAGGCCCTCGGGACGAAAGGCTGGCGACGACGCCCGACTACTTACGGCGGTGACACGCGTGCGATTCGCCGGCGATAGCTCGTCTCCTCTTTAACGTGCCCACGAAGTGTCTCGGCAGAAGAGAGAAAATGGCCGCCGTTAGGACCCGGCTGAGCCGTCGTAAGCGCCACCGTCCACCCCTCCCCGGCCCTTCCACCACCTCCACCACCACCACCACCACCACAATTATCTCTTACGGTTTCGCTGAATGCGCCGACGTTGCGGTGGCCGCCGACGCCGACGCCGACGCCGACGCCGACGCCGACACCGCCACCGACACCGACACCGACGTCCCCGTCGCTCCCGTCGCTCCCGTCGCTCCCGACGTCTTCGTCGTCAGCCCGTCCTCTCTGCCCGTCGCGCCCGCAGTTCAACCGTCAAACTTGGCAACACCAACGACCCCGAGACCTACTACTACTACTACTACTACTACTACTACTACTACCTACACAGCCAGGGCGCATCGACGACGAGGCAGCGGTGACATCCTCGCCGGACCCAGTCACCGGTTCGAACCGACCCGAGCCTCGCCGGTCCCATTTTACCCAAATACATAACGTCACTTCGATCGCGAGCGACACCCAAGAACCCACGGCCCCGCTCTATTCATATACACCGCACTCGCTCTACTCCCTAATATAAACAGACGACTTAAGTTAAAATTTTATCGCTCCTTCTAACGATGGCCCGCTTACAAGTCTCAATAATAATAGTAGTAATTTTACCGTAAAAAGGGGATCCCCTTACCTATCCACCCCCCCCAACCCCACCCAACCTTCGATTCGACCTCTTCCTATGTTTTTTAATTCAAGGGTTTTTCCCTTTCCCAGCTAATCTCTCTCTCTCTCTCTCTCTCTCTCTCTCCACGAGTGTACTCCAGTTTATACAGGAATGCAGATGGAAGCCCATGTGCAACCGCATGCATGCGATTATGGAAAATTATAGGAAGAGGCACTTTTGAATCCCATTGGATATTGTCGTTGAATGATATCCATCTCGAACGAAAACAAAACGAATAAATAAAAATACAACAATCGTTGTGTAACGATGTACTATTAAAACATTGGCTTTGTTTATGTAATAATGCTCGGGACGAATTTTGAATTTTGACTTGTATTATTTATGATGCGAACGAAATGAACGGTTGACGCTAACGTTGCTTAAATAATAAATAAATTTTCTAAAATAATGAAAGATTCGGTCCATGAGTCTTTTCAGACCTTTTATCGTAATGAAACATGTATTCCATAACCTATAAGGACACGTAGTGCTTGACCCAAGTGTAAGATAAAAAGAGAAGATAGAGAATGTAGAGCACCAAATCAGAGTCCATATTTTTTTTTTTTTATTAAACCTATAATATTATTAACGAGCAGGAATTGTACTTAATTCTAAATCCTACTTTATTCGGCAGTTTCACACTTATTGCGTGTGCATTTAATGCCGTCTCCCATATATTACTATATTACTTATAGTACCAATGCGTTGTAATTTAATGAACACAACGACTGACTTTGATAAGTAAAATATAATAATGGAATTGTTTTGGAAAGGAAGATTAAAGAGAGAGAGAGAGAGAGAGAGAGACGGGGGAGGAGAGAGAAATTGCACGCGTATCGTATAGTATGTAATGAAAAAAAAAGGGAGAAAAAACATGAATGCACGCTTATGGTATGTAATGAGGGAAAAGAAAAAAAAATTAAATACACGTAACGACGTATTATCTATGTGGCGAGGGAGAGGGAGGGGTGGATGGATATCTGGCGAGAGCCGTACGAACCATGACATGTGAGAAGACAAAGGCTATTCCGAGACCTTTTTTTTTTATGTTAACCGGAAAACCCGCTTTTCGAAGGCGTATTTTCCCACTGGAAAAAGTGTATGAACAGAGCATCGACTCTTTTATTGACAGTTGAGTTTCTTGTCTGTCTCTTTCTGATGCATATAAACAAATGATAAAATTTCAAGGAAAATTTAATCTACGCCTGCTTCAGCGATGGAACCTAACCGATGATAAGCTCGTGTAAAATAACACGCGTTAATAGGGTAAGTCTGTAGACATTTTATATATATATATATATATGTAATATAAGAAATAAGTATATATTGAAAAGGGTCGGTGAGAGTAAAGCGGTGGAGTTGGTGGGAGGGGGGGAGCAGTAGTACAGAGTTGATGTAATAAACATGTCGAAGGGGAACGAGTGGCGACGAACGAGCGCATTTAAAGGCAAATGTATGAAAAATAAAGGCAGAGTTTGGAAGAAGGTAAGGGCGATTTTCTAAATTAAGATAAGACTTAAAAGAAAATTGAATGATCGATTTATGTTGAAGATTCCCGAATCCTTCGCACCATTAAACAATAATAAACACACAGCTGAAAATGAGATGAAATAATGGCACAACAAGAAAGACTTCATTTAAAATAGATGTTCTCATTTATCAGACGATTGTGAAGACTGCGAAGCGAAATAAAGGGTTACGCGACCACTAGGGACTTGTGGGGGGAAGGGGGAGGGCGGGTGGCAAAAGGTACGGATAGAGAGAGAGAGAGAGAGAGAGAGAGAGGCTGAGGACAACGAGTGGATGGGCGGAAAGATGGTTGGAGAAACGAAGGGGACGACGAGGGGGAGGGGAGGGGCGGGGCGGAGGGAGCCCGTTACGCAAAAACGTCTTGAAAATTTTCGCGAATCGAGAGAACTGCGATCTCGATATTGGGATCCGAGGCGTACTCGTCAC
>RCIC01000006.1:8520000-8795000 GCA_018883505.1 Ceratosolen fusciceps | reverse complement strand
CCAGCCAGAGCGTAATTAGCCAGAGCATCAAGGAGGACAAGCCCTTCGCGTGCCCGGTGCCCGGATGCAAAAAGCGCTACAAGAACGTCAACGGGATCAAGTACCACTCGAAGAACGGCCACAAGAATGACGGCAAGTACGTTAAAAGGCTAACAACCACCTAAAGCGCCCCTGCATATTTATCATTATTGATTATTGATTATTAATTATTGATTATTAATTATTGATTATTAATTATTATTGCTATTGTTACTGTCATTGTACATACGTGTGTGTGTGTGTGTGTGTGTGCGTTTGTGCGTGTGCGTGCGTTTGTGCGTGCGTGCCTGTCACATTGGACGTACTTAAAGGGTGCGCAAGGCCTTCAAGTGCCCATGCGGCAAGAGCTACAAGACGCCCTACGGTCTGAAAAACCATACGGCCATACGTCATGGCGGAGGGGCCGGGGCTCACCAGGCCAAGCTGCCCCACGTGGGTACGAGGCTGCGATTCGACGGCCACCACGAGGAGCGGGGCCACCGCTTTGGATTTCACAAGTTCCCGAAGGTCAAGGTATCGGCCATACAGGACCACGGCTACATGAAGCAGGACCGGCGGCCGACTTACGGGGGTGCTACGGAGATCGAGTACGAGCCCGGTATCGGGCTGGGCATCCTGACGCCCGCCTCGTCGCCGCCACCGCCACCGCCCCTGCCGCTCGTAGCCAGCAAGACAACGACATCGACGCCAACGACATCGACGCCAACGTCAACGCCAACGCCAACCCCAACCCCGTCGACGGCAACGGCAACGGCAACGGCAACGGCAACGCCAACCCCGTCGACGGCTGCGACGATGACAACGACCACGACCACGACCACGACCACGACCACGACGACGACGATGATGACGTCGACATCGACGACGACGACGACGACGACGACGACGACGACGACCATGGACGTGGAGCCAACGCCGCAACCATACCATCACAAACACCACATGGTCGACCTAAACTCTAGTCATGGGAAGAACGTTCTCAACTGCATCAATTAGCAACCCCCATCCACCCACTGATCCACTACTCTCAGGACCACGGAGGAGAGTCCGCGCTCTCTCTCTCTCTCTCTCTCTCTCTCTATCTCTATCTTTCTCACTCAATGGACATTCAACGACAACACCTTCTACTACGGGCGATATTCTGCCAAACAGCCAGCCTCGGAGTCGTCGTGGCCGTATCACCCCAATATCTCTTATCAGTTATCATTATCGCACCTTCATCATTATTCTTATTCTTATTCATATTCTAATTATGATTATACAAAACGTCGAGGAACAATACTTTTGCTTGGGCCGCTTACCTCCAAACGTTATTGCTCCTAGACTCGCCTCTACGTACTATCCGGTATTCTTTTCATATAATATTATTATTATTACCATTATCGCTCTTACTATTATTATCGCCGTCGACATCAATTCTTAGCGTTATTATTAATATTATCCTTGTTGTTGCTGTTATTGTTATTATTATCACTATTATTACTATTATTGTTGTTGTTGATGTTGTTGTTGTCGCCATTACAGCCACAAGGACCACTACCGTCATCACCATTATTCTTACTCTAATTCATATTATTCTAATTCATATTATTATTATTATTATTATTATTATTATTATATTCTTAAATGTTGAAAAGATGTAGTAGACAATTTTATTACTAAATAAAGAAAAGAGAATAAAACAAAGAAATAAAAAAAAAAAAAAATAAAAAAATAAAATAAAAAGAACTTTATTTCGTAAGGTTTCGTCAAAGAATCCATACTTTTTTTTTATTTTTCCTGTAAGCGCTGCTTTTCGTCATTCGTCGTTTTAAATTTTTATTATTCTTAGCACATTAAATTATATATATTTTGTGCGGAACAAAAACGGTAAAGTGAACTTGATACGTTAGTGATTGTTTGCAATTTGTATTTGCGAGTACAGGGGTTGGACAAGTGCAGGAGGGATGTAGGCGGGAAAACACCGAGATAAGGACGTGGGGATCATTAAAAATGTTATTCAAAGATTGATTTTGTAAATATACGACTTTTTTTTTTTTCGAAATATTTTGCGTTATTTATAAGACAGTGAACCTAAAGACTTTATATTTCGATTCGAAGGATGGTAATCATTTCATATAATATATTAAAGTTGATGTTACTTTTAATCGCTTAAACATACTAATATCAATTTTAATAATTACAAGCATCTTTACGTCCTTATGTAGTCAGCCGAGTACAAACGCCACTTTAAACTCTTTGCAGCTTCAATGTATCGTTACCATTATCATTATTATTCATTATTTTATTAATATTAATATTATCATCATTAATCATTAATCATTAATCATTATTATTATTATTATTGTTGTTATTATTACTATTAATATTATTTTGTTTGCGTATATGCGTACGTATGCATATATGCATACGTACGTACGTGCATACATGCATACGCACGCGCGCGCTAATGTATGTACATGAAGATGCTCATTTTATACACACGGGGGCATGCATAAGGGCACGGGCGCGCGCACATACACAGCAGGCACACATACGCACATGTACACCCACACCAGAGCGCGCGCGCGCGCACACACACACACGCGCGCACGAATTTTTTGTTTGCAATTAATATGCCTGTGACAGTTTATGTGTTTTGTTCAACCGAATGCATATACATTGAAGCCTATTTTCGGACAATCATTCGTCGCATTTGCACCTGTTTAACTCGTTCGCACTCTATCGTACTGTCGCTCTCGCTAGGCAAGATTATATCAATATTGCGATATACGTTAGAAAAATATGCTATGCCTAAAATAGGATAAAGGCCTGAAGGCAACCTCTCGTCGATATTACCGATTATACCGGTGCAGTTTTCCCTCTACTCTGGCTTACACGTAAACTTTTGTTTCTCCCTCCCTCTCTCTCTCTCTCTCTCTCTCTCACGCTCCCACCTTTTCCCACCCTTCCTCGTTCACACACACTTACTCTCTCTCTCTCTCTCTCTCTCTCTCTCCACTTGTTTTTTGAGTTATTATCAATTTTACTCTTTTTCTTAAAATAATTTTAATTATTGCAGAGGCGCACGAAATAAAAATAATTGTCGACATACAACAACGCGACCAATGCATGGCTGTATAAAACGACAGATCTAAGAGCTTCCCGTAAAATAAAAACGAAGTCTCGACGAGCGCCTTAATCGATAAGGACGAAGATGCTACTTTTAATAATATAGACCGACGTTCTTCCCGTTCGTCTCCCGCCCTCTCCCCCCTTCACACGCCATCGACATCAATTAAGTATATAAGTAAAAATTAAAAATAAATAAATAAAAAAAGGGAGAGAGAAAAAAAAAAGAAGCAATAAATATGTACACTTGATTAATTTTTTTTATATTCTCTTTAGAGAAACGGGTGATTGTTAATGGAAAAAAAAAAAAATAATAATATTATTAATTTGTATATAGTTCAGTTTATTTACAGGAAGACTTAGTCTGTCGTACGCTCTACAATGAAAAGAAATAAAAACAGTGTTGATCTGCTTTCCATTATATTGACAATTTAGCACAAAATTTATAAGAAATAAGGAATTCTGAACGCTCATTTAAAATAATTATACGCGTTTAAAAAATACTCTCTTGTCGACAGGTATAATTAATTCAAATTAATTTAAAAGGTCGAGTACTTTCGACTCGCGAGGGCAACAAAGAAAGAAAGGGAAAAAAAATGAAAAAAAAAAAGAAAAGAAAACAAAGAAAACAAAAGAAAAAAAAAAAAAAGTTAAGAAAAGGAAGAAACGAAAAAACTTGCATTAAATGTCTGCATTTGGAAAATTGTCTCTTGAAGATCATCATCAACACGCGGCACTTCAAAATAAAAATACGAAAGCGATAAAACTATTTAAAATGAACGCTCATCCTTGGTAATTAGCAATTATAGTTATTCGCTTGGAGATTAAAAAATAAAAAAAAAAATTAAAAAAAAAAGAAAAGAAAAGAAAAAAAAAAAAAAAAAAAAAAAAAAAAAAAAAAAAAAAAAAAAAAAATATATTTTTCATTTGTACTAAAATTATTTTATCGATCGGTGAAAAAGATGAATCGTTGGTTACTTTTTTTTTTTTTTTTTTACTAAAACTTAAAAAAGCGGTAATGTATCGAACACCTTGTCTCCATTAAGCTTAAGATTTATCCGACGAGACAGACGTTTTCTTGGCTGATTGGAGTCTGCGTCTCATATTGTTACGGTATCGACGATTCATGTTTCTCAGTCGAAAATTTATTCTTTTTCGTTTTGCTTAAACACAATTAACAAGCCAAGCCAGCGATCGGTTCTTCTCCGTTACTTGGGTCTCTCTCCCCACCCCCTCTCCATCTCCCACCCCTTCCCCCTCGCTCTCGCTCTCTCGAAGGCTCTTCATACTTTTTTTGTTATGCTTTTCATTATTATTATTATTATTATTATTATTATTATCGTTTTAACGGAGGAAGCCACAGAGTTGACGCATCGGATGCAAAAATCCTGTCTTCCGTAATGTCGGGTGGGGTGGGGTGGGGTGGGGGTGGGGATGGGGGCCGAAAGTTCGCTTTTATGCGTGCGATCCGCAAGAAGGTCCCTCGGAAGGGGGGAGGGGGTGGGTGGGATAGGGGCTACCAACCGAAAGAGCCACAAGAAAGACAACAACAAGATTACGCAAGAGTATGATAGATCTTATGTAAACCCGATTAATCGGCCCTTTCTCCCTTTCCCTTTTTCATTTCCTTTCCACGCTACTTAAACGCACTCCGTCACCCGCTCTCACCTCCCCCGCCCCCCCCAAAAAAAACCCTCACGCTCGATCCTGCTGCTGCTGCTTTTTTAAATTTCTCACCAATTCTAATGCCCGGCCTCTAGATTTTTTGTTTTTCTTTATTTCTTTCTCTCTACTAACCATTATTTAGATTTATATAATATATACCTAAAAATTGCAGCGCCGCGTCGCAGCACCGAAATACTTCGCGCAGCATTTTTTCAATATTATTATTATTATTATTATTATTTTTTTTTTTTTATCTTTTATATATCTTTTATCTAATATAATATAACTCACAAAAAGGAAATAAAACAAGCGAAAAATGAAGAATAAAAAGAAGAAAACGAGAAATGCCGACACTCGACTCCAGTCGTCGCAACAATACGCAGTTTAATAATATATGTATATATTTATGTATAAGACACACGCCGATCCGCACAAGGAGATCGGAGAACGAGGAACGGACGCGCCATCGTCGGAAGGATCTGTCGTCGGATGCTTAGCAGCAAAGAAAGCCACGTGGATGTATACGTGCAGCCGTCTCTTTCTTATTTTTTTTCTTTTTTCCTTTTAATTGTTTTTTTATTTTAAGAATAACGATTTTTAACGTAATTTCAAACAGTATTTAATGAGTAATAATGCTCGTTATATTCTCGTGAGATTGGACATAAACACACAGTACTACTTATATTCCATTGCATTATTTATGAATCAATCAGCTAATATAGTTAATGATTATTAGACTAATCGTTTAACCTAGATTTGTGATCACCCATCAACGTCAGTCATCATAGTCTCGGTATAACATCCCTCATATATCTCGTTTATCTCGCCCGGTCTTTCACGCACACGGCTCACGCACACGGCTCACGCACACGGCACACGCAGACGCACACGCACACGCACACGCAGACGCGCAGACGCACGCACGTACACCATTGTCTCGATTTCACTCTCAATTTCATTCCAAGATTCGCGCACGCAGACAGACATCCATCCTTGCTCCCTCTCTTCCTTCAACCCTCGATCTTTCGCCCAACCGCGCACTCACTCACTCACCCACTCACTATCTATCTATCATCTAGCTAGCTATTATTCTATCTATCTATCCCTCACGCCACTCAACTAATCATTGATACTATGGAAAACAAAAAACAATTACGAGTTTCGAATTTGCTCCTTTTTTCAATCTATACATATATATCTACGCGCGTACACGCACGCACTCAGGATCATGCGCATCGTGTGTGTACATATGCGTAAGGCGCGTACGCGTATAAAAATATACATATATATCGACGGACTCGTCTTTCGTTAACAAGATAAACCATTTCGTCGCTTTGGACCGACTGACTGCACCAGGAATTTATTTGTCTACTTAAAATAGATATTTTATTCCTGCTCCATAAATTTTGTCATTTTTCTTTCCACGTTAGTTCTTCTTTTAAGTAAATTAATAAACGTAATATAGAATGATTATAATAAACCGTAATCATAATAATAATAATAATAGATAGTAGTAGTAAGCTGACAGCAGTTAGTAACCAGATATTTTCTCATATAAATCTCTCACTAGTTGAAAATCTGACAATGGCACTGGCAACCAAAATTAATTTTTCATTTTTTGTTCAAACTCACTCATACACGTACGTGCGTACACGCTATCGGTATCTTTCTTTCCTGCTTTAATCAGGCCTCCGTATAATATTTATTTAGTTCACGTCCGAAACCCCGATTCTCCCATTGCCATCATTCGCTTGACAAATTTTGTTCTCTTTCATTCCATTAATTTCGCTCGCGTTATTTATCACTCTTTCTTTCGCTCCTTCTACTCTCTGTTCCACACTCTTTTTCTATCTCACATATATGTCCATCTGCTTTGTCCTCGATGTGCAATCAGCTGCCAGATAATTTATCTCGTTTTCTTCGTGTTTTTTATATTTTGTTTATATAGTTATATAACCATTTTCCCAACGACTACACACTAAATAGTTCAAATTTTTTGCACTTTTTCACCAACAACAACTGGATTGTTGCGCCGAATTTCTTGAGCGCCCATTTCTCTGTAATCAAATTTGCAGTCGTGCTTGTCACTGTATCGGTGCACAGAGCAGAATAGTCCACCACATCGACATTCAAAACCTATAAAATAAAGCATACGACAATATTAGCACGTGTCGTCATAAATCTGCCCCCATTATATGTATTAACAATCATTTTGTATTTCCCCTCACCAGTTAAGCCCACTTTCTTGCGACAAATAGCACAACGGTTTTTCTTCTTTTTAAAATCCTTGTCAGTCTCTTTACCATCAAAGCAGTCATCCACATCTCCACTGCTTACAGAACCTTCAGCAGCTGCACTACTGTTTCCCACTTCACTTTCTTGTTCATCCCTGCTTACCTTCAAATGAGAATTCCAAATTTTTTAGGTTAGATTTTCAAAAGTTCTCTTCAAAATCTTTTATTACATATACCATTATAAAATTTATGTTGCAATGTCATTTTATGAATACTAAAATTTAATTTGTTGAAAGTTTGTTAGATTTTGCGATTTTTTTTCTGAAATATACTTTTTCTAATACAAAACATGTTATTTAAAAAAAGAATTTGCTTTCATTAGTAATTTAGCCTGTTACCATGGAAACTGATAGCTTATAGGACAACTTAAAAATTGATCAACACTATATTACATATAAATAAAAATGTAAATAAATATAAATATTAATTTTTAATAAAGGAGACAATGGCAGAACAAAAGTAGTTATATAACAATAACAAGAATGCAATGAAATTGCTTACTTCTTTTGGACTGGGCAGATCTGTCGTTGGCTGGGGTATGGTAGGAATGGTAGGCTGGGCAGTTGTACCAGTAGAGGCAGGACTGCCAAAAGCGCTTTGCAACGTTCCAGCGTTACCAGAAGCAGTCTGCGAGGCTGGTACGGATGTAGCCGATACAGGGGGTTGCTGTTTCTTTTTAAGGTTCTCTTTGTAGCAAAGCGAACAGAGGCCGTCGGTAGCTGGAGAGCCATAAAAACCACAACCGCTTCTACACAGCGCTTGCATAGGATTTGACTCGCGCTCCATATTGAGTTTTTTGTATCTGTTTTTGCTTTCCAAGAATAAATTATCCAAGGTAAGTGATGAGTGGTAGGTTACAATAACCAATTTCACTCAAGCACTCTAGCAGTGATCACTGACTCCTCCAAAGAATAGTAACAGGTCTGCCAGTCTTGCAGCCTTTATACTATGGATTACTTCTTCGTGTTTGGTTGTCACCACGTATTTATCTGAAACAACAAAAAAATAACAGAACTTTAAGCAAAACTACAAAAAGAAGAAAAAATTTTTTTTATAAAGGAATTGGAAAAACATAATAGATATCGATAATCTTATTCCACTGATATTCATCGCTTTTTTATATTAACCGGAATAGGTGGCAACTGGCGGTAAGCCAATTAATAATACATCATACTTCCATAATGCCAGCGAGCTATAAAATAAAATAAAGCTACTGACGGCTCTTTCTACACAGGATAATATTGTCTGAACGTAAGGTCACGTCATCTCGTGGGTCAGGAAGTGCTACACACATTGATCACACACCCTGAGAGAAAGAAGGCAATTGGAAGGGGATTGAGTCGAGATAGAGGAAGAAGGACAAGAGGCTAGCTTGATATATGTAGGTTCATAAGTTGTTAAAGCGAGAGGTCTAACGGCCCGAGGGGGAGGAGGAGGAGGAGGAGGAGGAGGTGAAGGAGGAGGAGGAGCGAGATTAGTTGTGCGCGCGCGCGCTCGCGCGCATGCATACTCACGCAGCCAGGCAATAATCACGCACAATGAATGCACACGCACCTGAGGAGAGAGAGAGAGAGAGAGAGAGAGAGAGAGAGTACACAAAAGAAACTCGAGAGCACGAAAGGGAATGAGTAAACGTGCGAGTCGAAAGTCGCCTCGTCCCAGGAACGAGGATGATCGAAATAATGACGGGAGGTGGAGCGAGTAGGGAAGAGCGAGGCGAGGGGCGCTAACGAGAACGCGATAAACTCGGCACTCACTTTCGAGTGCGCGATCGTCGTCGCCGTCGTGTTGCAACAGCAGCAGTAGCAGCAGCAGCAGCAGCAGCAGTGGCAGCAAGAGCAGCGAGACGAGTGTCTGGAGGAGGTGGAATTGCAGCGGTCGCAGCGGCGGCGGCGGCGACGACGGCGACGGCAGCAGCAGCGGCTACAGGAGCCAAAGCACAACATGGAGTAGGAGAATGCTGATTACTCAGGACCATGCGAGTGTTGGGGCACCGTATATCCGGAGGGCCCTCGCTACGCTCTCTTACGAGACACAGAGCTGCTCGAGAGCTCTCGTTGTCGTGGGGAGCACGCGCACCACCTCCTAGACACCCGCACCACCACCTCACCACGGCGTCTCGCCTGAGACGCACACAGCACTCGCTCTCTATACGCTTGGGCTTGGGCTAATGCGAGCGAGCGAACGAGCGTGCGCGCGGGCGCGCGCACACGCAACTAGAGCGCAAGGGTGAGTGGGAGGAAGGGGGGGAGGGGAGGGGCGGACAGATTGCGCTTGCGTGTGTTTGTATTTGTGATAGAGAGGGGAGAGAGAGAGAGAGAGAGACTGCGAAAAACTCGACGTAATTACTCGTGCTTACGTGCGTGCGTGAATGCGAGCGAGCGAGCGAGTAGGGAGCACGCGCCTCGGGAGGAACCAGCGAACGAGCGCGCGCGCGCGCGCGCGCGAGAGTGAGAGAGAGAGAGTGAGATAGTAGCGGAAAATCCTCTCCTGCTCTTGCTCCCGTTCTCACCCTTTCTCTGTCGTCAACTTCCTCGTGGAGCTTTCCGCGCTCAGCAGCGGCAGCAGCGGCAGCAACGGCAGCAACGGCAGGAACAGCAGACCGACCATTAGGCAAGTCCCAAGTCCCTACGGTCGCCACGACGGCGGCTATGAGGACAACGAGGAGGAGACACTGCGGGGCACCAGCGAGTCCGACTACACCACTGCCGAGGCTTTTGCCTCAGTCGGTTGCCGTCATGCGCACCCGGGAGGGGATGCGACGTCGTCCCCTCGCTCCGCTTCTCTCGGACAACTCTCGCCGCTGCTGCCAGCCATAGAGAAAAAGAAGCTAATACAGAACAACCTCTACAGTACTACGCTATTATTGCCGCTGCTGCGTGTTGTTGTCGCCGCTGCGACGGCCACCTCGGGGACGTCGGGGACGTCGGTGACGTCCCAGTGCGGAGCCGTGCTCCCGAGAACGTTGACACGATGATGCTACCTACGAAGCTCATGGGACAGGCTTTCACGGGACAGGACGGCAAGAAGGTCCCCGCATGAAAGGGCCCCAATTTCGGTCCCATTATTACGAGAGGACCGGATGGTCCTCCCCCTCTACAGTCCCTTCCATTAATACGAAGACGACAAAAGCGCGTGGTCCATCATGATCTCGGAAGTTATCGAGAGCTGGCCAAGGCTCGATCTCTCGGACCCCCCCCCCCTTCCTCGAGCTCCGAGCCCCAGCCCCACCATCGTTATCCGAGCAGAGACCGACAGTTCTCCCTTTAAACGATTTAAGACCGGAGGACGAGGACCGAGTGGGAGGAGCAGAACGGAACCGAGAGCCGTTGTTCGTTCCCTTTAAGCTAGAAGGAGCCGATTGCCTCGGCAGTCCCGAGGCTCGGGATCGCGATAACGACAGATACGAAGGGCTTTTGTCGTCTAGCGAGGCTACATAGGCAGCGGATAGGTGGAACGGGGCGACCAGCCACCGGCCATACACTACTGGCCTCTCGTAGATGGCGCCACCCGAGTCTATGTGCGGTGCGAGGGGCGGTGCGAGGGGCGGCGGGAGGGTGGGAGGATGGGAGGGGATGCCAGAGAGAACGAGCTCGTATAGGCGAGCGCGCCCGAGGGCCATCTCCGCGGAGTCGGCAGGTCTCGAGTCTCGGCGACGATCGCACGCTCGTCGAATCGAGCCTCCTAGCAATCAGGTTGACTGGACCTGCCTCACCGGTGCGACCGGGGGAGTCGCGGCCTCGGACGGCCAGTCTACGACGAGGACGAGGACGGGGACTACCGTGAAAGCCATATGTTACGGCTCGGCGGTCGCAGTGGTTGCCGTCACTGCCACCGCCACCGCCGCCGTAGCCGCCGTCGCCGCTGCCCAATGAGAGCGCGCGAACAACACCTCGCCGCCTCCTCGAACAAATCTGGGCCTTTGGCCAACGAACGAACCTCCTCGACGCTATTTACCCCGTTTGACCCTTTCCCTGACCTCATGACCATTATTATTATTACTATTACTATTACTATTACTATTATTATTATTACTCTCGTTGTGTACGTTGGGTCGTTGTTGTTGTTGTGCTCGTGCCTCTGCCGTTGCTTACGATGTTGCTGTTGTTGTTGTTGTTGTTGTTGTTGCCGCCGTTCCCGCTGCTGCCGCTACTCCTGCTGTTGTTATAATGGGCGAGGCTGGACTGGTACTAGCGTAGACAGGAGTGCGAGAGGGGGTGGGGGGGAGGGACTGAACGATTCGAGCGAGTCCGAGTCGTCTTTTATTTTAATGTGCGATTGCGACATGCAGCCACGTTCGTTGTTGCTATTGCTGCTGCTGCTGCTACTACTACCGCTGCTGCTGCTACTACCGCTGTTACCTCTTTTACCGCTGTTAACGCTGTTAACGCTGTTACCGCTGTTAACGCTGCTAATTGTACGGGGCACGCGAATTCAGTGTTAGCCTTTTCTTCTTCTTTTTGTTTTCTTTTATTATTTATTTACTTTTTTTATTTATTATTCATTTTACGTTCGAGGCGCAGGCCGCCAACTAAACAGGCTTGACGGGGGGGGGGGGAACAACTTTTCGGACGGATAATCGTAGGAATTCGGCTGACCCCTTTTCGAGGATCGTCGACTGGCTCGTACGCTCGTCGGATACGTTCGTCGGATACGTTCGTCGAATACGTTCGTTGGTTCGCGCTCGCGCTACTCTCCTCGCCCTAATCCAGTTTTCGCTACGATGCATTTTCTCCTTTCGCTTGTTTTCAAACGCACGTCATGCCTCGACCTTACGTAAGAACTACTTTGTTTTGGCTCGCCACGAGCAGCGGCAGCACCAACACCAGCACCACCAACACCAACAACACCAGCAACACCAACACCAACACCAACACTAGCAAGCAGCAACACGAGGCACGGACTATATCGTAAGCGAAGGACACGCGCCCGCGTTCCTATTGTCAACGTGTGCAGGGACGCGATGTCCTTTACTACTACTACTACTACTACCTCGCACGTGCAAACCTAAACGTTAAACGGATCACCCCCCGCCAACAATAACCCTCTTCTTGCACCTCCTTCTTTCTAAACGGCGAGCATTCGCCTCCTTATCGCTACCAACCTCTCACCCTCTACGCAGAATGTCCGAGCGCGCGCGCGCGCTAAAGAGAGAGAGAGAGAGAGAGAGAGAGAGGGAGGGAGTGAGTGAGTGAGAGCGGGGGCGAGGGGCTATAAAGCAAATACGAATGGGTTTTGTCGGTCGAAGGATCCTCCCGAAGGGAGCTGCGTGTGTGTGGATGCGTGCCATCCGCCCATGCTGACTAGGCCCGAGCGCTAGCCAACGATAAAACGTTAATTTATTACGACCTCGATTTAGAATTTACTTTCTTTCCGACCTTGACATTGGCTTTTACTAGGCAATAGCATTTCGCTATTTATAAATCGAGGGTCGGCCGTCCCCCGCCGGCGGTACCCCGCTCGGTACTATCATTCGCCGTCAGCGCTGGGAAAATCATCGACCGATTACAACGACCGGACGTGACCGCCACGGGGCTCTCATCGTCGTGAAGAACGGTCGCTCGGGGGTACGGAGGAGGAGGAGGACGGAGGAGGAGGAGGAGCTGAAGGGGGTGGACTCCTGAGACGCGAAAAGCCACCCACCGCCCCGCCCCACCCCACCCCAAACTAGGCCCCACCTGTTCTTACTACTGGCAAGTGTCCAGCACCGGACCAGCACCGGACCAGCACCGGAAATCAAGACTTTCAATCGGCCGAGCATCCGAAATCCCGAATGCTTTATCTATGTTATTGCCGAGCGGCATCTGCAACGCCCTCCTGTCATTTCATTAATAAAAAAGAACTTACGGTCGGTGTCCCGCCGGCTTTGGCTTTTAAGATAAATGTACACGAAATCCAGCCACCCCCTATCGGATCTCGTCAAACCAAATTTCAATAGCAAAGCAATTGAACGTGGTGTAATGGGTGGTTGGGTGGGTGGGGTGGGGGTAGGGGGGCGAGCACGTATCGTTTATACACCCCTCCGCCTCTCGAATGAATTTAGTAAAAATAAAGTAAGTCTCTCGTCCTCGATTCCAAAATGTTTGAGCAAGAATCGATATGAAAAAAGTAAAAAAGAGAAATAAAAAAATCTAACAAATAGATAAGCAACCATCCGTCCCTAAATTTAATGTGGGAGCTGAAGCTGTTTATTATCAACGTGAACTGGGGCGTGTATTATATAGTAAGGAGTCGTTGACGCCCAGCAGATCTGTCAATTAGAAGGATAACCGTCAACTCCGGAAGGTCGATAAGATACCGAGGACTCGATGCCGCTTCGTCTCCGAGAATCCCTAAGGCCGACGACTAGTCACTTGCTCGTTGGCCGGGAGGGTGGCGGGGGTGTGCCGAGTGAAAGGAGAACTGGGGCAAAAAAATCCGAAATTCAAAGAGCGAACGGACGGTCGAACATTGCACAGCTGTTGCATTCTGCTGCTGCTGCTGCTGCTGCTGCTGCTGCTGCTGCTGCTGATGTTGCCGTTGCCGCCGCTGTCGAGAAACGTGCGCACGCTACTTGCCTCTCGACGCCCCCGCCGCCCCCTTCCGCCTCCGCTTCCGTCGTCCCCGAGCCAAGCTGCCAGGGCTCCTTCCCCTGCATCGGTGTGTACGCGCGCGACGACTGGGGAAAGCACGTGGAGCGCGATGCAACACCACGAGGAGGAGGTGGTGGGGCCTCTATCGTCGGTGGCCGTCTGCCCGAATCTCGCGGACTTTTGTTATAATGGCGGAGGTGTGGGTGGGAAGGACCAGGTCAGGCATCGCGCTAACGTTTACGAAGAGATAAAAAGGAGGGGATGGCGGGGAGAGAGAGAGAGAGAGTGAGAGAGAGGCTGCGACGATGTCGTCTCGGCACACGGTCGGTCGAGTCGTGCGACCCATTTCGGTCGGCTGTGAAAAACGCCCGCATCCATTGACTGCATCGTTGGCCCCGCGCCCCTCGACTCCGCCGTAGAATCATCGGGGTTGTACGGTGAGAACGAAAGACGGACAAGCTACGGACAAGCTGACTATTCGTAGAATCGTCACCGAATCAACCGACTACTTACTCCTCCCTTGCTCCCCCGCCCCTTCTCGTCGTCGACACTCTCGCGCCTCGACTTCGCCTGTTTTTCCAAGACTTTTTTCATTTTGCCCGGCGTAACGACGTTCCTTCGGATTACCGAGTTTCATTGGAATCCATTAATTTCGTGGACAAACACCACCCCGGAATCACAGCTACGGGCCCTCGTCGCCAGCGTAACCGTCGTCCCCTCCCCGCCCCACGCTCGACCATTTTTACAATTGCCAAAGGCTGCGACGACGGGGGGGGGGGGGGGGGCGCGAATCGCCAAATAACGCGAGGCGGTAAACATCAGGAATGCGTGCGTGTCTTGTGCTCGGCTGTTCGTAGTCGGTCGTCGTAGTCGGTCGTCGTCGTCGTCGTCGTCGTCGTCGTCGGTCGTCGTCGTCGTCGACCGATTTCAAAAGTGGGTTATAACGTTATATTATCGGACGCGCGAGCCGCTCAGTCGGGGCACCGATAAATCTTAAAAAATGAATCATGTCCGAGACATGTGCAAAATTAATTGCTTAAACGATTAACGAATTATTTCATCGAATCGCCGGGCCTCTTACGAAAGCCTCGGTGTGCTCGTTACTGCTCGGGACGCTGATCCGCTGGCTCTGCTATTGTGAGGAAACCAAGCCTACCAACGACTACGCGCGAATATCTTACTCTTTCCTTTTCCTTGTTTCTTTTTGACCCTCCGCCCCAATAACCCCACCCCACCCCACCCCAACCCCCGTACTCGTCGCGCGCCCTCTCACTCGCTCATCCTTTTGCGCTTTTTATTCGTTTGTTTGTTTCGTTTCCTTTCGTTTCGTTTCGTTTCGTTTGTTTCGTTTGTTTGATGTTCTTTTCATTAGAGTTGGCTCGCCAATCTCGATTGATTACCGAGAGCTCGAGCATCGGGTGGGTGCGTTATTGGGGGTACTCGTCGACGAGACCGGGGGAAGATGATCGATTGCGGGCAAAGATCTCGTCGCCGGGGCCCCCGTCGCGCTCTCAAGCGAGAAAACGTTATAAGGATATCCCCGGTGCAAGTGGGAAAACTTATATATATATATATATTATCGAGCTTAGATAAAACGAGGCGCGTCCGGCGAAGCGGCGCTCGATGATAGCGTTGAGCGCTCCGCAGCAGCGCTACGTATCGAGGACAATGGCGCATCGCCGTACGTGAGTCAGCACGGGTCGGCGTGAATAAAGGAAACGATGCTTTGATACCTGGAGTGCGAGGACGAGGGCCGATGGAGCCGATCGCAATGCTAATGCTGAGCAGTTATAAAGCAACGACGACGACTATGACGACGACTATGACGACGACTATGACGACGACTATGACGACGACTACGACGACGACGACGACGACGACGACGACGAGCTCCGAGGCTCCTACGGGCGGTAACAACAACAACAACAACGGTGGATGGCTTACGTAGCAGCAGAGAAGCGTGGACCGATTTTGCGGCGCTCCTCGGCCAACGGGGAAAACGTGCGTGCGTACCGCCGTGGCGCTGTCGCTCGTGGAGGTGGAGAGCTCAAGGAGAGGGAAAGCTCGAGCTTCGAGCGCCTTCCTCGAGGCCTAACTTACGTAGCCACTCCCGCTATGATTAAACGAAACGCGAGAGCGTCACTAGCCTGCGTCACCTTACGGATACGCATTTCGCATGTGCGCATCACGATTTACGCGAGTCACCGTCACCACCAACACGGACAACTTATGCCCCCTGCCAACGCTCTAACCGACCCACCACTATATTCTTAATATAATAATCGACCCTCGCGCTCGCTGGCCGACGATAATCCCCGCTCGGCTGACGCAACCGCCCTTATACACATTTTCCTTCGTTCCTTGGCGACCTCCTCCCTCCTCCTGCTCCTCCTGCTCCTCCTGCTCCTCCTGCTCCTCCTCCTCCTACTCCTACTCCTACGTCTTCCCACTCGCGCGCACCTTTCTCGCCGCTCTCCTCGGGCCCCCTCCCCCCCGACTCTCTTTTCATTTAAACTGACACACAGCTCGATCCGCGCCTTCCTTCCATCGACCCTTCTCTCCCGGGCTCTTTTAAATCCCTCGAATAAAAAAAAACTCCTCGAGCTTCGGCAGCCCCTGCGCCCATACCAATAAGTATTAAAGTCATTCCCACGAATTTCCGAGGCAAGCTACAAGTTCTTCTCTCTCGTCTCTCTCTCTCTCTCTCTCTCTCTCCTGCGTTTCCGTAGCGCTTATTCCCTCCTTGCAACCCAGTATCCAATAACCCCTCAACTAAGCGCGAATAAAGGAATACGGAAATACGGGAGAATGAAAATGATGAACAACAGACGAAACATGCGTACGACGTAATGTTACTCGGCACGTTTCACTCTACGCGCTATATATAGCCATACTTGTCGCAACGAATAAAAACAATGAAACTTTTAAACAAAGAAAGAGGTAATTTAAATGGGGGGCATAATTAATTCCTTTCCTTAAAAGTCATACTAATAATACGATTACTACGTGCGAGGCGCTAATATCCCCCCCCCATCGCCCAACCACCCAGCCAGCGGAATTACACGTGATTTGTAAATTGCGCACGCAACTTTTATCCGGGGCCAACAATAATAACGATTCGCCTCGGATGATCAAAGGCCTGCCTCCTGCCTCTCGTGAAAAGCAGCGAGACCCGATGTGTCACGAGCAGTGCATTTGCAGGGAACAATTGAAAAAAACACGTGGCAGCCAGGCAGGCGTGCGGCGCCTGCGTACGTCTATCTATTTTCATAACGCCACGAGTCTCTCGCCCGACCCCCTCTCCTGCCCCGTCGCCCGCGCGCGGACCAACTAGACAATTCACTCGTCGCGCTGCTTCTTTATTTCCATTCCGTGGCTTTCTTACGGGGACCGAGCGGCTTTCCATCCCGCCTCCGCCCCCGCCCCTCCCTCATTCGTCCCTCCACCCACCGTACGACCCTCGTCGCCGAGGCTACAAGCATTTCCACGAGATTACGCGCAAATAGAAGACAATACGAGCACGCGAAGGAAACTCAAGGAAATCAGCGGATTCGCACTCGATTAATATCTTCGACGAACAATCGACCTGGAGCGCACCACGTATCCACCACGTATCCGGAAATTTTAATGGCCATAGATCCGAGGGCGCGAACCTGATAACGTGAATAGGTTTCGTGATAATATCCGAGGAGAGGACGGGAAGCGCTACGTATGTATAAGCCCGACGACAATGCATGGACAATACGGACGATCGCTTGCCTTACGCTGCTCGACTTTCAAGGAACGAGGTTATAACTATATCTCGAAAGCCCTATTCGCGTGCTTTGTTTAAGCCCGCTCCGTTATTAATTGCACTTCCAGCGACTGCGACTGCGACTGCGAGTGCACTCGAGTTGCCGTTAACGCTGACGACGATGTCCACGTGCGACTCGGACCCAACTCCGAACTCCCAATAACCTTCGACTGATGGCCCATCCGTCCTTTCGTCCGTCACCCCACCCCGCCACCTTAATATTTTAAGGAGTTACGTGACCGGGGATTCGCAACCTCTGCGAAATCTCGAAGATAAAGAGCGTCTAAAGGAGCTTCCTTCGGGCTACGCAATCATAATATCCTCATTGTATTATTAACGAAACAGCTGTCGCGAGGGTCGTCGGGGAACCGAGATCGATGCCAGGCGACGAGCGAGCGGATCACCCCGCGAATTCTACCGTCATTCCTACATGCGACAAGAAAAGAGGTCTGCCGCCACCGCCACCGCCACCGCCACCGCCACCGCCGCCGCTTGCAGAGAGGGAGACGAAGGGGGGGTGGGGGGATGCGCGCACGCGTACACACCGAAAGCGAGCCTCCTGCCTGCCTGCACACGCAGCATTACCGCCAAGGTAGAGCTTCGAATCGATGTACCTTGACTGGCTAAACAGTGGCCAGCAGAGCACCGTGTTGGTGTCCCGGAGACTGCTTGAGAAAAAACTCGGAAAATAGTAAAACCTTCCCTTTAACAGCGCGGAATAATGCCGGTTCCGAGATTTCTGGCTGGGTCACGAGGTAAACTTGGGAAGCCTACCCTCCCTGCCCCTAAGCCCTCCGCCTTACATACCCATTGATCGTCGGGGCGCACTTGCCGACGCCTACGCATCCTGACCACGGAGCAGTGGCTTTTTCTGGTTTTCCGGGAACCTGGTGTCCATTACACCACTGACCGAGTATACCTGCGCTAATGAGACCGACCAACCCCTCCCCGCCCTGCACCGCAGTAATACCTACTATTAATCCGAACCGACACGCAACAACCCTTGCATCTCTTTTTCGTCGGAATACGCTTTTCTAAAAATTATCTATTCCTCTTGCGGGGAAATTAGACTGGCATTATTATGCTGGACGATTCGTCGAATCGAAGAGCTAATGACTTGCTTGAAAAGGCCCGCATTTTCCAGCTTCATTTATTATCCCTCCGCGCCACACAATCCCCCTTTCTATTACATATTACAGAAAATGTGTTTGCATTTTCTAATTTTACGTATCGTCAAGCCCCATTCGAAATAACCCGCTTTCGCGTTTCGCCTGCCTAAAATTACATAAAATGCATTAATCGCTTTAAGAGTAATATCACGTACATTACCGTTAGAAAAATTGATATATCTTTATATAAATAGCAATTAAAACGAAGGGATCCTCTTACAAAAACATAAGGAAGCGTGACCTGACCGTATAAATAAATATGTTTGTCCATGTGCGCCTGTGTATTATAATCCATTTTACTGTCAGGCAAGGCTATTTTTAACTGACCGAAACCACTTACGCGTCGGTAAATGTGTACCGCCGAACATTTGCAAAAACAAAATATACAAAGCCAAATCACACGATAGAAGAAAAAAAAAGCAATTAATATTTTCCAGGCATCCATTTATTAAAAAATGCATCGTTGTACAAGCTCTTGATCCGAAATTGGGGTGCGCGAGTCTGAATCTCCGAGCCACTAACAAGATATTTCTTTTGAAACCAACACTGTTTCACAGTCAATGACTTTGTAAAAAAATAGACTTGACATCTAAATCGCATTCGTCAAATATTTCCCTTCTCTAATGATTCCCCAATTATAATTCATTAATTAAACGTCGCTAAAATGAATTAAACGTAAGTTGTATCCATATGAAAAGAACGGAATACTGAAATGTAATACATGCACAAGTACATGGAGGTATGCATATGCATACGGTATTAAGAGGAAAATTGAATTAAAATGTACCTGCCTTATTACTCCGATCTTTCATGTCATTTCTACGCCTGAAATAATATACCATAAAGCGTAAATTGCTTAATTTTCAGAAAAATCTCCGCCCAGATTAATTCGCCCAAGCATTAAATGCGCATAATCGAATAATGCTTATATTATTTATTCAAACTGCTGGTATTCGGTTAAATTTTAATGAGAGTCCAAGAACGCGTACCTGATATACAGGAATAAAACAAATTATACTTTTAATAGTTACCTCGCTTAAGTGTTTTTGGAATCCCAATTGTAATAACGAGCGCATGGAGCACAATAATGCTTAAGCTGTTTGCATTATAAAAATTCTGACGAAAAATCAAAAGGAATATTCCTTATTATTCTAATAGAATTTAGAAGTAAATAATGAAATGTGGGTTGCTCTTACAAGTTAAGACAAAGGTGTTTAACTGTTCACGAGACGGTTGTTCATTACGAGCGAGACAGAGAGCGACTGACGGCAGGGGGCAGACAAAGAAATTAATACAAAGGTGAAGATAAAGCACAAAAACAGTAACATCGGTTACGAATCGGGGCTAAACCAAGTATAAATATAATAATATTTTTTTTACGTAAATCCGGAGGTTATTCTTAATAACCGCTTGTAAATATCGATAGATCCTACGTGCGGCGATGGGGGGGGGGGGGTGAGGGGGGCACGTCACCGTTTGCAATGGAATACATGTAACAATACAAATAAAAAAAAAAATAAAAAAAAACTTATATCTAAAGTAATAACGTTAAATCAATAAAACTTTTAAATTATGTAAATACTCGGTAATGCAAATTGATACTATGCAATATTATTTTTTTTTTTTTTTTTTTTTGTCATTGAACACGGATAATTACTGATAATATTTCTCATGCTCTTTGCATTCAGCACTGCACTTGTGCTAATAAGAATTCAATAATAATCGAAAAGAACGAAGACTTTTTCTTTTGAATTACATATATATATATATATATATATATACATGTATATATGTATATACTAAAGGAACGCACAATCAAGCACGATAATGAGATACAACAGAGAGAAATAACTAAATATTTGTAGATTCGTAAATATTTCAATTGATCGTTCAATCGAACGAGCGAATAAAAAATTATCCAAAGACAATTTTACACCGACTTTTACAGAACTTTTTACGTAAATGACTTTTTGAAAATAAGTAACAATATCCTCGCGAAACAAGGACTAAAGACAATGAAATTGTTATTGTTGGATTTCAACTGTTTATAATAACTACAATGCAGACAGAAAATAATGCAGGTTTGTACGAGTCAATTAGATATTAACGAATCAGCATTACGATTACATCGTTAAAAGAAGCTTTCTTATCAAATAATATATATAATTTAATTCTAAAGACATGTAATAATATTTGTCTTTAATAATTTTTAATAATATAAATAACTTTTATATTTGAATACGTTATTTTATTTGACTTACTCAATCAATGGAGAGTATCTAATGAATTTTTTTTTTAATCGCTGTATCGATTGCGGGTAAATGGCTCGATGCTTTTATTCGTTATAACGGAACTGTTCACCTCATAAATAAAAATATTATTTTATTATAAGAGGTGACGAGGACGATGACGACGAGGACGACGACGACGACGACCCGATTTTGGTCAAACTCAAGTAACAGAGAGATCTGACATTTTGTGTATTTGAGAAAGATAGGCGGCGGCCGAGTCAAGCGTATTTATTAAAAATCACGTCTCATCGCTTATTTAGTCGGATAACTGGCAGAGTAAAGAGTAAAGCAATATTGATGGCCGAAAGCAAATGGACAAAAAGAAAAGTGAGCGATCGAAGGATATTCGTAGCTCGTCGCGCCAGAAGAAAATCTCGAGATGGAGCGGCCCATTCCTTATTAATATAGCCTTATTACAGGCTTAGTAGACCAACGTCTGGAAATTCAGATGGCGGATGGCAGATCGCGCAGAGGTGGAAAGGGACGTATCTACCTACATACCGTCGTCGCCCTCGTATCGATCCTTAATTTTAATGCCCCGATAATAACGAATGTAAGAAAATAGTTGTGCATTTTAGATATTAAGCACTTTTTCGCGCATTGCCTGAAAGAGCCGAGCCGCCTACGAGTCACATTGAATTCTGTATAAATAAATTGAAATCCCTTGTAAAAGCAAAAATCTGGATTAATATTTTGCGTATTGTCTTATGCGTGCCGAGACCTTGACATAATAAATCAGTGGGGGGTGGGGTGAAAAAATTCCACGGATCTGGTGGATGGCCAAGTACTTAAAAGGATACAAAAGTTCTTGTGTACCGGTAAATTTATGATATTTAAACATTGTTGGGAAGACGCGTTATTGCTCTCCGAGTGATTGCACCTCTGCAATTGAAGGGCAATCAAAAAGAAAAAGAAAAACGATAAAAAGCAACAATTCTTAACCTTTGACTATATGGAGCAGCGCGACTAGGAACGTCTCGTATTAACGAGAGTCATCGGATTTTCAGCGGCCGCATGGGCGAGCCATTTTGATCGGACGTTAAGGCGACGTTCGATGGTATATGAATAAAAATCAATGGCCGCGTTGCGCAGCACTCTTATTAACGCATCTGATGACAGACAAGCGGATTGAATGTTCTATGTGGATGCAACACTGCGCGTGCAAGACGCATTAAGTAAGAGGAACTCGGTACGTAGTGCGGCTCGATTACACGCAAAGGCGCGCACACGCACACGGCACACGCACACGAGCACGCAGAGCGAGCCGTCAGAAGCAGCCGTCGGTAAATTGATACGTGCGTTTGGGTAAATCGAGCCGCGCCAAGTGTAAAAGATAAAGACTGTTATCTAAGCTTTAAATAGGAATTCCTTTATTATTAAATGGCTCGCTCGATGATAATAAACATAATAATTACTCGTATTATTTTCCCGAAATGTGACTGGTCGTTAAAATCGACAGCAGATAAGGAACAATAACGCAACGGGGCCCAACGTTGCTTTACGAATTTTTCCTTCCAAACATCATCCCCGAAGCGACGACGTTGAGCATCCCGAGAACCGCCGCGCACCCTCCATAAGACAATAGGAGCATTGGTTAGGAGCGGTGGCTAGAGATAATAATCATCGCCGAGGCGTTAACCTGCAGCATAAGGTGCGCCGAGGGTGCGCGGTAGGTGGGTGTAGATGTGGTTGGGCGGTGGTGGGAGGGGTGCGGTGGTGGGCAGCAGCTGGAAAGGTTCTCCGGCGTTGAAAAGGTGGCGAAGATTCGGTCGGGGGGAGGTCGAGGTGCGAGGCCTCCCGGACGAAAATACCGCGTCATCGGGACACGGGCGTCGCTCGGGCATCGATCGAGCCGTCGGCCGAGACACAAAGCGCTCGAACAAAGAAATCTTTCGCTTCCGCGCTCGGCTCTTTTTAGATATACGAACGCGCGCTTGGCGCTAGACGCGCACGTCGTGTCGTGAATCACGCGATACACACACGCGCGCGCGCGGTGCTTTCGCGATCGAGCTTCCTTTATCGCGCGAGAGAGCCACTGCTGATTCGCATAAAGGATTCCTATCGGAAAGCTGCTGCTGCTGCTGCTGCTGCTGCTGCTGCTGGTGGTGGTGGTGCTGCTGTTGCTGCTGCCACCGCTGCCACGGCTGCCTTCCCCGCCCCTCCGTCCCAACACCGCCGACGGCCTGCGTCAAGGCATTACATTATGAGCCACGCACACGGTCTGTCTTCCCCTGCTGCGTACGCGTGATCATTTACTGCACGCATCGTGTCTTTTATTACGTATGTCCTCTTCTCCTCGCTTCGTATCGCGACGGAGAGTCCCTGCTACGCGCGCGAGACTACTACTACTACCCACTACACCCCCCACACACACATAGGCTATCATCTCGCTCGGGTTACGGTCAGCGCGCGACGCCGATAAATGGCCCGATTTACATGGAAATTTTGATAGTTCCATTAGCTCGCTGGGATGTCGTCTTCCCCATCCTGCCCCCGCCCCCGCACCCCCTCCCACGTCGCGTTATGTCATGACGGAACGCACCGGGCTAACCTCCCTCTCGCCCCCGCCGGCGGCCGTCGACCGTCGACCGTCGAGCCGCTCTCGTGTAATTGCGTGCATTCGTAGATATACGAGGACTGTCGCTGAGCGACCGACGGCCAACAACTAGAAAACCATTCATTATTCAAATCAACCTTACTAATGCAATAATATAAAAGGCTATTGATCACTCGATAACCGACTGTACACCCACTTTGCCAATACGACGAAATCCACACTAACCTAATAAGATAAGAACGAGACCTCGATTCTTTGAACATCCCCCCCCTCCCCGCCTACGCCTACGCCGCCGCCGCCACCTCCACCGCCACCTCCACCGCCACCCCCGCTGCTGCTGCTGCTGCTGCTGCGCCGCGTTCGTCGACTGGGACCATTGGGATTTTCGATTTCGAAGCTTCCGTCGTCCGAACAAGGGCCCTAATCTACCCCAATAATCCTCCGATATCAACGATTTTCACAATAGACCCAGCCGCTCGTAACTGAAGTTCTTATTACAACGAGCCCGCGTAACCTTAATTGTAAATCGACGACGTTTATTGGATGCTTGACAAGCATCGATATTCATGCGATACTCCGTATTACATACTCAGACGTCTGACTTCAATAATAATAATAATAATAATAATATTCCCTCGCCTTTCCGCTAATATTGAATAATTTTGATAAGACATGTTGTACCGGCTTACGGGCTTTGCGATTAACGGATTACTGGCACATTATTTATTCGTCATCATAATTCACGAGAATTTGGAGAAGAGACTACTTACGTGTACTACATTGCCAACCGAGACGTATTTTTTCAATGCATTGCACGACAAATTAAAGTCGTTGAAGTATTATTTAGAAAAGGCGGGCCGAAGAGCGGGTATTATGTACATTCTTATCAACTATTAAAGCTTTGACATTCGTACAGTTAGGCGCGAGGAAAAATTATAATTACAAAGTTGCTTGTATTCGCGAAGCCTTGCTTCTTTCCTTTCTTCTTCTTCTTCTTCTTCTTCTTCTTCTTCTTTTTTTTTTTGTTTTGTTTTGTTTCGTTTTCAACCGAAACGGACTCGAACAATGCAATTATTTTCGTTAATCTATTAGTCCCGATGACGTTTACGTTATCTTCGCGGCATCGCTTTGGGCGCATACGTTTTACAAAAAGACAGCGTTGCATGCGAAAACAACGACGAAGTCTATATATTTTCGAATGGGGTTGCCGAGGACCGAGAGAGTCGGGCAAGCGTATCTTTCGTACACCGTAGTACCTTCACACGGTGTATTATTAGCATTACTTGCGAGCGCGTTGTCTCGCTCTTGCACGGATATTTATTTCTTGGCTGACCTTGTGCGCTTTCGACGCGCGGGGGGGGGGGGAAGAGAGACTTTTTACAATAAATAGAGGAAACGCCCGTTACGATATAAATCGAGAGTTAACGGTATAGAGTATACGTAATTCTGGTTTAGCCTATCGTTAAAAGCGCTGATCTAGTCGAGGAAGGTCGAGGAGGACGGGGACGAGAAGAGCTCCCGAAACCGGCCAATGACTCTCGCGCCGCGCGTGTAAATAAACAGAAGAAGTCGAGTCGTCGTCGTCGTCGTCGTCGTCGTCGTCGTCGCCGCCCTCGTCGGTTGGTAGCAGGTAAAGTGCATCCATCGAGCTCGTCCAATCTACTCTCGGCAATTAATTGGTAACGTCATTGTAGGAAAGTATCGCTCCCAATTGACACGACGTCTCCTTAATCTCTGTCCGAGCAAGATCGTGCAAGCGGCTTGGCCTACGCGGCTGATCGATGCGCACTCGATTGAACGGGACCCGAGCCGCCTTTTAACCCGGACGCGTAATTTATGCAATTCGCAGGTACGAGCCCGTGCGCCCACCCACTATTACGAACGCGAGAATACAGCCGGTCGAGGTGGCCTTTTTTATTATCGAGACGGCGGGAGCTTAAACGCTGCTTCGAGAAGAACGCGACTGCCGTTGCCTCATTGATAATTGGACAAAAATTGATAATGCCTCTTAACTGTCGTATGACTGTCGCGCCGAGCTGTAAAAGCATCTCGTTGCCATTGTCTTTCTTTTGTCACTTGTTCTGGCAATGAAAAGCAGCGTCTTGCCCCTCTCCCAGCAAACGATACGTAACGATACGAGCGGCATCGACGGGTAATAATAATCAATCTATGCGCGCCTCGGGCACGCTAACTCGATACGTACTTTCGTAATATCGGTAAGTGAGAATATTTAAGATAGGCTCGCGCAAATCAACAAGTCGAGGAAGAACGCCAAATTCTCTGACGCGATAACGAGCGATATACACATGGACTTTTTTAATTGTAACGGCGCGAAGGCGCGCACGTAGAAGAAGCCGTAGAGAGAGAGAGAGAGAGAGAGAGAGGATGAGAGACGATACGTAGTAGATTGCACGAGTCACGTAAGCGAGAAGAAGGTGGAGGCTGCTGCGCAATGGGTGCAACAGGCGCAACAGGCCGATTTTCCCGTCCGCTTTTTCGTTATTTCGTTATCCCGGGGAATTATATTTCGATCGCGCCGAACAAAGGACGCGCTGCTGGCAGTCTTGTATTACTGCAGATAGAGATAAGACAAAGCGGCGCGAGTGGCGCATTTAAGCGCTCGCTCAAGTTAAGGCCCGGACGAAAGGAATGAGGGGAGTTATTGGCTCGAGTGGAAGAAGAGCGGCAGCGCGGTCGGTGAAAATCCGTCCGGTGCATCCGAGTGCCCCGCAGGAGCAACGGATTCGGGGAGCGCGCGCGCTCACTGTCAACGACCTCGACCTTCCACCACACGTGGAAGTCTTCTGCGGCCGTGTGCGAGTCGGAGACAAAAAACAGTCGGTCGGACAGCTCGCGGCTTTGGAGGGAGTGGGGGGCAAGGGAAGTCAGGAGAGGACAGGAGGATACAGCCAAGGAGATGGGAAAAGGACGAGGAGAGTACGTAAGTGAGCGGTCGGTTAGTCGAGAGTGAGAGCGCGACTCGGAACTACTCGCCAACAGCGGCAGAGTAAAAGCGGCAGAACGGGGTTGGGTTGGGTTGGGTGGGGTGGGGTGGGGGGGAGGTGGAGCGGATGCCAAGAAAAAGGTCTTTATCGGCGAGCTTTTGTTGCGCGCGCGCGCGCGCGCGCTGCCGGCCCATGAAAACGGTTCGCGCGAAACCCGAAAATCCCCCGGATGCGCTCGGCCGACTCCTTTATTTCCGCGCTAACTTTAAAGAGGCGAACGAACGATCGCGTCGCAGGGGTCGAGGGCGCAAAAGCCCTCGAGAGCCTCGCCGAGCTCTAATATTATTACCGAGGCCATGCCTCCCCTCTCGTCTTTTACGCGCCTCCACGCTCCGCTAACAAAGATAGAGAGCGAAGAAGAAGGCGGAGGAGGCTCTCGCTTTTGTCAGATGATGCCAGCTGTGTGGATGTACGTATGTCTACGTAGGCAGTCGTACGAGTGCACTCGCGCACGCACGCACTCGCGCACGCACGCACGCACGCACGCAGGCACGAAAGGAGAATCGCTTTCACCAACGACGAGAGCCACGAACGATTTCCAGAACGCCTACCGAGCCGAGTCGGGGGGCCCATTTTCCAAGTAAAGCGAACCTATCTATGATTCTCTGCGTGATTCTTGCATCTGGGCCCGACACTCACATCCTCCTACGAATTATATTTTATCCCCGACTCCTCGCGCTGTTTTTTTTCTTTCTTTTTGTTTTGCCTCTTTATTCTTCGCTTTTGCCGTCTATCGCGAAAAACTGTCTGGATCTCGGTAAAGTCGACGGCAACGCGTGGGAATACGCGAACGATGACGGAGCGAAATCGTACGGACTACAATGACTCTTCCGCCGAATGAATAAAGTCGCTTACGATTATGACGACGACGAGGCAGAGAGGTAGAGCGCGGCCGAGCAGCTGATGGCTCTGCTTTATCGACGGCGACAACACTTTGTCCGGCCTCTACTATTTATTCCTATTAAGGCCCGTGCAATACAATAGCTTCCCCGATTCGGAGACCTAGCGACGAGAACAGGTAATAAAAAAAAAAAAAAAAAAAAAAAAAAGAAAAGAAAAGAAAAAAAAGAACCCCTATATAAGTCAGGTCGCTCCTGCGTAGCCGAGGGTGGCGATTCTAATATACAACAAATTTTCTTTTCAAGCCTCGGGAGCACATTCCGCCTCTTGTACCCTACGTATATAAATTGGCCTCGGCCTGCCGTTCCTTGTCCTGCAAGTTTTTATTTCATTAGCTTCTTACTTAGCTGCCACGAGCGAGCCAACGAGGAAGCTAAGCCTCCAAAGGAACCCATCCGAGGAATCGCAATAATCGCTTCGGAGCTTAATAATAATGATATCATTGGGACTGATTTTCTTCTTCTTCTTCTTCTTATTCTTCTTCTTATTCTTTCGTTATTTACCGAGAAGAACGGGGACGGGAATATGATTCATGGCAGCTGAGCTAAATGTAAATGCGATTTATGATAATTCACGGATCACGTTAAATGGCATTGGAAGCCGGTAAAGTGAACTGGTTCGTACGTAAGCCGTTGCTCGACCGGTGCTCCTCCCCGGACCTGCGACGGAGAATTACGTTTTCCAATGCATTTCCTTCCTGGAACCTTAATGGGCGGGGGTGTGCTGGTGCGCGGCGGGGCCGGGGAACAATAGGGATACACGTAGCTGATAAAAGCTGCCGTTTCTCTCCTTTCCTTCATTCCGATACGTAAGCGTGCAAGCCAAACACGAGGGCGACGCGACTACACGTGTGTAGTTCGCATTCATACTTCGGACGATGCGAGACACAGAAAAGGTCGATGTAGAGCCGGACTCGAGTGGGCACTGAATCGAGTCCAGATAAGGATCGAACTCGAACGACCTTTACCACAACGCGCCTCGCATCAAACAATAACAGGATTGCCAATTACTGACAATGTCTGTAGCATGCAAGAATATACCGTTCCCCGCTTAAGTATCCTTTATTCTCGAATCCAACCAACGTATATGCGTATACATACATATGTATACGTAAGGCTTTCGACTGTCTCTTTACGCTTTCGTCGCATACTAATCCTTCTCATGAATCCCAAGCGATACCACTTATCCGAGTCATTTGACCAAAGTTACGGCCAACTCCTTCCTCTACACGGATTATCAAGCTATCACCTATACTACAGCCCGCTGCTATTATATACATATATACATATATATATGTGATTGATCCAAATGACAACGTAAAGCATTTAAGCGGTTCTATCACCTTAAACATTCCTAATGAATAAAAAGTTATAAATTCGAAACGCACGGTTACATTATAAATGACGTTCTCGCTAGTGTATCACAAAAAGAAGTGATTATTCTATCTATCACTTCCGTTGATTAATAAAAGAAAAATTCGCAGCTCTTTCAGTTTCAAAAAATGACGCTATGTTGTTTAAATAAAATGGGGAGGAGTGGGAGTGGGAGGTAGGGGAAGGGGGGGGAGGAGAGTGTAAAAACATAATAAGACACGTAAGAAGATAAGAGATGCAAAAGCTATTGTCTGATTGTAAGATAGTCTATAAATCACTGATAAACAAATAAATCGAGATTGCGTATAATGTACGTGTTATATACACATTATTTCATTATCCGCGCTGGTTTATTCAATTATTCTTATCAAAATACTGAAAAAGAGCAAGTGCAAAGACCCGTCCGACTATAGTCAAACAGTAAATTTAATTTTTTGATTGTAATAGTAAGGCCAACCTAAATATAGCCTTGGCCCACCTAGCACCGCAATTTTTCCTTGAAAAGAATGCATATAAGCGTAAAAAAAATATATATACACATGTATAGAAGAAGAAAAAAGGCAGAGAGTGAGAGAGAGAGAGAGAGAGAGAGATGTAATAAAGAGTGTGAAGAAAATTACAATGTCACCTTATGACTGGCATAAACTAAGTAACGTTCACGTTTCAGCAACTAGAATACGAAATGACCGTAGAGCCATATATCGTTTCGCCTTTAATATCAGAAAGTGAATGGCGACTTGAGAGTTGTGGAAGCGGCGACAGCGAAGGGTCGGAGGGAGGAAGGATAGTCAGTTTCGCCTTTGACTCCACGCGCGACGGATGACGCACTCGTTGGCGCATGTGTCCCTCCTCCTCTCCTATTGGACTTATCGTAATCGTACTCTCTCTCTCTCTCTCTCTCTCTCTCTCTCTCTCTCGCTCGCGATACATCTATTGGTTTTGTCTAAATTAATGGCGCGGTGCTTATTATTGGCAATTATTTATTAATGATTGGCAGGTGCTTTAGCTTACATAACTTGGATTTACAAATTCTCATCTCGTTTTCGTCATCCGATGATACTACTACTGATAATAGTCCACTTTAGTCATAAGCCTTTTCTTCTATTATTCATCAATAAGTGTGAGCAACATATATTGGAATACTACATGCCGGAAGCATTTTAATAAACATTTCACGTTAAGAAAGAAGACGATAGTTTGAATATGGTTCATCAGACAAACATATTTTATATCTAAAACTTGGCATCATAGGATACAGCATTTAAACGTATAGATATTGCAGACGCTAGAGGCCAGTAAACAAGCAAATAATAACAATTTTTAATATTCGCAAAAATAAGCGAAGCGTTCCAGTTGTCAATTACGAGCATTACAAACTATAAATATCAAATGTTCGCTGCATTGGTTGAGTCCTCGTAATAAACGAAAATCATCCGTTTATATGTAACGTCGCGAAATTAATTCATTGGAAAAGAATATGTATATAGGGAAGTATTAGAAATACTTAGATAGGATATACGAGATTCGATTGGATTTGATTATATGAATGATATATATCACAATTCGATCTTTAAACAACTTAAATTTCTATAAACAAAGTGCTCTGTTTTACTATTACTAACGATGCACGTTTTCGAAATAACCGTATCGCTGGATTAAATTTTAGCCTGCAGATTTTCTTTAGACAGTAGCCGAGGTCCGTTAACTAAACAGGAACAGTATACAGAGCTTGTACAATATATAGATCATCGATATAGAAAATAAATACTAACCGTGATTCAAAAAGTATTTGAACTTTCCATAATTAATAAGCGTTCCTTGTAAATTATTTTTAGATTTTGTATCAATTTCTTGTATCACTACAGAGATAATCAACACCACACAAGTCAATTAAGACGGTGACTCAAGAGATTTCAGCACTCACTCCTGCCCCAGCCATGTATAATTAAACATATGAGTCCTACTACTGCTTTGTCTTTTTTAATAGCTATCATATTTTACAAATTAACATTTGAAGATAATTCGTTATTCGAAATTGCATTTAAATGATTAATTAATGTCATTTTTTAGTATGCCCGTTGAGCGTTAAATATTCTTGTCTCTGTCTTATGCGTATTGTGCGTCTCTACTTGCTGGATTCGGTATTGCCGTGGACAATTAAAGCAGACAAAGCACAGGCGCGTTAGACTAGCAAACCCCCTCCTGCCCCTACCCCTACCCAACTACCGCCGCCCTTTGATTTCTCTTTGAATTTCAAAAGCTCGACTCGAACTTTACTTGTGAAATTAATAATTTCCTTGCGCAGTTTTCTGCGCAACTGGAATATCTTTTCTATTTACACTGGGTTTCGAATTTAGCGGGATTCATGGGCTTGTCACAATTGTTTAAATAGAAAGAGATAGCAAACGTGTGTAAGGCCAGAAATTCCTGCAAATCGGTTCGTAAAAGAAGACTCGGCGAGGTCGATATTCTACGATAATTTATATGAATAACCTTTAAAATTTCTACAAACTTTATAAGATAAGTTGACGAAAGGACAATCGTATTGAAGTATAATATTAAACGTGCTTAGCCCACGTAAAACGATTAGGTAAAAAATTTTATTTATAATTCTTTGATTGTGTCGGCTTTAAATCGTTAGGCTAATTCGTGCGTTACCGAAATTTCTATTCAAAATCAATTTAAATTAATTATACCGAGGATAAATAATTTCATCCTCGATTTTGGCGAAAATGCGAAAAGTCCTCCTCGAGGCGCTTAAAACGAATTAAGATTGATGATTTCCAAACGAAGGTCACGATTTTAAATAAAACAAAATTGTATATGAATTTCAGTGGCCAATAATGCCATACAAGTGTTATGCCACAATTTCTA
Organism: Ceratosolen fusciceps; assembly: GCA_018883505.1. Classification (NCBI taxonomy): domain Eukaryota; kingdom Metazoa; phylum Arthropoda; class Insecta; order Hymenoptera; family Agaonidae; genus Ceratosolen; species Ceratosolen fusciceps. The sequence continues at coordinate 8,763,357 of RCIC01000006.1, read as the reverse complement.
TGCAGTTTCTGAATTACGCGAAAATAAACACATTAAGACTTTGCCGATAAAGTGGCGATTAAACATTGTAACGGACAAATATATATTTTATCTTGCGTTCGTTTTCAGATTCGAATTCGAATAAAGAAATTCACATTAAAAAGACGAGAATTCCAAGATTTGTTTGGCCGACTTAGATTTACATAATCTGAGCATTAAATGCGGATTGTTACAATCAATTGTTACAAGTAATGTGCCGAGATAAGTATTATGAAAATATACGACACGTAAAATATTAACTCGGACTACACAAGAGGATCGAACATAATTTAATATGCGTCTTTCCAAAGAAAGTTATCGCTTTAATAATATTTTAACAATAATGCCAAGAATACTTAGTAGTAATTGAGCGCTCGTCCTTGATTAAAAGTGTAAAATAAGTCGACACTTCTTTTTACAGAATTCGCGTCAAAGGTCTCGTGTCATAATATTTCTGATATTCTATTCGTGACTCTTGAACTCTTTAATCTTGGTAGGCCTCGCTTGACATTCCGATTTTATTCAACTTATTACCAAATCTTTAAAGACAAAAAACTTAATGTTGAGAATCTCACGAGGCGAAACAATAAAATTAATTAAATAATTAATTAAAGACGTAATTAAAATTTATTGTTTTTATTTACGTATAAAAAGATTCGCTCGCGAAACAACTATGTAGTTAAAAAATTGTAATTTAAGAAAAATACTAAACGAATAACAAAATTACTTTGCGGCATTTGCCATTTCAATCGTTGGGTGACAAAAAAAAAAAAAACTATATAGTACATGAATAAAAGTAGCAATAAAATGAGATTTATATCTATTCGTTACGTCGTTGCGTTCAATGATTAGTGAGGTTATGTTTATAAGAGGAACCAATAAGTCTTAACGGATGTATAAATAAAGTCAATGGCTTGATACCAGAAATTTAACAAAAATCCGAACTGACAGCATTTGCAAATCATTAATTAATTGACTTTTTTCTCTTTTTTTCTAAATTAAAATCACTTTTAAGCACTTTGAATAATATGATACGTTTTCTATATTCATGGCTAAAACGTCAATTTCATCATTCATCCAATGCTATTTATTAATTTAAATATTTATTTATTGTCATTTAATAATTTGTCCGAATACGAAATCACGGAATTTCTGCTTATATTGTAAAAAAAAAAAAAAAAAAATGCCCTACAGTTTGATATATTGATAATTGCAAGCAGCTTACGTATAATCTGTAATAGCGATAGAAGTGTAAAAGCGAAACAAATATTTAGGCAATTTTAATAACTATGTTTTGTCGAGAAATGTTAGAACATCGTCATAATAGAGTAGTGCTATGACAAAAATATTTAATATTCTAATTACATGGAGAATATTCCATGGAGAAACATTCGGATCTTTTGATAAAGAAACAGAAAATCCATTATATTATATCGAGGCGAGCGTTTATTGTAATACTTTTGTTGGGTATAAAATTTGTTTAAAAGAAAAAAAAAAAAAAAAGGAAAAAAAAACTCGTTTTCCAATAATCCAGCGACATTGTATAATATCATTATAAATTTTTCTCCGTCAAATTGTAAATCCTAGAATTGGTATGAAATGAAATAAGCGCTTACTCGATGATAACGATGAGTAAGGAGTTCAAACATTAATATTGGTTTATCAATCAATATAATGAATGCGCTGGGCTTATTTATAGCGGTAAAGCGTATCGAGGCTCGACACATCAGTTCCCTTAGTCATAGCACCGAAATCTGTTGCAAGGCAGACTTTGAGAGACCACAAGGCCTGGCTTTGAGAGAGGACAGAAGACTCCTACCCAATACACCCCCCCACCCCCGCCCCACGCACATTGGAAGGTTTGGCGAAGCGACCTCATCTAGGGACGAGCAGTGTTAGGGCAGGGAAAAGGGAGCGAAGCAACGATTTCCGCATCGAAATCCGGAGGCTGCCAGTGAAATACTATAATAGAGATTAGGAGGCGGACCAATGAATCTTAACCTTGGCGGAGGATCGTTCGCATAGCGCGAATTTTTTCACCTTCGCGCGCCTGCTCAGTTCAGATATCAAAAGACGAGAAGAAGATACAGCTCGAGGTCACTCGCTCCTATTATAATCCCCTGCTAGCTGTCCACGAAACGGCCGTATATTTTTTATCTATTCGTTTTATTGCCTCTGTCTCTCTGTCTCTCTGTGTGCGTGTTGTGTGTGTTGTGTGTGTGTGCTTTCAGTGCGTCTCGGGCCGACGTAAAAGGATGGTGGTATTGGGTTTTTATAGTGCAAGCCGCTCCACGAGTTCTGGCAAATTTTGTTGTTTTTGTCTTTTTTTTCTCTTTTTTTTTCTTTTTTTAATACCGAAATGTTGAAAGGACGATGTGACACTCTGCTGCTAGGACATAATAATACAATGTCGGCGGAGCCACGCTATTCGATATTAAACTCGCTATTCAATTTAAAAATACCGCATGCTTTTCTCATTTCTTCGTATTAAACGTATAGAATTATAAGACGTGCTTATCTACTCTTTGCGAGTCCAATACCAACAACGGACCACTATATACTTCAATCCCACCGCTTGCTTACGGTTTCTAAAATATATGTATATCATCGTCATCGCCATCGCCATCGTCATCGCCATCGTCATCGTCATCGTCATCGTCATCGTCATCATCGTCATCGTCATCGTTATCATCATCATCGTCATCGTTATCGTCATCATCATCATCATCATTTCACTTATACTTGAACAGAGCGCACGTGCGCAGTAAATTCTTATTGAGAGATTCTCACGTACACAGATGCTCGCGCTTTACCGCCGACAGAGATAAGCCACACATGTATTTCACGAATGCGCGTGCCAATGACAATTAAAAGAAAAGATTTAAAATACAAGGACGCGATAGACCAATAGGAATTCGCCCGTGGTATCCCGATGCGCTGTAATTCACTCTTTATTCCTTATAATTTTGTCGGCCGGCGTATTTATATACAGACTTATTCGAAATAAATCACGGCTTTTATATTAAAAAAAAAAAAAAAAAAAAAAAAAACAGAAAAGAAAAGAAAAGAAAAGAGCACAGGCACGCACGCACGCACTCACACGTACGGAGAATTGACTCTAGGATCGGAATAATGGTAATTGCGGCTGGCGTAGTACGCCACCGTGCGTGAGCGATTGCATAAAAATAGTAAATTTTCAAGTTGGAATGTAATTACGAGACGAGTTTCGCTCAACCTCGCTTTTCGTTACTTTTACATTTGGTTTAATGTCAAACTAGCCACGCGTAAACAATAACTCCATAGGGCTTATTCTCGATACGGGCGTTCGCTAAATCATCGATCTAGTTTTCCCTTCGGGGACGGGGTACAATCAAAGGTAATCGACGAAAGGGACGAAAGGGACGAAAGGGACGGTAGGGCGTGGTATTAATTATAAAGGAGGTATTAACGTATAAAGTCGCGGAAGGAGGCATTCGCTTGAACCCCCCCCCCGCCCCTATCGATGTAATTATTATTCGATTACAATTAGGTCGAGCGAGTTCGAGCGAGTACTAGCGAGTTCGGGTTAAAATTCGTAGATTCCACGTATCGGGCGTAATATAGCGGCGGCGGAAGCTTTGTTTCGAGGAATCGTTAGGGTGCCGAGCGCCAGATTATTGAGCATCGTTCTCATATTTCCATTTGAAAAATGCCCGCGCGTCACTTTGAGGAACATTAGGCAACGAACGACGAGACGTTAGAAGGCAAGAATAGAACGAACGTTGCTCCGTTTGAGAGCCCGGATCTTGGAGGCTCAACGTTAAGCGATTAGAAATTCACGTCTTTATGTTCTACATACCAGAGACTTGTACCATTACTGTCGCCGATTAAGAAATTATGATGAAATCGCCGATGTTCTATGAAGCTCGGCGGCGTCCACGGTCGATTGCAGCGCTAAAGGCGAATAACGTTAAAACAAGCCGGCCGAGCCCATAATATCCCTTCCTCACGGCTAGCCGGATCATTGAGGGCCAGGGGCGGGGAGGGGGAGACGGGGAGAGGTCGTTCGATGCTGAAAAAGACGGCGGTATCGTCGGCCCATCTCCATTCATGCGTCAGGACGAAGCCCTCCGAAAGGTCAACGTAGCGCAAGGACGGAGCGGTCGTGCGGCGGCGGTGGCGGTGGCGGCGGCGTCAGCGAGGGAGGGAGGGAGGGAGCTGCGAGCGGGAGAGGGAGCGGGAGAGGGAGAGGGTATCGGATCGAGAGCCGCGAGTGGCCTTCTACATTTTCAGTTCGAAGGGATGAGCTGGATCCAGCCTCTCCCGCTTTCCACGCTCCTCGTGTCCGCTCAGCCGTGGTGTATAACAAACAGCCCTTTCCAAACCACCATCGGTCGTATCCCCACCCGGAGTCTGGACCCCTCCCTCGCAAAGCGCGTACACACGCACAGTGAGAGATAGATAGAGATAGATAGATAGATAGATAGAGAGAGAGAGAGAGGCGCGCGCATTCGACGAGAATCAAATACGGGCTTTTCCTAGCCTAGACTTGAAACGTCAGTACGACATCGTGTCGACGCTCTCCCCTCTCGCCCACCGACCCGCCCCGCCATCCCGACACATCGGGAGTCAGGAGGAGGTCCTTTTTCCTTTCCTCGCAGAGGACGTCCGAGCGAGAACGAGCCGCGAATGCGTTAATCGCTCCTAGAAATATATAACGTATACCACCTGCAGACAAAGGACTTTTCTCAACACTTTGTTTATTAAAATCTCACAGTTGGCTGTCCGTAACTTGTTTAGTTTTTTTTTTTTCTTTCTTCCTTCAATATACTTTTTCCCAGCCTAGAAAACGAAGGCGCATCGTTTTCTTTAAGAGAACTACCTTTTACGTTCTACGTTCTATTCGGAAAGGCAAGTTGAATATTCAACGCTGCCGCGGGAACGTTTCATGAAAAGTAGTCACGTTACATTATGATAATTTGTGAAAGTGTTACTATTTTGCTTGCTTAAAAATACATTTCTCAATCATTAACCGCCGATAGAAAAATCCGAGTTCTCCGAGCGCGGCCTACGTATATTTTACTTGTTGCATTGCGCATTCGAAGCGAGAGGGAGGGGGTAGGGGGAGGAGCGTAGGGGGACTTTAAAATCTACGAATTTCGATTAATGCGTAAAAATAATATTTATTGGCGATTCCATTGTCTGCCAAAGAAATTTATGGAAATAGAAAACTACAACCACGAGATTGTAGGTTAGAGCATTTAAAAGTAATGGATAAAACTGTTTTCTCTCTCTCTCTCCTTTCAGAACGTTTTCGTTTTACGGCAAGTCCGCGTCATTATTACAACACTTTCGTACGGTCTCGTGAAATTTTACGTGTTCCGATCAATGTTTCGCTCCTCTAATATAAATAATAAAATTTCGCAGAGACTATTTCACAATAACATACAGTTCGAGCCTTTCATTGAGTTAATCTTGAGATTTTTCGAATTCAAAACTACACGTTCGACAAAAAGCTTAATCTCTTTGAGAGAAAACCAATAAGAAATTTTAACGAGAAGAAATCAAATCCTAATGGAGATTAAGAAATATAGAAAATCTTTGTCTACGTAGTTGTGCTTGTGATCGATTAATTTTATGTCATAAATTCGAGTTTTGTAAAAGTTTTAATTATTTAAAATATTGCTCACTGTGTAATTTTGAGGTTAGAAGTAAGTCAAATGGCAAGAGAACGAGGCAGAAGACTATTTTAAACCATTCGTTTTTCAGTACTGCACGTGTACATTGTCTATATTCGATTGTTACCTACGTGCATGCCGCACACACACGTGCACTCCGCGTATTGCATATGCGACCGATTGCATCGGCGTGGCTGCATCGGGGCGCATGTGTGCGTACGAATTAAAGGTCAAGCACAATAAAATTGCATGCAAAGCAATATGTACTTATTTAATTATAAGCAATTTCTCTCGCTAACGTAAGACTATAAATTTAAAGGTTCATTCTTTATCTTAGCTGCTTTGGAAAGTTGTTAACTTGTTAGTATTAATTGTGTAAATTAAGCTATAAAAGAAACTTTCGTTCGTATATTCGTATGAAGTTGTGTTGGCCCGATAAGATCTTGAACGTTATTTGTTGTGTAATGAGTCGGGGGAGGGGGAGGGGAAGGGGGGAGGGTCAGGGCAGACAGAGACAAAAAGATATGACATAGAGGAGCGATCCTCGAAAGATGGGTTATGTGCGGTGGGGTGGGGAGGGCCTTCAAAAATTGGTGATTCAATGACGACATAACATCGGGCATTGTATCATCGGCCAAAGATGAGGAAGGAGAAGAAGAAGAAGAAGAAGCTAAGGGAATGTCCCCCCTAACGACTCGTTGTCGTTGTCGTTGTCGTTGTCGTTGTCGTGTCGTGTCGTGACGTCGTCGTCGTCGTCGTCGTCGGCCAACAAAGTTCCGATGCACAAAGGAAAGAAACGTCATAAGCACAAAGAGCGAGGCGGCGACGGCGACGGCGACGGCGGCCGCGGCAACGGTAGTGGTGGTCAGCCGAGGGACAGAGGGGGGGGGGCACCACAGAACGAGAGGGACACATCGCGTCGTAGAAATAGAGGAGAGTCATAAGACACGAAAGTTCGCCAATGAGATGGTAATGGTATATAATAGTTAGGTGATGAAGGGAGGAGCAGGAGGAGCAGGAGGAGGAGGAGGAGGAGGAGGAAGAAGAAGAAAAGGAAGGTGAGGAATCATGCATGAAGAGCCGAATTTGGTACTCCATTATGTTCTTCTGGCATGTTCTCCTCGAGGCAGGGAGAGCAAGCACCTGCATGCGTTGGGCGCAGGCGCGCCATGGGCCCGGAAGAGTCGAGGGGCCTCGAGGTGCTGTGTAGGCCAGCCTCGACCGTCTTCGCCGACTCGGCCCTCGAGGTCGGCCAAATCGACGGCGATCGAAAGCGAATGCGAGGCGCACGCGGTACACTACTAACTACATCATGCCTCGCGCTTCCCTCGTCTCCCCCCTCCCCGCCACCGTCCCGCCCCACCCCACCCGCACACAACCAATTCAGTCAGCTTATTTAAGCACTCGGTCGTGCTCTCTCGTCCCTGGCCTCGCTCATTCCGCTGGCGCGTGTCGTAGAGGAACGACGAAGTCGTCGTCGTTGTCGTTGTCGTTGTCGTTGTCGTTGATCGCCCCGATACACGTCGACCGAGTCCAGGAAGGGAGAAAGCGGGCCGCCTGTACAAGAAGGATGGAAGCGACGCGCAGTACGCACACGCGATAGCAATACGCGAGACCTGGCGTAGCGCGCGCCAGATAGAGAGAGAGAGAGAGAGAGAGAGAGCAGGAGCGGGAACGAGCGTTAGGGCGGCGTGGCGAGCAGGGTGGGGAGGGCAGACTGATAGAGCAGCAGACAGACCGACAGACAGCGGTGCTCCGCGACGTGGTAGGGGGTAGAGAAAGAAGGGGGCGGGGGTGGGCGGGCGACGAGCACAAGTATGGGAAGCGACGGACGTACGGGGTGTAATAAACACACGCGCATCTGTATGCGGAGAGGATCATATACGGATGGATAGACGGAAAGCGCACGGTGGGCGCACTTGACCTGAAATTGTTTTCTCCGTATTTTTCAGTCTCGCTCGAGCGCGTGGCCCTCTATTCGTCGTTCTGTTATCTCTGCGAGCCTAGTCGAGCACGACAGAACGTAGCAAGAATAACGCCAATGCACACATTATTACCACTTTTATCACTTTAACCACTATATTGCCACTGTAGCCACTATTGCCACTATTGCCGCACTACTACCGCACAACTACCGCTCGCTTTCCTCGACCAGGAGGACGTCCATGCCGCGGGGCCTACGTCACATCCGCCCGGGAGGGCGTTCGCGACGAGTCGTCGGGTCCGCGGGTCTTAAAAAATAGAGGGGACGCCGTCGCGGCGGTTGCGTGGTCACGACCTGGTGCACGAGGGAAGGAAGGGACGGGGCCGATGGCAAGCGGGGGGAGGGGCGAGCCTCCGATCGGAAATCAGAGGGTAGATATGGACGCGTTGGGGGTCCGCTTCTCTGGGTGGGAGGAAGTAGCAGAGCCGCCGACAGAGGCTCTCGGACCTGGTGCTACTGCTGTTGCTGCTGCTGCCGCTGCTGATGCTGCTGCTGCTGCTGCTGCTGCTGCTAATGCTGCCGTTGGTAGGAAAAACACAAAGGAGAAGCGGCGACGAGGGGCGAGGATACTCGCGGTGCTGTCTAGTTAGTTAGCTAGGGGTATCGCGACGGGCGGCAAAGGGGGAAAGGAATGCACGTTGCTCGGACTTACCTAAGGTTGTTGCTGCCGTGGTGTAGCAGAGCGCAATATGTCAGCTGACTTGACGTGTGGCCGATCGCAACTCCGCGCCAATATCCCACATAATTATTCGGCGCAGATGACGCCTCGATGATCGCGCGGCCGCTGCTCCTCTGGACGTCGAGGTTCAGGCGCCGTCGTCATGCCACTCGAGCCCTGGCGCTCCTTCCCTCGATCCTCCTCGGCCTCCTGGTGATACGAGCGGGGCTGTCTCGCTCACGGTGCCCTTCGCCGTTTTCGTTTCCCCCGCTGCTGCTGCTGCTGCTGCTGCTGTTGTTGCTGCTACTGCTGCTGCTGCTGCTGCTGCTGCTACCGCTGCTATTACTACTACTACTACTACACTACTACTACTACTTGGCTCGGATTCAACTGGTCACTCGCTCGGTCCTCACTGACGACGACGATGCCGTCGGTCGGCGGAGCTAGCTCACTAATCCGCGTACGTCCCCGTACGCGCTCTCGACCCGACTCCTCGAATTCACACTTCTCTCTTGCTCGTAGCCGTTGCCGTAGCCGTTGCCGTAGCCGTTGCCGTAGCCGTTGCCGTAGTCGTAGCCGTAGCCGTTACCGTAGTCGTAGCCGTAGCCGTAGCCGTAATCGTGGTCTCGGTCGTGGTCTCGGTCGTGGTCGTGGTCGTGGTCGTAGTAGGCCTCCTCTGCTCTTCCTCGTTCCCGTCCGCGTCCTCGTCCACGTCCTCGTAGAAAAACGACACACAACTACACACTCACAAAGCACGAAATAGGAGGAACGTAGCACAGAGAGGACGGACGAGCAGCAGCAACCAGCGAGGTAAGAAGGCAGGCTGACACTCGCGTCGCGGCGAGATCGAGCGAGACGAAGCGCGATCGTGTGCTCGTGAGGGGGAGGTGGCGAGACTGGAGGCGCTCGACGGCGACGGGCTTCCCTAGCCCAAGACGGAAAAAGAGACGAGGAGTGACTGAGTGAGCGAGCGAGTGAATAAGAGCGAGCGTGAGAGAGGGGAAGAGAGAGAAAGAGAGCTTGCGTGTGCGCGCGCGCTCAGGCGCGCGAGTGTGTCGCGAGGGGCGGCGCGGAGAAAGACTGATGTAGAGGGAGTGAGGGCTCGAGGGATGAGGTGGGGTGGTGGAGTAGGGAGACACGGGGAGAGAGAGAGAGAGAGAGAGAGAGAGAGAGAGAGAGAGATTAGCCTCGAGCCAAGTTACTTTCCGAGAGAGAGGCCGAGCAATGAAGGAGAGAAAAACAACAAAACGATGCGCTAACGTTCCTCCGATATCTCCTTCTTTATCTTCCTCTCCTCCGAATGAGTCTCTCTATAGCTAATTGTCCCACAGCTCGTCCCCGACTGTCCTTGTTTGTCGCTCGTGTTAGGCCCACCGCAATATGATAAGATCAAGGTGGTAGAGCACACAAGGTGGGAGCGGTGTCGGTGTCGGTGTCGGTGTCGGTGGCGATGGCGATGGCGATGGCGGTGGAGGTGGAGGTGGAGGTGGCGGCAGCAGCAGCGCGAGCACCACCACCAGCAGCAGCAGCTAATACTGGAACAGTTACGAGGAAACCACGAGCTTCTTGGGCATCCCGACAACGGCTATCCTCGACGAGACTTGACGTAGTCCAGGTCCTCTTGGAAGGATAGGTTATGGAGCCTCGATGAAGGCGAGGACTAGTACGTGCGCGCACCTTCCGCACCTTCTTCCGCACCTTCCCCCGACAATGATCGGGATATGCTAGATACGATACCAGATTGCCGTGTGAGCGGGGCGGAGAGAGGAGAAAGTGAGAGCGAGAGACGGAGGGAGAGAGGGATAAAAGAGAGACCCCCGCGCGTACGAGTATATATATATATATATATATATATATATATATATAAGGCATATAGAGACAGAATGAGAATGAGAAAGAGAATGAGAATGAGAGAGGCCGATCGAGAGGGCGGAGGTATGGGGAGGGCGGGGAGGGAGATATTATGGGCACGACAAAGCAACGGAACTCGCTGTAAAGGATGTTTTGCGCGAGGAAGTATGGCCCTCCTTAGACGTAGCAGCGACGTACGGGAGCTGCAGTCGAGCTCTCGGCCCCGATGACGACTACTACCGATGCAAGTGTTAATTCTCTACGGGAGAGAGTCGGGCTCACAAGCGCTGCCTCGCGTTCTCCCACCACCGACAAACTGCTTTTCTCTTCATCCCCATATCTCCTTCACACTCCCAGGCTTTCTCAATGCATTCCCCCTCCCTCACCCTCTCTTTTATCCTTTCGCGCTCTTGCTCACTCTCTCTCTCTCTCTTTCTCTCTCTATCTCCCTCTCTCTCTCTCTCTCTCTCTGCTTTTCCTTCGACGTATGTATGTATTTTATGTATGCATGTATGTATGTTGTAGAGGTATATATATCTATCTTCCTTTTCCTTCCTTTTCTAATCTTCCGTCACCTCCACGGCAATAACCCCCACCACCGAAACTGCAGCTGTACTTTTATTGTGCAAGAAGCTTCAGTCGGACATTAATTACCCGATTGCGCGATATTCTTTAGCTGATCGACGCAAGCTCGCGATTCACCATGCGAAACTCGCTTCCTCGTCAATTTCTATATAATTCAAGTAAATAATGTGCATGTGTGCGCGATTTTCGATATTTCCGATGCTCAATTTCTGGCCGCTGCCTAATGAATTTAGGCATACGATTTTCGCCGCGGGATGGCGCTGCTCTGCATCACTTACTGTCAATGCACTCATCAGCGGTGCAACCTTAGGCAGATCCGTCAGCTTATAATTACGATTAGTCCCCGTCGGGCACTTGTGCTTTTTGTCTTTCGTGTGTACGTAATACTTTGTTCGCTCATTCTACCCCCCTCCGTCCCCCCCTCTCTCTCTCCCTCCCCCGAGCTATACCGTTTATTTACGGATAATGCTTTTGAAATGTCTAGCGCCTTACTTGTTAACAAGTGATTTTTTTATACATATATATATATATATATATATATATTTATTTATATATATATATATATATATATATATATATATACACATATCCACATGTGCAGACGTTATCTTCTTCGCGCAATGTATTTTCAAACAATGAATAATTGTAAAAACTTCAAAATTGTAGGTTACATCTACTAGAGAGTCCAATTTGTTTTGATATGGGACAAAGAGACGCAGCTATATTACTTGAGCTATAGGAATCTGTAAAATACCATAATTTCAAGAAGGAAGCTAACGGAATTGTAATTCAATTAACGTCACGGAGAAGTAATTATTTTTATAATAATCATGGCATCTAGTAGATCAAGACGAGCTAATGCCGGTAATAAGATGGCAAAACTCCTCAACGAGGAGGACGAAGACGACTTTTATAAGACCACTTACGGCGGTTTCAATGAAATTGAACAAGATAATGATTACAAGTAAATTTTTTTTTTTTTTTCTTCCGCATTCGTTTATTATTTCAAAAAAATAATTAAATACACTCTGTCATTAGGGAAGAAGCGGAGGCCGAAGATGAGGTTGATTCAGACTTTAGTATAGATGAAAACGACGAGCCCGTTTCTGATCAAGAAGTCGAAGAAAAGAAAAAGAAAAAAGGTGTTTTTACAAAAGCTTACAAAGAACCTGCGAAATCTACCGTAATCAAACCTAAAGAAACACCCAAGAAGAAAAGAACAAGAACTCAAAAAGTAGCAAGAATCTTTTTGAATAATATAGGTAAGGTATTCTGAACGAAACATAGATTTAGTAATATTATTTTACGTAATCCAAATGTTATAATTGCAGAAAGAAAATCAATTCGACGATCAACCGCTGCAAAATCTGCTGCCACGTTAAAAAGGTTAAAAGAACGAAATGAGGATCAACGGAAAAAAGTTAAAACGGTACGGCATGATGATTACAAACCAACGCAAGATGAATTATTAGAAGAAGCACTTTTGACAGAAGAAATAAATCTAAAATCTTTAGGTAAATGATCCCCGTTGTACATAATTTATTCGTTTAAATTGTGCACACTCTGTATGCAAATGTACATTGATTTTTTAATTAGAAAAATACCAGAGGTTAGAAAATGAGAAAAAAAATGCGCGAACTGTTAGAAAAACCAATGTAGGCCCTATGATAAGATACCAATCATTGTCAATGCCTGTAATGGTATTATCAAATTCTAATAAGGATAAGGATAAAGAAGTGAAAGTACATTGTGATGCTGATAATGAAATTGACGAAACGCCTACAAAATCTAGTGAGGCAGACACCAAAAGGTAATTGCTTGTTTTAATTTCGCTATAAATAAGACTGACAATCTTCTTTGTTTAAAAAAAAAAGCAGTATTAAGAGTACCAGGGATAAGGCGAAGGATAGTAAAGTTACTCCAAAAGAAAAAAGTTTTGATTGTATTGAAACAAATGGATATTATGAGAGAACGTTTGTTACGTTTGAAAATGTGCAGCAATTTAATAATATCTTTAAAAAGAAACAAAAGCCAAGACCTACCCTGAAATCCTTATGTGCAATTACAAGGTACTTGAAATAGAATTTAAGTACTCGCACGCACGCACGCACGCACACACACACACACACACACGCGCGTATCTATATTTGTTTATATTTAATTTTAATTTATAGATTACCTGCAAAGTACTACGATCCTATGACCCAATTACCTTACAGAAACGTGCAAACGTTTCGCCTTTTGCGGGACGCTTATTACCAACAAGTGGAAGCGCAATCCGATATCAATAATCCGTTGATAACTCCGGAATTAGCAAGATGGCTAGAGTGGCGACAAAAAAACAATCAAAACTTCCAAAGAAGCACGGTGCGCTTGGAACCAGCTTCTGCTTCTGCCCCATAATGTACATTTATCTGAGGAAGCAATTAATTTTGTATTATATTGTCCATTACTCATCATCGACCTATTGTAAATAAATATCATACGGTATGTTATAAGGCTTCCAGCATCGTTGACAAACAGATTCGAGAACACGATGTTGGAAATGAAAGTGAAAAGAAAGAAAGAAAAGAAAGAAAAGAAAAATAATATCAATAATAATAATCATAATAACAATAACAATAACAATAATAATAATAATAATACTTTGTAAAGACAACGAGAGGCAATAAAAAAGTTGTGCGTGTACGTTGAGGCTACCCTTTGTTGAGCTTGAAATATCAGATGAGATGAACGAAATAAAACTTCTCATTGAACAGATTTATTTAAAAAAAATGGATTAAATAATATAGCAATTAACAATAAAGGATTAGAGAATTACGCATATCGTAGTATTTTCAAAACGATGAGTTAGATTCGTCCCAGTGTGGCATTTTTCTCGTCTAAAGCAATACTATAAGTACCTACATCAAAAAAAAAAAAAAAAAAAAGTTTTCATCTCAATAATCTCTGACATGGGTGCACAAAAGCTTTTTGAATCGACAAACGGATTCGTATAATGTCTTGTTCACAATTTCAGTATAATATCATTTTTACCTACATTTTGCATCGAATAAAATATGTGAGATTGCGCGCGACACAGTAGATGAACGACACATCAACAAAGCTTAGTCGGCGCGTTGCGCGACACGTGTACGTCATGGGTTTCGCGATTTATTTAAAAAGGACATCATTTCGTTAGCAAGTAATGAAAATAACATTATCGTCCTCGTGTTAATGTTGTAATCGTATCTTATTCGACCTACGTCCTTTTAGTAAAACAGCAAAGACACTCTAGGATCCCTTCCTTCTCTTCTCAAATTCATTAACGTCTCTTGCCTTAGTAAAAAAATCGATTAAAAATCTCTCTTAATAAGTAAAGCAGCTTTAAAAATATTTTTGAAGATTCAATATGGCCATCGTATTAAAGCTTCGTGCGATCGCTGCCAACTTTTCTTTATCAAATCTTGGAAATTGAATGACTTTTCCCTCAACAATGTCAAATACGCCAAAGGGAATATTCAGTCGCATTTGCTTTAATGTGTATGCGTGTATGTATGTCTCATTTTCTTTCTCTTCATCAATTTTTTGTACAAAAAATTCCCAAAGCTAAGGTCTCAGTACGATCTGAAGTATTTAAAAGTTATGGCTAAAAAATTAGCGTTACTTTAAGCTCACCGAATAAAAATAAGTTCAATAATAATGTACTCGCGACGCATCAATTTATTCGTTTTCGTTTTTATTAGAAAGAATAGCGTAATCGTCGTATCTTTCAGCCACTCATAATGTATAACAAAGGAAAATTACTTTCAAGGTTTACAGAACGCATATTTTACCATTTTTTTATATATATATATATCCGTATAACAATTATGTGAGAGCGAGATGACAAGCAACTATGGTGGAGATATATACGGATGACGCATACGATTACTATTTCTTTTGCTTTATCTTTCTGCTGCTCCACGTTCTCTCTTACTTGCCGCCCTCTTTCTCTCACCGTATCATCCCTCTCGCGCTTCTCGCGCTTCTCGATCGCTCGCTCACTCTCTCTCTCTCTCTCTCGCGCGCGCGCGCGCACGTACGCACACTCTTTCTCATTCCTTCCGTTCTCTCGAGCTTGGTACAACACTCAAATATAATCCTATGAATTTATCATATAATATGAATTTATGTGCACGACTGAGCAGCCACCGATTGCGTGATTTCTTTTTTTGTTATACAGATGCACATGTGCATACATATCCACGCGCACGCACGCGCTCAGAAACGTGCATGCATACATATGTGCGTATATATATTTATATATATATATATATATATACATACATATATATATATATATATATACACACGCATATGCTCGCGCGCGTGCGATTGCACATGTGCATGTGTATTACATGCTATAAATTGTTTATATAATCATGATCACATGCGTTGAGAAGAATTGTTATATGTATTACAATGAAGCAGTAATACAACATTTAATTATTAATAACACAATATATGTATATCTGCTTTCGTATTCTCATTCCTTTTTTTTTATTATTATTGCGCGTGACTCATGTATCATGTGTATCTCGCATGTACCGACTTCTCATATACGCATCGAAGGCGAATACTTTTATATGCACTTTATTACGTATGCGTGCATGAGTGGAGGAGGGAAAATGTGAAAAAAGAGTTTTAAGAGAGAGGCAGAGAAATCAGAAATTCAACAAATGAAAGGGATTTGATTTTCGCGGAGGGGGCTGATATAGGATAGAGTGCATGGGCCTATTTTCTTTAATGTGTCTGTTTATGCATTCAATGTCTGCTGCGTGTATTTTTTGCTTTTTTTCTCCATTTGTAATCTATATTTAATTATGTATATAATCTGCATTGGTGTGTTCATCTGCATGGCTAATTCACTCTTACGCTGATGTCCGAATTGGGAGAGCCGCATATAACTGCTATTACTTTACGCAACCAAATAAAAATTTGCGAATTGATACGCTGCTTTATTTTCCCCGTGGATAATCTGCGGTATCTTCACGCTTTGGTAAGGTCAACAAACCATTATAGCATAGGAGATATTAAGTCCGTACGCATAGTCTTAGCTCTCGTGCGTTTATGCACCCGCTACATCTACCAATGGCCGCTACTCCTCTCGTCACGCTTTCTTTGTCTCTCTCGCTGCACCTAAAAACATACAAGATAAAGATATTAAAAGTCCTTTGAGAGATTTTTCTCAACTAGGATTTGTTTAATGAAAATTCTACAAGTTTTACAAAATATTTATGAGAGAAACGAGTCGCTGCGTATCAACATTTCTCTTCGTTCGTTCGCCTAGTTAAAGTAATATTGAAAAATATGCCTACTTGTAAAGCAAATCATTCATTGAACAAACACCACGTCACTGGCAACACTGTTTGCGCATTCCTTCGGAACTCATTGTAGGCTTAACATCGATAGGTTCTACATTTTGTGGTCGAATTGTATCACCTTCGGGAGGATCTCGTATTTGTTTCTGTGAGACAATTCTATAAATCTCTGAAACATTTTGCTCCATTAATACAAATTCAATAGGCAGATTAACCGAGTTGTTTATGTTATGCTCTACCTGTTAAAATATTTTGAAATGCTGTTTCAACATTAGTTGAGTCTAAAGCAGATGTTTCTATGAAGGAGAGGCCATTTTTTTCAGCAAATGTTTTAGCCTCATCCGTGGGCACAGCTCTCAAATGCCTCAAATCCGACTTGTTCCCAACTAGCATTATAACTATATTTTGATCTGCATGGTCGCGTAATTCTCTTAACCATCTTTCGACATTCTCGTACGTTAAATGTTTTGCGATATCATAAACCAACAAAGCTCCTACAGCACCACGATAATACCTGTAATATAATTAACAGTTATTTTTCATAGAATCTTTCGGATATCGATTGTACAATTTTAAGAAAAAAAAAATTAAATCATACGCAGAAGTAATAGCTCGATAGCGTTCTTGACCAGCAGTATCCCATATTTGAGCTTTGATTGTTTTACCATCTACCTGAATACTTCTTGTTGCAAATTCTACACCAATGGTCGACTTGGATTCTAGGTTAAATTCATTTCTTGTGAAACGCGATAGAAGATTACTCTTTCCTACTCCAGAGTCTCCAATAAGAACCACTTTAATATAAACAAGACATTAAAAAATTAGTACAAGTAAACATCAACTTGAAGCGTTTAAGAATTTTTTATAGTTTATTGACATACAAACTCAATTGCCTTTGAATTAGTTATTTAAATTAGTCAATTATCCACCGACAATGGTATTTTTAAAGAATAGCTCTCAATATCAATCAAATCAAGTAACAGTGATCGTGAATTAGATTAAGTTTCATTATTATTATTAATATTATTTTATGAATCCATATTGTAGTAATTACCATGGTACCCATTACTGACAGTATGCTACTTATGATATAATTGGTATTGATTGTTTTATAAAATCCCAAAGTAATTGTAAGATATATGCGTTCAATATTCTTGACAAATGCTATAAGCGAGAAACTTTAGTTAAAATGTAAAGGGTATAATGGCAGTGTCGAACAGAAACATTGCTAACTGTACATATGAAATTGACAACAATAATGTTTTTAATTTAGAGCTTAATCAATGGAAAGTAGAGAAGGAGATAAATTGTCTATGTGTAGAATAGCTTAATCGCTATAAACAGCCGGAGGCGTTTTTGCTATCAGCAAGAGGTGTGTGCTCATTGTATATTTGCGGTGAATAGATGTAAAAGGTATGCACGATTAATAGCTCGAGTTTGGAGAAAAGTGATTCGGGACACGAAGTCGAATATTAATTGAGCGTCGTCATAAGAGAGCTGGGGACCGGACGTCGAAAAGGCTTTGTGAGTGTGTGATGTGCTGCTTCGTCTTTTGCTCCCGCTCTCTCTCTCTCTCTCTCTCTCTCTCTCGCTCACTCACATACGCACGCAAGCAGGGGCACGCATACGATCGAGCGTACAAACATCCATCCGTCTCCCTCCCTCTCGATCTTTTGCTCTCACTCACTCACTCACTCTCTCTCTCTCTCTCTCTCTCTCTCTCTCTCTCTCTCTCTCTCGCTTCCGCTTCAATGTCAAACAATTCATGCACGAGCTAGTATATTAAAATTTCGTCGAAACGATAAGGTTTTTCGAGGACGTCACGCAGTCGGGCAGTCGCTCACCGCTGCCTCTTGTATATCATCGCGGAAAATACTCGGATCGATGAGCCAAGAGGTCGAACGAACGAACGCTCGCGATTGACAACAGTGGATGAGAATCGAGCACAGAGGGGCTTATAACAATAACAAGGCAAGCAGATGACGGGCAGGGGAGGAGGCAGGGGAGGAGGCAGAGGAGCCCGTCGAGCCCAACCGAGCCCAACCGAGCCCACCGAGCCCAAGGGTGCAATGATACGTTTAATATATGTAATGTTTAATACCTTTGAACAAATAGTCGTACTCGTCGTCCCGAGTGCCCATCTCAATAACCTCGGAGGCGGCAGAACTTCTCTTCCACTCCTCTGCCCCTGGACGAAGAACGGTGTACCGATCGCTCGTTAATGTCTCTCTCTCCTGACGAGAGGAGAGTCGCGAGCGCTCGCCGACGGGGCGGCGAAGGAGCGACGGTCGGGGAGGGATGGAGGGGGAACGGCGACGGCAAAGGCGACGACGACGACGATGACGATGACGATGACGATGACGATGACGATGACGACAACGACAATGACGGGCAAAGGGTGAGCCAAGAGAGCAGGAACAAGAAAGAGAAGCACTGGTGTATTAGAATGGGTGGCGAGAAGAGGTGAGAGGGAGAAAGAGGAAGAGAGTGAGAGAGAGAGAGAGAGGGGGGGGAAGGAAGAACTCAGGAGCTCACTCCGCTCGTATATTTATGTACAAAAAGGCTACAGGGAAACATACAGGCGCGCGCAGGCAGGCAGGCAGGCGAGGGGGGGGCAGACAGTCAGACAGTCAGACAGACAGACAGACAGACAGGCAGGCAGGCGGGTAGGCACACACTGAGGAAAGTCGACTGTTGGAATAAAGGTTGGAATAAAGAGGCTGTCGGAGGTGCTCGTCGGTCCCTCGGCTCCGCGAGCTCTTCCGACGACGGCGGTTAGCTCCTCTCCTACGGGGCTTCGACGAGGCTTCGGGCGAGAGCTCCCGCGAAAAGCTATCGTCTAAGGATCGTGAACGCGCCGCGCTGCACGACGAATTATATTTTCCTTTCTTTCAATTTAACTGTACAATATGGCCTCCTTTCTTTACGCCCCTCCAAAGCTAGTGCCGTGCACGGCGAGCGGGAGGCTGGGATGGGGAGGCTGGGATGGGATGGGGGGACAGAGAGGCGCATGCGCCCTATCGCCGGCACTCGCTCGACCGAGGCTCCAGCGCCTGCGCCCGGGGGCCGCCGTCTCTCACCCGATCACCGGAGCCGCCGCCGACACCGCCGCCGCCTCCACCTCCACCTCCGCCTCCACCTCCACCTCCACCTCCACCTCCACCGCCCCCGCCCCCGTCCCCGGTGGCGCGAAAATTCGCGATAGCTCTCGCTGGTTTTCCTTTAAGCCCCCACGAGCCCCTCCAGCTTTATATGAAAAGGGCCGACTGCGTGCGACCGCGTTCCGAAAATACCCGCGAGCAAGTGGCCCACCTGGACCGTGCACCTACACGAGCCAGCGGCAAAGGCGAACGGTTTCTTAAGGCTATTCTCGAACGAACAGTTACGATACAAACAACAACAACAACAACAACAACAACAACAAGAACAAGAACAATCGTTTCTCGCTGCGTATGAGGAAAGCCGTATGAGCAATTAACATTTTTCCCAATCGCCGACGTTATTACATTACGAATGGCTAACAGAGCTAGTCTACTCTCTAGATCGGGAGGCATCCGCCCGGCTATTTTATAATAATCGGCAAATTATAATGGCGACTTTGATCCCCTGGGAATCCCAGCTCTCTCGTGTAACATTAACCGACGCAACGTCATTAATCGCGTTGTAATAATAACGAAGGCGAGTTTTTCTTACGATAATTATAGTCAACTCGTTCAAAAACCCCAATAATCAAACGAGTACCTAAGAAGACATTATTGCGCGACCGTATAAGCTTAAGCTAAGGCTAAGGCTAAAAACTATCTTTCGCAATCGCTTGAATTCTATTTCGATTACAAATGCATCTTCGAATCGTCAAACCTTAACATGCGAATTCGTTCAATTTTTATAGTTCCTCTTCTTCTTCTTCTTCTTCTTCTTCGTCTTCTTCTTCGTCTTCGTCTTCTTCTGCTTCTTCTTCTTCTTAACCGTTACACACGTGTTCGCTCCTACGCTCACTCTAATTCGTCTTTGTGTAATAATAATAATAAAAAAAAAAATAAAATAAAAACCAACAACTACGTTTCTGACAGTTTGTCTGCGCTTTGAGATATTAAGTATTTCCAACAAATTATTCAAGCGCTTGCTAATTACGTTGAGGCAACAATTCTTAATAACATAAATTGCCCTCTACATTTACAGATATTGCAAAAAAAAAAAAAAAAAAAAAAAAAAAAAAAGAAGATAATAACGTTCTTGCAAAAAGTTCCAAACTATATCGCACTTTTTATTATTGTTGCCTTCTCCTTAATTAATTCAATTATACGTGCATTAATTGAAAATATGGATTTTCAATTCATCGCGCTCAACTTTTTATGTATTTTATAATTATTACCAGCCGTGTAATGCGCATAATTCGTTTACTCGTAATTGCTAAGTGTATTTTTTTCATTATTATTTTTTTTTTATTATTTTTTAAATTTAATTGCGAAGACAATTGATTTTTTTCTTCTTTTTTTAAAATAGAAATTAGTACGAGTGTAAAATAAACTGTTCATTAAATATTGCAAAATAAAATCGATATATTTTTAGTGCATGAATATTTTTTTAATGCATATTGTTCGGTGTACTCGTGACATTTGAGATAAACAGTTATGACGATGTCAAAACTCAATATATGAAATCGACGAGTACTTTTGTATTAATTATATACTCGTTGAAACGAAAGAAAGTAACTAATAAAGTTTGCAATTGGATTATTATTATTTTTATGAAATCATGGTGATCAGCTCGAAGTATTAAAATATTTAATATTGACTGTTACGTAGCATTCATTCAATCGTCTAAATACATTTATTATTTGTATAGATCTTTGTATCGTTGCGTATAATAATATATCGATACAATCTCATCGATTAATTATACGTGCACGTAATGATTGTCCATGCGATACTAGCTTAAATACGAAATAAATAATATAATTCGAATATAATTCGTCGTAAATGCTTTCTTCGTTTAAGGCTTCGTTTAGGGTACTAAAAGCACTAAAAAAATAAGTTGTTTTGTTTTTAAGGTCGGTCTGAAAAATGTATTGCGTAAGTAGGGCGTCTAATATAAAAACAAATGTATTATGTTGATCTCGTGCCGTAGGCGTTATAAACGAATGGACGCGAGACGCGTACTTTGAAGAATTCTTAATAATTTATACTTATGTGGATTTACAGCTGTACATTTACAAGCCGTATAATTTTTTACTCCGCAGATTATTTTGTAATAGCTGCGTTTCAAAAGCAATAAACAATATTAGGATCGTAAGATATATATATATATATATATATTGAATTTTCTATTCTGTTTTGTTTACGGACAAAGTCGGATTGTTTTTAATAGGAACGTTGAGTCAATTTAAACGCGCTACCGGCTATTCCAAATAATTCTTATCTTATATAGATCTTATGTAGGAAAGGCCCTTTTAGCAGTAAAAATGTAAACATCTCTCGCTAGTCGAAGCCGTAAGGCTTAGAAGCGTATATTTTACATTCGTTAACAACGAGAAATAATACAGATAAATAATAAGTAATGAAGAGTCAGACCGATGTGTCCTTGATCGATAAAGCTGATGAAGAACGGCGAAAAAATTGACATGCAGAAATTAAAATTAGATCACGTACATCAACTTCTTTATATTGAGATCTATTTTCTCTTGCTCTTATCTGCATAGTAAATAATTCTTTGGCCATAAATTCTTTTTCTTACAACAATTCTAGTGGCAAAGGAGCTCCACCGTTTTACTCTACGCTTTTAGTTTACTGCTGTAATTGTTAAAAAATTCTCTCTCTCTCTCTCTCTCTCTCTCTCTGTGTGGATTCATAATAGGTCTTGTACGGTAATGTGCTGAGGTTCAAAGAGTCCCTCTATACCAAAGATCGATTCATTTTCTTATACGTGGAGTTCTGAAATTCTAATTATGGAATTAGTAATCCGTAGGCGATGTTTTTACGAATTTAAGAGATTTTGAGGTTCAAAAAACGTTTGCTTTTATTTTATTTTTACAATCGATACGTTTAACAACGAACGGTTTACATAATTTCTGTACAATTTATACATTTCTTCTTCTTCTTCTTCTTCTTCTTCTTCTTCTTCTTCTTCCAGTATTACAGTCCAGTAAAACTGGACGAATTGTATAACGCGTTATTTTAAATTTAGCCTCTTAACTGTAGAATGACATTAAAAATAGCTCCTACACATTTCACTCTTTGTGCCTTTCTTCGTTTCGTAATACTTTTACCTACCTACCTACCTACCTACCTACCTACCCCCGTCACCTATGAAATAAATCAACCCCTTGGCCATTGATAGTATTAAAACGCCATGGACAATTTATCTTATATACACGGCGTGCATTAATAAGCAAGCGCTCGTACTCGTCTGAATAATTTAAAAGCCAGCCCAATAATTCGAGTAATCCTCTAATACACAACGTATTATTAAGCGAATGATTGTGCAGTCTGCTCCCGTTAACGTTATTATTAAAAAAGAAAAGTGTTATCTCTGGCAAGGCTATTTCACCTGCATACACTTTTCATTGTCATACGAAGCAGCTACTCACTACACCTCTCTATAAAGTCGATTAATCGTTCTCGATGCTTCAGCTTTAAATCTGGCGACATTCGTATGCGCCATCTCATTGAACCAACGGAAACAACTCCATGATAATCGCGAATAGCTTATCAGACATGAAATGTGACTTAAAAGTCGTCTGCATCGGTCGAGCTTTTATCCCTCGTCGGCGAATCTCGTTTATTAACGCCAATTCTCTTCCGCGTTCACCTGTAAACAAATGAGTGATATCTGCCCCTCTCTTTCTTATTATTAAAATATTATTTCGGAATGAGTGTCACTGGCATACAGAATCCATTAGACATTATTATACACATTGCGGACTCATATGCTTTCTTACCATTTCTTACCATTCTAAGTATTTATGTAAAAAATGGCTTAACGCACAATCCTCTTGTCGGCTTAAATTAAATCGACTAATTTTACTTTATCAAGTACATTGGAAATAGCTCTGCTTTTGCCATTATTCCTACAAGCTGCACTGTGGACATTTAAATATAGAAATTTTAGGGTTATACAGTAAGTATATTATGGTGGATTTCAAATGTAAATTTTTCTATATCTTCCTGCTTCTTCCTGCATTCATTATTTATTAAGCATCCGTGAAATAATTGACTGTATAGAATAATGCAAGCTTTACTACTAATGACATCGCTACATACAAAACAGATGTTCTATTGATATTTAAGAAAAACACTTGCCTTAATTACAATAATACAGTCATTTATTCCACGTATAATAAACCTATATGTGACAATGCATACATACGTCTATACATGTCTATATTTACAGGACCAATATACAAAATAAAATTGGCTATATAGAGTAACGGAAATCATTATTAAATTGGAATTAATATTTAGATCGTATATTTTATAATTTATTTGTAATATACTGAACTGAATGTAAGTCTCTCTCCGATGGTATTACTATGATAGCCAATATTTGTAATGTAGCATTAATACTGACTTTGATTAGTATTACAAATGAAGAAAAACTAACTGAATTATGTATTATTAAGTTGAATTAAATGATCTCTAAAGGATAGGACATTATAGAGCAAAAAGAAGATTTAATGCTTATTATATTACAATTATGTCAGCAAAGATTCAACATTATGATCCACCAAGTTCTGCGAGTTCAGAAAGCGATGATTACGAAACATGTTTTGAGAATCGTGTGACTATTTTATCCGATGAGTACTCCGAAGAGTATCGCAAAGATATGGGCACTCCAACCCCATTATCTATTTCTCCTAGACCACCATCTACTGGGCCTCAGAAATTACCATACACACGTAGAGAACGTTCAACAAGTTGTTCTCAATCTAATAAAAAAACTTCTGCAGAGTCAATTCTCCAAAGTAAAACCAGGACTATATATACTGCTGGAAGGCCCCCATGGTATGATTCTACCGGTCAACAGGTTGAACCTTTTGTAATAGGCATTTGCGGTGGCAGTGCATCGGGAAAAACTACAGTCGCTACTAAAATTATAGAATCGCTCGATGTTCCATGGGTTACGTTACTCAGTATGGATTCCTTTTATAAAGTTTTGAATGAAAAACAGCATGAAATGGCGGCCTGCAATGAATATAATTTTGATCATCCGGATGCTTTTGATTTTCAATTGCTTAAAAGTACATTGCAGCGCCTTAAGGAAGGGAGAAAAGTTGAGGTGCCTATATACAATTTTGTTACTCACAGCAGAGAAACCAGAACGAAAATGATGTATGGAGCAAATGTAATTATATTTGAGGGCATATTAACGTTTTATAATGCAGAAATATTAAAGATGTGCGATATGAAAGTTTTTGTCGACACTGACGCAGACGTGAGGCTGGCTCGGAGATTAAGAAGGGATATTTCACAAAGGGGTAGAGAATTAGAAGGAGTATTGAAACAGTATAGTACCATGGTGAAGCCGGCATTTTATTATTATATTGCGCCTTCCATGGTTCATGCGGACATTATCGTTCCTCGTGGTGGTGAAAATGCAGTTGCCATTGAATTAATAGTGCAACATGTGCACACTCAGCTGCAATTGAGGGGATTTAAATTAAGAGAGAAACTTGCTCATTCGTATATTGGCCAACCACTTCCCAACTCATTGTACTTGTTGCCTGATACGCCACAGATTAAAGGCTTGCACACTTTCATTAGAAATGAGAATACCCAAAGAGATGAATTTATTTTTTACTCAAAGCGTTTAATACGATTAGTTATAGAATATGCATTGTCATTGCTGCCCTTCAAGGAAATAACCATCGAAACTCCCCAAGGATTTTTATATAAAGGAAAAAGGAGCGCCACGGATAAAATATGTGGAGTTTCAATTCTGAGAGCCGGGGAAACGATGGAGCAGGCCGTACGAGACGTTTGCAAGGATATTAGAATTGGAAAGATCTTAATACAGACGAATTTACAAACCGGTGAACCCGAATTATATTACCTTCGTTTACCAAAAGATATCAAGGACTATAGAGTTATTTTAATGGACGTTACGGTTGCGACTGGAGCTGCGTCAATGATGGCTATAAGAGTGCTTCTTGATCACGACGTCGCCGAGGACAACATAATGCTTGTCTCGTTGCTTATGGCTGAGTCAGGAGTGCACTCTATAGCCTACGCTTTTCCAAATCTAAAAATAGTCACTTCTGCACTAGATCCAGAAATAAATGAAAAGTTCTATGTATTACCAGGGATTGGTAACTTTGGTGACAGATACTTTGGAACCGAGCCATTGTCCATCACCGATTAACCTTTCGGAATCAGAAGACTGTGATCAATTTAACAAAATCTCATTGATTCATAAATCCTAAATGTTGTAAATAAACCTTAATCAATTATTATAAAATCATTGTTTCTTTAAAACAAAAAAAAAAAAAAAAAACAAAAACAAAAAAAAACAAAAGAATAAAAGAAGCCAAATTTTGTAGAACTGCTGGTCGTCTGTATACCAGATTTCAAATTCGCACAAGAGTTTCTTACCGTTAAATGAAGATTCTACTGAACTGCTTGAAATAATTTCTACTGTAATAATATTACGGAGCAATATAGTTATATACATATATAAATGTAAAATGCCATGTAAAAGCGAGTGAAAATTCAAAACGTTTCCTCGCATATATTTAATAAAATATTTATAATTTTTCCAATCACTTTTTTTCCTTATTCTTATCCTGAGCCAAAATCTGAAATTACTATCTGGAATTTTTATTGTCACACGTTCCCGTAGATTCTGCCCGTCAAATGGAAAACGATGAGATTTATTATCCGCGTTTTATTAATTTTTATGCATGCATTTGCAGATACTACGTAATATTTAGGATTTTTCAGAGCAAGTGTTAGTGAGATAAAGTAGCTTGTAAAAAAGGGGTGGATTTTTCTTATAAAATTATGAAGAAGTTGAATTGATTGCATGGGTTTTCAAATGGAATGCGTCAAAGGCGTTTTCATTGGCCTCTTGTTTTCGAAATACAAAAATTTGCAATCAACCGTTAAAAGAATTATTCTATCCACCGTTACGAAATATTTTACAATTGCTCTGTAATTCTGCATGAAACCCATACAAATAAACACGCTCTTCGACAGAGCGGCGTTAATTAATAACGATTATTCACGCTGAGAATAACAATAAATTTATTCGCCAAAGTCCTTTGAATAACGAATGTCCTGTGACTGTTATACAACAACAACAACAACAACAACAAGTTATTACCTTGTTAGCCCTTACGGTAAGAATGAATAAGTAAGGGCAAGATTTTCTGACCTTTCCTATCTATTTTGAAAATGTCTCAGCTACCAATAGCCAATTGACGGCCCAAAAGGTCTTGGAGATCTTAAAATGCTCAATGGTGTTCGCGTTCCCGTTTCGTAAGGACTTCAATAGCGTACTTTCACCATTGCCTTTCAACAATACCGTAATTCCATCATTTTTATTTGAATAAATAACGAAGGCGCATGAACGAGAGCATTTTATTAGCCTGAATTATGCCTCGTTGGCTGCAAAACTTATTATTATTCCTCAATGGAACGACATTCGATGGAACGCACGCAGTCCTCACACGTGCAACTCCATATTAGATAAGATGGATACAAAGGTAACGTTTTACAAAGAAAAGAAGAGAAAAGAAGAGAAAAGAAGAGAAAAGAAAAGAAAACCAATGAACCCATTGCTCGAATGCTTAATGAACTCTGACGTAATTCGTATCGATGGATTCTTCAATTCTATTGACATCTTGTTGAAATCCGAAATGTCCACTCGTATGATATTTCGTGCGATTCGTGTACTTATGGCAATTCGTTTCAATAAACAATTTTCAATTCAACGCAATAACATTGTACGGTCTTGAGGATCGTTTGTAAACATAAATAATTAATAAAATTGAATTTGACGCGCAGAACCGAAAAGAATTCCATGCCCTGGAAGTTATTCCTTACTTTAGTTAATCCAATGAAATTTCCTTAGATTTTAAAAAGATTTTAGAGAAATTCAGGTGACAAGAGTAAAAAGCTTGAATTTCATTCTATGTTATTAAATTTTTGTAGCCTTCAATGTACTTGTACTTAATTGGCCGTTAGAATGTTACGGATGAATTAACTGCTAATGTATTATTACCACTATGCCGTTAAGTTAGAAAATGTTTTTCATAAAAATTCTATAGAATAAAATCTAAATCGACGCATTGTGATAAGGAAATAAAGGTATCGACGAGACGTACTTAGAGGCACAAATTGGACAAATTATTTCTTAAAGTAATTATTGTATAATCGAAAGCATGGCCTTTTACGTTAAGACTAATGTAATAACGTGTCTAAACAACGAAACAACGAAGTGGAGCCTTTGACATAAACATCATAATTACCGGGTAAAATGTTGTTGATATTCCATCCGCGTAATTGAAAATAGAAAAATGAAATAATAACTTTGACAGGTAATTGAATTTTGATAACTAGGAGTTAATGGTTTCGCTATAAAAGAAGAGGAGGAGAAGAAGAAGAAGAAGAAGAAGAAGAAATATTTGACGTGGTTTAATGTAAATGAATGTTTGATATGGGCGGATGAAGCTTCGTTTGAGAAATTCTCGCATCCCACTGTGCATCGCAGTTATAGAAATATTGATAAGTTTCTTGTCGCAGCAAAGAGATCATTGCGAGCGCCTGACGTAAATGCTTCATAAGTCCTTAATTGCATTATTTGCGTATTCCCGCGTCGGATCGGAGATGGGAATACGTCTTGAAGGATAAGCTCTACTAAGAGAAAATCGGAAAAATCCAGCCGAATTGTCAATTAATATACACACATATATATATATATCCGGTCAATTTTTCCATAAGCTGTAGCGGGAAATTTAAAAAAAATAAAAATAAAAATAAAAGAAAATATTAAACCCTAAAGCTAAAAATTTGAAAAGGACGGGGCTTATGAAACGTGCGTTCGATGGGCCATATTAACGGCGTTAGGTAGCCAAAAACGGGAGATGAAGGCGAGCGACGAAGGAGGAGGAGGAGGAGGAGGAGGAGGAGGAGCGAAAACCGTAAAAAATCGTAAGCTGCCGTGAGCTGGTTAGCAGAGAGCTTGTCCGTTTTCAGCAATGACGCGAGTAATACAACCGTGCGAGTGAGAGAGAGAGAGAGAGAGAGAGAGCGCTCTCGCACTTGTGGCATCGTTAAGAAAAAGAGCTCGTGCTCGTGGCAAACGTCGCGGACCGCTTTGATATCCGACAACGTGAATAATTAAGTCCGGCACGAGGGGGGGATGGGGGAGTGCCAGAAATAGCGGCCCTCGCAACAATCGAGCGCAATAAAAGGAAGTCGTGGCTCCGTCGAAGGTGGGGGAGGCTCGCGTACTTGGAGCGCAATTACAAAATTGCGATTTGCGAGCGACGTAGGGAAGGGGCCGCGATCGTCGCGAGATGGCGCTGTCCGGGCTCGAAGGACGGCGATGATGCTGCTGCTGCTGCTGCCGTCGTCGTCGTCGTCGTCGTCGTCGCCGTCGTGGTCGTCGTCGTCGTCGTCGCAGCCGCCGTCGCCGCTGCCGCTGTCGTCGCCGTTGTTGCCGTTGTCGTTGTCGTTACCGTTGCCGCCGCCGCAACCGCCGCCGCCGCTGCTGTTGCTGCTGCTGCTGCTGCTGCTGGTGCTCTAGCGTTGCAATTATCGGCGGCTTCGGAGGCCAAGGGCTGCGCACGAGACAGCCCAAGAGCTCCGGTCAAGCGCATGGACGATCTCCGAGGTTCTTTTCCCGTAGCAGCAGCAGCAGATGGAACGGTAGCCGCGATCCGAGGCTCCGAGGCTACGGAGCTCCGTCGCTCGGCGCACTAGGTTAGGGGTCGGTGGGGACTCGTGGGTGGAGCTGCCCTCGAGCCCGTCACTCCGGGATGGGCAATCACGTAGTGCGGGGTACCGGGCCCTCGAAGAAGACCGCCGTCCCCGGCACCAAGAGCGAGGCCAATGCCGCCCAGGCGAGGCCTCCTCCCATGTCCAGGAGCTCATCCGGTGCCGACATACAGAGCGGCTCCCACGGCCAGTTTCTGCCCATCGACAGACTCGCCAAGGTAATTTCCTACCGAGTCGCGCTCCCTTGCCGATCCCCCGACCCCTCTGCTCCTTCTCGCCACCTCAACCTCGAACCTCAACCTCGAACCTCAACCTCGAACCTCCACCTCCACCTCAACCTCCACCTCCACCTCCACCTCCACGTCCATCTCCTCCTCTTTCCCCGTTGCCTATAGCGAATTGAGCTCCTCTCCTCACCGCTCCTCGCCACCCCTCTCGGTCTCACGCGCCCATGTATTAATGACGCGGCGCCTCCCGAACCCACACACTCCGTACGACACATTTTGCCATTTAAAAGCCTATCGTCATCCATATGAGCTTGTGGGCCAAGAGTCGAACACGATTCCTCTCGGTAAAGTACCGAGCTCTCTCTCCTCTCTCCTCTCTCCTCTCTCCTCTCTCTCTCTACCCCTCGATTCCGATGGCAGCCCCCTACTTCTGCACCCGAACCTATATTAAAAATAAACAAAAAATTCCGTTGACTCCAGAAGTACCGCGGTATACACGCTTATGCGTCTATTACGCAGATTCATTTGACTGCGCGAGCGATTCCTTACGGACGCGCTTATTTATCAACACCGATCGGCTGAATTTTAACTCTTGCTCGGCTTGAAAAAACTTTCCCACCGACCCTCTATTACTTTATTATATTTATTTGCCGCCATTCCCTCCGCCGCGTGAATCGTATCCTTGGCAAAGGGCACGACGTTTCCCTTCCCAAAGGCAATATTCTTCGCAATATTCTTCATTTCTTCCTATAGGCATTTCATTTGTTCCTACCTCGCTTATCAGAAACTTTTCATTGCAGATTCTTATGGAAATTTCCCAGAAGGAGGAAGCTGTCAATGGCATAACTCAATCAGTTTTCCAGAAATATCTATTCCCTCATCATCCGGAGCTTGCAGACAGATTGTTTTTTCATTTACACGCCTCCTCAAAAGTTACAACTGCCTATCTGGGACAATCTGTTTTTAAGCAACAGGCCGAAAAATTCCTTGCTATTATGAACGACCAAACAGTTTTGGAGAATTACGTTAAAATGTTTTCAGAAAATAAAGAAGAGAGCGAAATTACTCCCAATGGCTTAACCGAGCTGCTTATGGTGTCTTATAGATTAGCCATGAGTGGCAATAGTGGTGGCACATGCACACAAATACTTAATACCATTTCAGCTGTTGTTAACGCTTGTGTTAGTATCACCGTCAAATAAACAAAGTTCATAATTCATAATTCCAAGACAAAAAAAAAACCGTTGCGCTATATAATATTAATTGTTTGATTTTCAGTTTCATGGTAAAGATACCCTGTCCGTTAGTTTTGTTAGTAATTGGCTATGGCAAAATTGTCAGCGTATTGTTCATGGAATGCACAAATATGTCATACATATTTTAACAACGGCCTATCGTAGTGGAAAAAGTTTGATGTCCAGCGAGCAATCTGGGCCTCATTTAGTACCTTCTACCCCAGTCCTAGATCAACCGGATAATCCCAATTTTTTAGAAACACTGTTACCTATTAGTCACGTTTGGCTTTTGGCTGCTTCCTTACCATATTGTTACACAAGGGTAAGTTTATAAAGCAGACTCGTGTCTTCTATATGTCTACATGTCTACATTTTAAATTCTCAACAATACCCCGAGAGATGTGTGTGCGCGTGCTATTCTATTTTTAATGGTTATTAATGAACGTTAAGGCCGTCGGTATTACCAATACTTATGAAAGGTAAAAGGCTGAGATAGTAGAGAGCCTACTGATTTCTTCAAAGACCATTTCTTACTCTATCGATCCGTTAAAAGATTCAAGATTTGGCTTTTTGGCTATCATACAAGACAATGCTGCACTAACGAATTCTCATGGCACTCGAGAGTAAATAAATTCAAAGCCACGATTCCATTACAGTCCGTAGCGGGCCAAAATTAAAATTAAAAGAACGCAGAGTCGCAAGTCGGTAAGAATTGACGTTAAGGAAGGAAAAAGGAAAAAAAAAGGCACAATAACGAATGGTGTCGTGCAGTTGGCGGCAATATTACTTTTGAAGTAATTTTACCGATGTTTATTATTAGTATTAGTAAGCGTCAAGCCCACGTTGTAGGCAGCATTAAATGGATTTCAATGGGATACCCGAGCGCCGAGTAATATCACCTCGTTAACGTCGTGCAAAGCTCACGTGCTCGTAATTGCAACAATAATTTTTCATAATTATTCACGGTTTTTCGTAGTAGTGAAAACGGCAATGGGAGTATTAATTGGTCTGAGAACGAGCGAAACTCGCAATAAAAACGTAAGGCGACTCGAATGAATCGAATGAATCGAATGAATCCGTTGTGCCGGCATGTGAGTGGGGGGGAGCGAGGCGGGAGGAGGGTTTCGGAAGGAGGTCGGCGTTAGAACGAATCAGCTGGACTATTTCAAGTCAAGGCCAATGCGCGTGCACTAAGAGGCAGCCGGGCTCGTTGGCAGTCTCTCTATCCTTCTCTGTCTTGGACGATTATTAGACACGTGCGGTTTCGCGCTGCTTTCCCCCAGACAGAAGAGGACCCGCACAAGGACGGGATGCAGGCGCTGATAACGAAGATGTCGGGGACAGTGTGCCTGCGCCACTGGACGCCGTTGTACAACAGCGACCAGCACGGTGCCGGGGCGAACCGCTTCCTCCACCACGTCCTCGGTTACAAGGGGCCGACCCTCCTGTTCGTCCGGGCCGTGAGCGAGACGGAGGACCGGAGGCACTGCCCGACCTACTGCATCTGCTCGGCCCTCGAGTGGCGCGAGTCTCACCTCTACTGGGGCAACGAGGACTCGATGGTGATCGAGCTCCAGCCGAATTACCGGGTCGTCCAGAAAGGTAGCAAACTCTTGTACTTAAATACGAGCATCCGAGGGTACCCGCAGGGGCTGCGGGCCGGCGCCGATCCACGGAATCCTTGCGTCATCATTGACCAGTCCTTCCACGAGGTCAACTTCGCGGGCGTGCCTTATCGCATCTCCAGCCTCGAGGTCTGGGGCTGCGGCGACTCCAAATCAAGGTAAAAAGACTCCCATCCGTAGCATAGTATCATCTAGCAGCTAGATGCCCGTTAGATCCCTTTGCACCCCCCACCCCCAATAACCCCCGCGATCCAAATGCTCAGACTCTCGACGCAGAGTTTCCCCTTCTAACCCCTTCCGTCCCCTTTATAACCATCCACGCCCGGCCCTCGATATGCTGCTCAAAGCAATTATTATACGGTCAATTATTCGTAAATTGCCCTCGATTGTACTTAATTGTTCTAGAGAGCTTGCTCTTGATCTTGTGTGGATCATATTTTAGAAGCGCGCGATCCCTTCCGGCTAATCGATAAAAGATAAACGAAACCAGAAGAATAATTTGAAATTTTTCAGGGAAAGGCAGTTGGAGATTAAGAAATGGCAGGTGAAGGAGGCCGAGAAGCAGAGGGTCGTTAAATTAAGTACTTCAGAGTGGCTGGATCATCCAGATCGATACTTGTTGGAATTGGCGGGGAGGCCCTCTTATAATAATTCCAGTAGCTGAAGCGAAATGAAAATTTTGTTGAATCTGTACATATGTATATAATTGAACGAAATTTGTGGTTAAACAATATCAAAATTCAATCTAAATTACATGCTTGCCTTATGATTATTATTATTATTATTATTATTACAATACCAAGCGTAACAGCGTTGTTTTATTTATTTCTTTTATATTTGAGTATGGCCAGAGAAGGCTTAAGAACAAAGCGTTTGAGAGCTCAGTTTGAATGTTCGGTGTGTGTGCCGTGCACATGCATATAAATGCCGATGAGATGCTAAATGCCATTTATGCAAGGGATAAGTAAGAAATTAATCGATCATTCGCGTCTATCGTATAATTGCCAGAGGGTAATACAATTATCATCGGGTACTCGAGACGTCGTGGGAACGTCATTAAAATTTCATTTAATTAAATACAATTAGTAATTTTTGTGTATTTTTGGTTCATTGTATTAAGCTTATTCCTCATAGCTTACCACCCGTTTTATTCAACGATTTAATCTAATTTTTGATAAACGATGAAAATTTTAGTAGAGAGAGAGAGAGAGAGAGAGAGAGATTAGGAGAGAGAAGAAAAATTACCGTGTCATGATAAACTTTCATTTTTATGACAGAATAAACGTACTTACACTGAAAAATGTATTTGAAGATATTCAAAACAACAATAAATAATTTCATAAATTAAAGAGAATTATTTGCATTCTTAAAAAAGTTCAATGCTACTCGTATTTTGAGTATTATCGTCCTCTTCTCAATCAGTTATTCAAATGCTTTTTATCAACCTTTTCTTAAGGATATTTATTACTTGTGCAATATATATATGTATATGTATGTAGAGAATGCAATGTATCCGTGTATGTATATATATATACATATATACATATATACATATATATATATATATATAAAATTATCAATTAACATAAGCGTTTTAATCGTACAATCACTTTTTATTATTATATACTTATTTATATTAGGCTTATGATTACGCTTAGTTTTTTTTTTTTTTGTTTATTTTCTTTGCAGTGTTTCGTAATATTTCTCATAAATTTTGTTTCCGATAAGCAATTGCAGTTGGTCTGTGAACACGTTTTAAAATTGAAAAGCCTCAATTCTTGATCTCGATCTGGCCGTGAAAATACCATTTAATGGATTCACAGGATGAATTAAAAAGTTATAATATGTAATTGACGAAGGCAAATGTTTACACTTTGCACATAACGTAAGCACAGATGTATTTTCAAAAATAAAAACAGTATATCTGAGAGGCGCAATTAAGCATTATATATTAAGTGGAGCACTGCGTTGTTACAAGAGATCTAAAGATGAAATGTTTGTACATAATTACAGAATTATATTTTTCTACTCGTTATTGTTATTATCTATATATATATATATATATATATATATATATTACACATAGAAAATGTATAATGAATTGATCGACGTCGGTACTTTATATTTCAATCTTCTGCCCACAATTGATTTTTGTATTATGCGATAATGTTAAATCATCTTACTCTACAACAGCGTCGCCAGTACGTTATAAATAGTTCATAAGCTCAAGTTTTAGCTAAAATTTAAGGCTTTTTTCATTCAAAGTACTTGCTCCTCGTATTAGTTAAACGTAAACAGATGTTGATGACGATGTTTATGATGATGTTGATGATGATGAATGACGACGACGACGACGACGACGACGACGACGACGACGACGACAACAGAGACGATCTGAACGAGCGGGAACGAATGATGCTATTTATTTTTAATAGAACGCAAATATTTGTGAAAAATTTAAGAATTTAAAATACCTTCTTTTTATATATAAAATACATTTTTATATTTAGTATCAGATTTCACATGAATTAAAAATACATTGTATAAATTCTATTTTAAATGAACAATTTATATCAACAGGTCAACGTAACGACGATGCGATTATACTAATTATTTATACAATATAATGGAGGAGCCGATGGTGCTAATCTTCTACAATTGAAATATAAATTTACTGCTAATACATAAAAATAATAAGTAAAGGCTTCGTTCTTGAATTCCTGCTGTTACAATAGTACTTCCGCGATAAAAACGTCGGCTCAACGGGAAGCTCAACGAGCACAAAGCAAGGGGGGGGGTGGGCTCTTCAATTAGTTTAAACGTTAAAAATAAGCACAACATCTAATCGCTGAGCGATGCATCGACAAGCTGCGCCCGACAGAGGCAGAACGTGGTACTGAAGACCCCGAGTCCTCTCCGGATGGGGTAGTTTCGCGTACCTCGACCGAGAGCCCATCCGAAACGAATCGCAACCAGCCGTCTATGTATAGGCCATAGGCGCACGTATGCGCGCTTAGAATATAGATCTCTTTCCAAAAATCTTTCAATAACGAGGGCAACCTCCTCCTCCTCCACCTCCTCCTCTACACCGCCCTGCCCCCCACCCCCAAATAACCCCAATAACCTCCTTTTCAGCGGCTCGGGAGGACGAGATGCTCCACTCTCCATTTATTTACAGTATAAAATCTATCACTTTAACATGGCTTAGTATTACGTCTACAGTATAGAGCACGCTGCATGTATGTATGTATGTATGTATGTATGTATGTATATCATTAGTTGTCGATGCATTAGGAAAGCGACACGTTTAATAATAAATCATCGGCGCGCACTCGGTAAAACCTATGAGACCTTAAGAGCTAACTAAGATCTAGCGAATGAAAGTAGTAAAGGGGAGTAGTAATAGTAACAAGTGTAGTAGTAGTGGTAGTGGT
This sequence comes from Ceratosolen fusciceps, assembly GCA_018883505.1. Taxonomy (NCBI): domain Eukaryota; kingdom Metazoa; phylum Arthropoda; class Insecta; order Hymenoptera; family Agaonidae; genus Ceratosolen; species Ceratosolen fusciceps. The sequence goes on along the minus strand of RCIC01000006.1, from coordinate 8,727,806 downwards.
AGTAGTAGTAGTAGTAGTAGTAGTAGTAGTAGTAGTAGTAGTAGTAGTAGTAATAATAATAGTAATAGTAGTAGTGGTAGGAGTAGTAATAATGGAAAGCACAGGTTAACGATACAACAAAGGTATTCTTGGATCATAGCTATCACTTATCCACGGAGGATCATCGTATTTGTACATAGAATACAAGAAGAATAAGGTCGGCGCGGCCCTGAGAGATAATAACGTAGGTGGGTACAGCGGCAGTTGGGACTATTCTCCGGTCGTTCTGCTTTGATCGAGCTGCTGCTGCTGCTGCTGCTGCTGCTGCTGATGGTGATGATGATGATGTTGTTGTTGTTGCTGTTGTTGTTGCTGTTGTTGTTGCTGATCGGTCTGCAACCGGTCGATGCAGTACCGGTTGTACTGACGATAGGGCGAGCGCGCCTGGTCATTGTCCGTTATGACACGTGTTCGGTGAGGTATCAAGTTTTCGTAACGACCCATTAGCCAGTCCTGGCAGAGCCTGTGCTGGGCGTCCACCACGTTCTTGGTCACCCACCCGAAGTGCCACTGCTGGAATTTCGAGCTCATGGCTTTCGTTACGATCGGATGGCACTGCGAATGCAAATGTATAAATAAAATCTCTGGCCAATGATCTGCCAATGATCTGCCAATGAGTCTATGGATCGCAGAACCGGGCGTACCTGCTTGGCTCGGGTGAAGCAGCCTCTCTTGTACAGGGTGCTCTCCTGGTTGACAACGTAGATAACGCGATAGCTGTTCAGATTGAACGTGCATTGCATTTCATCGGAGGTGACGAGGTCCGAGGCGTCTACTATCGCTTCGGCACCGGTATCGAACGACTTTTTGCCCTCTGGACTGCAAACGTAAATTGTCCACTTGTTATAAAAAGGGGATGCTGGTGGTGCTTGCGGTGGTAGTGGTAGTGATTACGATGATAACGATGATAACGATGATTATTATTTTTGTTATGAGTTGTGGGGGTGGGGGGAGGTACGCGATGGATTTTGACCAAATTGGCATTGTTAATGAAAATATAATCAAAAAAGCTATGGATCATCTATATCGTCATCTGGCATACGTACTCGGCTATTTTCTCAGAATTCACTGCGTCGGGTGAGAAGGCCCTCATCTTTCGGGCCGCGTGCTTCCGATACTGGCGAACGTTCCGGTAAAGATACACCCGCTTCCGACCTGCCAATATCTTGCCTAAAGAGCTCCATCCGTTTCCATCGATCTACAACAGTTATCATCAGTTTCTTCGTCAATTACTGCTCTCTTTCCTGGGACCTCAACAACATCCCGCTCTTCTCCTATAATTAATTCTAATGCTAACATTAATAATGATTGGCAATGTCAATGATTGTAAGAAAAAAAAAATAAAAAAAAAAAAAATAAAATAAAATAAAATAAGATAAAATAATATAAAACGAATAATAAATCATGAATCCTCGTCCTCGTCGTGTATTAGCTGATTTGGTTGGCTCTAGATGGGTTTTAGTATGACGTTTTCTTTCGCGACCACCCCTCCCCCTCCCAGCCCCTACGGACGCGTAGCGAAATTTCTTTATGCATACCCACACCTTTTGCGGCCCGAGCAACGCGACGGGGAAGACGTTACGAAGCCGTCGTTGTTACGTTTCATTTAAAGCTCCCGTTTATGTAGGAAGGTAGGAAGGCTCCTGCGGAGGAGCTCTATTACAAATTAGCGCACACGCACGCTTACGTATACGTAGGTGGGGTGGTGGTAACGGTGGGTTGCCAACGGCAGCTCGGGGGAAGGAGTGAAACGTTACCGGGGCACCGACGAGCCGCAACCGAACAAAAACAAAAAAAGCAGTGCGTCGTCGTGCCGGCTCACCGAGCGCTCGTCCATCTCTCTCTCTCTCTCTCTCTCTCTCTCTCTCTCCCTCCCTCTCGCTCTGTATATCTAGGAAGAGAAACGAAAAAAAAAAAAAAAAAAGAAAGAAAGAAAGAAAGAAAGAAAGAAATGGAAAAAGGTCGGGAATCTTATTTGCGAGTGTACATTTACAATTAATAATTAATCCCGAGGGCTCGGGATGATCTTCTGCATTTATCAACGTAGTCAAGGGGATTCTCGCACCCGCGGGACCGTTTAATTAAGGTTCCTTTATTCGGCTTAGTGCGCAGACAGAGAGTACATTTATTACCAGGTGAGAGGTGAGCGAGGTAGGTCCACTGGTAGATTACGTAGGATGCAGGGGTTGCAGGGGATGCGAGCGAGGGAGGTTCCGTCACGGGGCGGGGATTTGTTGGGCTTGGTGAAGGAGGAGGAATCGCGACCCAATTGTCGTTGAGAAATGAGCGTTAGCCTCCTCTACGGGCTTCCTTCCGCTCTAATATGCAAAACAATACATTAGGAATATAACGAGAATCGTGTCTTTTGTTTTTTCTTATCGATTATGATCGCTTGCACAAACCATATAGGAAATTCAATCTTTACTCATTCGATGAACCGGAAACGTTGTTTCCACAATATATATATATATAAATATATATATACATACATACATACTTAAAACAACAAAAAACAAAAAAAAAAGAAAACAAAACAAAGCAACAAAATCTTAACCCTTCTCATTCGTAATTAACAATTATTACAATAAATTTCTCTCTCTCTCTCTCTCTCTCTGTATCCCCCTCTCCCTCTCCCTCTCAATTCTTTCGCATTCGTTCCGTTATGATGTGAAGTTTTCGCTAAAACTAAAAGACGGATTTAAAAATCATAATATTAGACTTAATATAGGTTGACTTGTCAGGCAATTTTTAATATATAATACCCTTCATTCGGATTCCTCGTAAATTATTTATTAACAACTATTGCTTACGCAAATCGATTAACGGATGCAGTTATTCTATCTAGAAAAACGTATTACGTGCTCGCGACGTCGACGCGGTCGTATATTCAATTATTAAAGGTATTTTAAATCAAAGGTTCAGAAATAAAATTAGACTTTTGAACTGATTAAATAGTTCCAAGTTTATTCATTATTTATAACAACTTATGGTCTTAATTTATACTTCGTTAAAAAGCGCAAGAATTTGCCATTATCTATCTATCTATCTATCTATCTATCTATGTTTATATCTATATGTCTACGCACACGCATCCACACGACACATATTTACACATATATATATATATATATATATATATATATATACATACACATATATATAAATAATTTTTTGCATATCGTCATGTGTGTATGCATGCCCTCTTGATGCATACACATACGTGTATACGCGTGCGCGCGCGTTTTACGTAAAAATTAGCTTCTTTATATTTCAGCTATTCATCACAGAACGTAAAAACCTAAATACTTTATTCGGGGCACTGTTTAACTTACAACAATTATTCAAAACGCTTACATGGGTTCGGTGAAAAGAAAAAAAAAAAAAAAAAAAAAAAAAAAAAAAAAAATTATCGTTATTATAAGTGACTGGAAAGATTTCGCAGCAAAAGTAAATAAATAGGATACAAATGAAGAAAAAGAAAAGATTCCTTCCCCATTCTGCATTCACATATTTTTCAACTTGTATGCTATAAAAATTAGCAACAAATCGCAAATTTGTCAAGAAACACGCATTCTGAGCAGCAAACAGGAAACGAACTATCGAAAATAATAAATAAAAGTAAAAAAGGAGAAAAATCAATAAAAATATAAGGCGAACAATAATATTACTACCACTACTAATAACTAATAATAACTAATAATAATAGTAATAATAACAATAAACAACAATAATAATAATAATAATAAGTAATAATAATAATAAAATAAAAGAACTGTAATAACAATATTAGCAATAAAAATATCGATAACAGTGGTGTACAAAAGAAACCAAGAAAGAAAGCTTTTTGTTTTTTTTTTTTTCAAGTATTCAGTGGTACAAAAAAGATGTTAGACAAAAATGTTTAAAAGCATCGTTCATATATTTCAATATCTCTCTTCTATACAATATTGTTGCCATTTATATCATTATATGCATATTCACTTCATATACAATTTAAAGATACAAAATATATTTATATACACACACACATATGTATATGTATGCATGCACGTATGGATGTATGCACGTATGTATGCACGTATATATACATATATACATGTATATCGCTTTTTTCTTCTATCTCAATTTATATGTATACATATGCATACATATATATATAAACGTGCGTTCAAACTTACGGACACACACGCGCAGATTACACAGGCACGCATACATATATATAAGGTGAATCAAGATTAAAATTCATTGCATTCGAAAGTGGGGTGGGGGGAGGCTTTTTAGGGACAGTGGGGGGGTGGGGAGTGTACGGATACGGACTCGTAACAAATTTACAAATTGAACATGTTTTTTTATCATCTTTTCTCCTTTCGTATGGACAAACGTTTCCTTTTTTCTGCTTCATATCACATTCACACACACACACGCGCGCGACTGCACATCGCCTTACGATTTTCCTCCTTTCGAAGCAGTCGTAAAGAATTTTACATGAGACGACGAGGACGACGAGGACGACCATGACGACTACGACGACGAGCAGGACGACGAGCAGGACGACTACGACGACGACGATGAGAAGGTGGACGAGGTTGAGGTCGAGGTCGAGGTCGAGGACGAGGTCGGCGACGGCTACGGCGACGATCATCTATTTATTCTTCATTTGTATATCAGTTTTCCGTTCTCTCCTCCCTGTCTGCCCACCCCGCCCCGCTCCGACCCCACCCGGCCGTGCCGCCACGCTCTCATTCAAGCGCACACATGCACTCGCGCTCTCATTCAGCAGCTTCAGCCTTTCGTTCGTTTCTTAAATGTGGCCTGACGTACAAACGACATTGCATCGGTTCGGTTTTCGAGAACCTTCCACAAAGTATCGCTCGCTCAGTGAGGAAGCCTCCCAAAAACGCAAACAAGAAAGCGCACTTTTCCAAATAATATAATAAATCCTTAATGCGAGTTAAGATTTTTTCTCTTTGTTTTTTTTTTTTTTTATATCCTCTCTCTCTCTCTCTCTCTCTCTCTCTCTCTCTCTCAATCGTATGTACACATGTTCTCAATTTGTCTCGATTCGAAGGTTGCTCTGCTTTAACAATCAATGCTCTCTCTCTCTCTCTCTCAATCTCTCTCTCAATCTCTCTTTCGCTCCGGTCGTGTAATTGGAATCATGAATAGCCCGATGAAGCAGCTTGCGTGCGTACTACACGGTATTTATTAGGAAATCGTCTTCACTTTTACCAAGCTCGCATTCGTCTCTATTTCGATTGCTCGTGTTACATTGATTCACTTCGGTTTGCAGACATTCTCCTTGCTCCTCCATTTCTCTTTCTCTTTCTCTTTCTTTTTGTCTAATTGCTGCCATCTTCTCTCTTTCTACAAATAAACGTAACTACTGCTCGCTCGGTTATTTTCTAAAGGGCGTAAACCGCGTGCGTACATCGGCCATGTAATGTAAACGTCGTTGCTTGAAATCCAAGATCAATTTTATTCTTATTATTGTTCTTGTAACACACATCCAGGTTTCGTTATCTCGATATTTGTTATTCCGGCGACGCGGCGATTGATGGTTGGGCGGGCGGGCGGGGGAGGGAAAAAACTTTCCGTCAATTAAAAATTCTTTGCGATGTTTGGCTTTTCGGCTTTAATAATAGAGATGCCGATGGCCATGACTCGACAAGTACGTGAAAGAAAGTAAATGAAAGGAAATAAAAACTAGCGCAACATTGGAAAAAGTGAGACGAAGACCACTTGACTTTCCGTCGACTATCGCTCGAGCAATGAGAGACTAAAATATTTTTTTCTCTACACATACACACAGGCATACGCTACACACATCCAATCCATACGTATGGCCGTATGCGTGCAACGCGTGTATGCATGTACGTATGCAGGTATGCGTGCACGTGCGTACGCGCGCATACGCGTGAGTGCGTGTGTATATATATATATATATATATATATATATATATGAACACGCGCGCACGTACGCATACAGGCATACACACGCACAACACGCACACGTATGTATAAAAATTATTAAAGCAATTTCTTCTCTTTTGAAATAATGTTATTTATTGGACGTTCTAGTTTCAATTCGTTTATATAATCTTTTATTTATTGTTTTATTTCACTTCACTCTGCTTTATTAAATGTGCATTACAATGTATCACTTATGTACAAATTTGATAATCAAATAGGATCGATACATGTCGAATGTAAAAGTCAAACTGTCTCAAGTCTGTATGTTTCTTACGGATCTCTGGCGATAAACAAAATTTGTTTAAAAGATGTTCGCCGTATTGAGCGAATTTCATCACCGATTTAACTTTTCATATTTCTCTTTGCCCCGTCTTCTTATTCTTTACAGTACAGTAACACGACTAAAATTTGCTACTGTATCCCTATAATCTAGTACGTATAAAAATTCTATTCAACTATTTACAGCTTCTAATCTATGGAATATTTACAATATCGGAGAGAAATTGAAGGATTTACAACTAGTCAATCGATTGCATATATATATAAATGTTTATATACACATGCATCAGACTTTTCGGTGCGATTCCCTCAACATTTTTTTTTTTTTTGACTCGCCTTCAACAATTATCGTATCATACACAATGTATCATATAATGTATCGTTGAATAAAACTGCAAAGCCAAGTACTGTATTCATTATCACTGGAACTTTGAATAATTCTCATTGCTTTCGTTTTCATATATTTTTTTCCAAATTTTCAAAGCTTTTCATCCGTAGATCGGTATTAACGAAAGGCTTATTTATTTGTTCCTTTCCGATGCCGATGATCGTCAAGGATCGTGAGTATCGTCAAATGTTTAGGGAATCGTAACGAGGAAACAACTTACATAACCTACATTCACTGCCAATTACGCGTTAACGGCAACGAAAGTCGTATGCACAGGTTACGATTGTTTATATAACCTATTACTCGTTATTTTTATTTTTTTTTTCTTTTCTTCTCTCTCTCGAATTCGGCCAATCTCGCGTGTTTATTGAAATCGTGCCCAATACTTTGAAAACGTTAAAATGATGCAATAGCGATATCGATTAATCCTTATTAAACCTTTTCGTTCTCGTTACATGTGCGATCTCAAATAATATTTATTTTGGAAATCATTGTTCAAAGCCCAGCCTACGAATGCAAATCATACTGTCCTCTTCTGCTTCTTCTGCTTTTTTCTTATTTTTTTTTTTTTATTCTTTTCTTTTCTTTTCTTTTCTTTTCAAATAAAATTTTCAGTTTCATATAAAATTATATATATTCTCTAATATAATGAATTGCGTATCCTTACGAGCAATATTCTCTTTTAAATTTCTATGCTAAGTAACGATTTTATAATTTATATAATTTCATATTCTACTTAAAACAATCTCGTATTTTCAGTAGATAATTTACTTTTAAATAAACTCACATCGTATTTATATTCGTTCGTTTTAAAATTTATAATAAAAAAAAAAAAAAAAAAAAAAAAAAGAAAAAAAAAAGGTAGATAAGAACTAAAATGGATTTAAGAACAAGTACTGCAGTCTGCATTAAGTAAAGAACCTTATAGCCAAATGTTGCACCCAAGACTGAGAAATGCAGACAACGCTGGTCAAAATCATTTCTAAATAAACAAATGATCGTAAGCTAAAACTGTGTTAAAAAGGAGATAAAGAGACAGATAAAGAGAGTGAGAGAGAGTGAGAGAGAGAGAGAGAGAGTGAGAAACAATTACGAATGTCAATTTTCGGAAATACTGCATTATATAAAATAGTCAGCTGTGCAAGCAAACCATGTAAAAAATAAATATTTTACAATGATATTTTTAAAAATCGACCACATATGATCAAACGTAATCAGGCATTATTTTCACTGTAAACAAAGAGTACTCGCGGATTATTAATAAAAGGCTCAAGACAAATCTCCATTGGCTCGCAATTAATGAGAATTAGAATTGACCATACAGCCATGTGCACATTCTAATTTCGATAATCTATTGCATGTAAATGGACAAACTTTTTTACGATTATTGCTATCCGATGGACAAAAATTTACGATCACTAGCCCATTGTCAGTGTCCTGAAGATAAGCAAAAATGCTGCAAAGTTAAAGAAATAAAAGACGTAATCGATGCCAAACGTTTTGTATCCCCAGAAGACATTTTTCAGCTTTAATACGATTATAAAGGTTCGAAGCGGCTTCCAGGAAGCGAAGCCGCTCGTCGATGAAACAAACGGCCGTCGACGGGAAAATGACAAGTAAACGTACGGGTATGTTTTGTGTTAGTGTGTGTGCGCGCGCGCGTGTGCGTGTGCGTACCGCGAAAGTACATATAAACCACGGGAGCGCAATCTACAACGTTGGCTATTGAAAGGGGTGTGGGTCCTATACCTTCTTGTTAATGTCAGTGTTCTTGCGCTTTCTGCCCCTCCCCCCCCTTGCCGCCTGGTCGCTACTCACAGGATGATTGGCTGGTGGCTCATTGTCTGACGAAATTGGGACGTCCTTGGGACTTGTTTGCCCGGTCGTAGATGAGAACCTCTCAACATAAGAGGACCATTTCTCTGTCGCTGTCACGGATTCCCTGTCGCGCTCTCTACAACTGCTCTCAACAGTCTCCTCGCCCTCAGTGTCCAACAATTCTATCGTCATTTTACAGTTTTTCTTATACTGAAATGGAAAATTTTATTGTCAGTAAATGCTTTTACACTTTTTACCCAAATATTACTACTCTCATCGCCTTAATGATTGACATTCTCTTAACTTTACATAATCGCAAGTGTAATTACGAAAAACATACAACTTCTACTGTTGCTTTCAAGTTAAATAATTGATCATTACGCGTATGTCCGAATGATAAGTAATATATTTTGACTTTGGGAAGCTGTTAATTTTCAGAAAATTCAATAAAAGACTTTCCCGTTTCGTTTATATATTATATATATATATGTGTGTGTGTGTATATAGGTAAAGGACGTAAAGATCCCTCATAACTTACAATATATATTTTAAAGCAATTTTCTTCGGCCATAGTTTTTTCAGCCTTTCTTTGATAAGCCGTTTCGCAAGGTATTCTTAAATACGCCGTTGAGCATAAGCCACCAGCTCCGTTATTTTCTTTCAGCTGCTTCTGCTCTCGCTGAAATAGCTCCATGCATTGTTGACAGACGAGATCCGAAACTAAATGTTGAAGCTACAAAAAAAAATCGACCCGTTACTCTCTTTCTAGGGTGACGGGGTAATAATAAATAAGGACAATCCTGATATCTTACCTGTCTGACTGCATACGTGACGACTTTATCCAAAGTAAAAGCGATGTACGCATGTATACCGAACATTTCTCTGAGGGTGTCCTCGTATGCGTTGCTTTCCATGTTGCCGTCTAAGACATTTTTTACCATGTCCAGAAAGGCTGGATAATAATCTTCGATTTCAATTTCCCCTAGAGAGTGAGTAAGAGAAGGAGAGAGAGAGAGAGAGAGAGGCAAACAAAAAACAGTCAGTGAAACCGGTTTTTTTCACAAGATATTTTTCTGAATATGAAACTAAAGGATCCGACTCGTCGACTACGTACCTTTTGGTTTTAACCTTAAAGCAACGGCTGTGCTATCCTTCCGCTGCTGTTTGTACCGAGATTCTTCGTCCGCGAGGGCGACCGCCCTGTCGTACATCTTTGTTAATCTTTCGCAGAGTATCTGATGCAGCCTCAGGAAAAGGTACCAGTTATTACTCCCCATGAAGAGGGTGTAGGCCTCCTCGGGATCAGTCGAGAGAGCATGGATAGGGGGTTTAACGTCCGGATCGAGCTTTATAGCCGTGGCAGAGGGCGCGGGCGAGATCGGAGTATTCTTATTCCTGGTACCCTGGAGCCCGCCCCCGATCGACGTGGTCGTCGTCGTAGCCGTTTGCGTGCTGTTACTGCACGACACCGGGTTCATATCGTCCTTCTCATCTGGAAAAGCGAGAGCGTTACGTACGCGTTCCTTCTAATAGGTAAGTAAACGTCCAGCCCTCCTCGATCCCCGAAATAATCGGGTCTCTCTACTCACTGTCTTCGTCTTGCTCGTCGTCGCTAAGCTCTTGCCGAGGGTGAAAGAATAGATCAGGAACAAAGTGCTTGAGCAGGAGCTTTATCCGCTGCTTGTCCTCTTTATGAATAGCAGTCTGACGCTTGACGTGGTGAATTAAAAGGTTCGCGGCGTCGTCCAGCACCGATTTGTCTTTGTAAGCCAAAATCAAGTGCGGGCCGCCGTTGTTTTGATTCTCGCCGTTTTCGTCGGCCTGCTCGTGCCTCTGCAACGACCAAAACCCCATACGTAATTAAGTAGGTGGCTGGGTGGGTGCGTGTGTATTTGTGTACGTTGGAGATAGACAGATAGATAGATAGATAGATAGATAGATAGATAGATAGATAGAGATGGTAACGAGTGGAGGCAACGATGGATCTCGGTTTGCCGGCGATCAACCTACCTCGTCGTACAAAATTTCAATTTCGTTAAACAAGCTCTTGGACCTCAGCGCCTTGACATCGTTCTGCTTGAAGTTAATGCCCTGGTGATCCAAGGACTTGAGGTAATACTTTTCATTCTGTTCCCTCCAGATCTTATTGAAGCCCTTCTGAGCTTCCCGCCACTCCTCCTCTTTGCTTTTCAGTCTTCGTAGAACGACCGGGACCGCGACCATAGGATTCTTCTTAAGGCCGTCGATAATGTCGCCCGCCTTCTCGCCGTATATCCTCTTCAAGGCGCGCTGATGAATCGTCGGCGAATATCCCCCCAAGCAGTCGTCCAGTTTGAACTTTTGAAGCTCCTCCTGCGACATCCTGCTCATCTTTTTGTGGACTCCCTCGAGCACCCTGATCGTCGCGGCATTCGTCTCTATCACGCCGTCCAGCTCGAATCGCTCGTCCTCGCAGCGGTATATGAACTCCTCGAACTGGGTTTTCCTTTAATTAAGCAAACCGATCCTCGAGGTCAAGGGGAGCCCTCTTATGCTATCCTTAGTCTTATGCTTTTAACCGAAACTAAATTTGGGGTGCATAGCGACCGGTAGTGCGACCAGTAGCAGAGCTAAAGGTTATTGCGTAGCGAATGGAGCAACGAATAATGGATTCGTTGTGACGTGTACGCGCGCTTACCTAGAACTAACGAAGGTGCTGTCTTCCGACCAGGTCGGGAAGGATACCCAAGTGTCGTTGAGGACCTCTTTACACAACTGCGTTCTCCCCGTGCACTTGGGCTGGACGTAGGACTTGGGCAGGGCGCAGTAAGAGGCGCCCAGTCTCTTGCAGGCCGAGTAATCAATTTCCATGGCGAGGTCGCCCTGGGGCCTGTCCTGGTGGCTCCGCACGACGTTGTTGGGCAGCGCCTCGACGTTCGCACAGCTGACGGCAGCGGCGCCACTTTGGTTCGCGCAATTCGACGCCGCCGACGAGGACGTCGACTCTGGCAGGTGGCCAAGGAAGTCCTTGAACCATCGCAGGAGCTCGGGGAAACGCCCGAGGAACGGCGTAACTAATTGCACTAGTTCAGTCTTGGATATGATTTCTTGGTTGAACAAGACCAAGCAGCGCAGGAAATTTTCGTAGACCTCCTGCGATCTCAGGGCTTTTCGCACCTAAAGATACCATAACAACACGTGCACAATCATCATCATCATCATCATCATCATCATTATTATTAGTATTAGTAGTATTATTGTTGTCGTTGTCGTTATTTTTATTTTAAACTGCAAGTGAGGCCAGCAATTTGCAAAATCAGAAAGAATCCTTTAATTTGGATTATCAAGGGAAAGGAAGAGGGTGCGGTGCGCTCACCTTATCAAAGAAGGCGTAGTCGTTGAGCGTCCCGTGCTTGCCCACTTCCGCTATGGATATGTCCCGCATGGAAGCGACCTTGTGCTTCTTGGGGGGTGGCGGTCCGTGGGAGGCATGCGAGTTCCCGGTCGTCATGGACGTCGTGAAGGATGGACTCCTCTTCAATTGGCCGGTGCTGTGGCCGAACTTCTGGCCGGCGTTCCCGATGTCGCGCACCCCGGTCCGCTCGCGTTCCCGGTCCCTCTCCCGGTGTTCCCGGCTCTCGCGCTCGAGGCCACCCGGACCCGTCGAGTCCCGGTGCTCCCGCTGCACCGCACCCGAATTGTTGTACGTCGTCTTCAGGCCTAACGGCTTCTTCAAGATCGTCGCGTGATCATTGACCGCTCCCACCTTGTTGCTCTGAAACATAGCAGACTGGTACCCATCAGAGTTAGAGACAGTTTGTAGTTGAGAGTTAGAGGCTATGTTTTCTAGTGTCAGTTTTACAAGGAAAGGGGCAAGACCGCGCGGACGCTGATTTTATTACCGGGCCGACCTTGGTCGCTAACTAATCCCAGTAAATAGCAAATCATCGCAAACGAGTCGGACTGGCGGCTCCCGATAATTTTAAGGGATACAGATAATAATAGCAATAACAATAATAACAATAAGATGGGAGTAATAGAGAGTACTCACCAGGGCGCTTTGTTGGCTCGTCGCGTCGGGGAGGAATTGGCCGAACTCCAAAAGAAGGTCCTCTTGATTTTCAAATAGCTTCGCAACTTGACTATAGACCTCGGCCTCCGTAAGATGCTTCCCGCTTCCAGGTATGCCCCCGGCTCCGCTCCCGCTCCCGCCAATGTGCCCCGACTCCTTCAGCGTTCGCTGTTCTTTCTGATACGTGTGCAAGATTTCGAGAAAGCGCTTGTACTTGTCAGGTTGGCCTTGAAACCGATTCTGCGACAGGGTACGAACGGAAATTATGAAACGGAACGTGGATAGAAATGATGGAGAGACGGCGTCGTGTCGTCGATGACAAGTTTGATGGGTTATTACTTTAATTTTATTGACGTAATTGATGGCGTGATTGAACTCGACGGGCTGGTTCTGCTGCGTCTGCCCAGTGCTGGGTACTCCATCCTGAGCCTGACTCAGTGCTTGACTCACGGCCTGCGCTTGGGCTGTGGTAACATGCGAATTGTTATACGACGGAGCAGGCGGCGACGATGGTCCATGAATCGTTAAATTGTTATTCGAGATATTGTTGGTTATAGAATGGTGTATACTTCCAGAACTGCAAAGGACCAATTGCATTGGTATCGTAAGTACATTCGAACGACGAATTTTTAAGCGCTTAAGATTAATTCACTGGCCACTTTTCCTTACCCTTGCATTATTTGTACAACGGGCTGTGCCTTGGCAGGTTGGGTCGGTGGGCTCGCAATAGGAGGGGAACCAACGTTCACTGTACAATGGTGTTGGGAGAGCGTAGCCGTATGGGTGGCCGTAGGACTTGGCATGCTAACCGACACTTGGAAAGCATATCCTTGCTCGTTGGCCTGCACTTCAATTTTATACCCTGGTGGTAAAAAAGTGTTGAAACCAACAATAAGCTCAGGATGTCCCTTAAATAAATGGCTAACCCTCGTTATAACACCTGGAGTATCTATACTTTGGGATTTGAATTCCTTCATAATATCAAGGAAGTCATTGTAAACCTAAGGAGAAGAGAATAACACTGTAATGTAAAGCCTGTCATTTGGCATGCATCTTCCGTAGCCCAAAGATATGAGAGAGAGAGAGAGAGACTCTTACCTGTGGTTGATCACTAAATTTGTACTTGACCTGATCAAGATAAGACAAAGCATCTTCCACCTTGAGCCTTTGAAATTGCTGGGAGCTAGTACTACTGCCACTCAGATTGCCGGCAGGAGGTGTAGGAGCCTGAATCATCTGCACAAATATGCAGAAAATTAAAATTTACATATGTCAAAGCCAAAGCTAAGAATGCATTTTAAAAGTTTTTACCTTATGTCTTATGGCAGAAGGTTGTTGGGCGTGCTGCTGCGCCTGGGAATTCGCCACAGGGGTTTGCGGACCCATATTGTGGTTCCCAGTACCACCAATGCTAGAGCCATGCAGGTTAATGCTGGAAGCGATGCTGCTAGCTGCACACGTGGAGCTTGCCGATAAATTGCCAACAGTGGAGCTTCCCTAAAACGTCCAGATTTTCCAGTAAAGCAAAATGAGAAACACATATATATATAAAAAAAAAAAAAATAATTATAATAATAGAAATGCAACGCAGATGAATTATATAAGAAAATGTACCTTGACTGGGGAAGGGGCCGCCGTTGGAACAACAATCGCACCAGGATATTGCTGCTGGGCTTGAGAAAACTGAATGCTACCTGGCATCTCTTTGGAAGGTATAGATCTAACAGCTTGACCAGAAACAACTCCTATGCCAGTGGTTGCGTGGTAGTCTATGCTACCCCCTCCAGCGGATGCAATACCCCCTACGGTGCCCGAATGCTTCAAGGTTGCAGCTGTTGCTGCTGCTCCTGGCGGTGTTATATCGTCCACCCCGCGAACACGTTTCATCTCAATTTACATTGGAAATGCTGGAAAGAAGGCGGCGCGTTAGCAGGTGGCACTGATTCAATAGTACTGTGCAGGGGTGCAGCCGTCATCGCGGAGCACTAACGAAGAACGCGTCCGCGTCCAGGCTAGCTCTGATCTTATATATCTATCTGATTAGCCAACGAATGTGCCGGAGGGAGTTCCTAGGCAGTAGCCGCCCTCGTCGGCTCATTATCGCAGCAGCGGGCACAGCTGTGGATGGGTCGGGGGCAGGAGCAAGGGGAGCCGCCGCAGTGCCCGTGGCCAAGGAGGGCGGGCGGTAACTAAAGCCAGAGCCGCGGTGTCGAGCAGAGTCGGTGGAAAGGCTGCGGCGAGGACCGGGACTTTTTTCAAAGAGTAACGTTGGTAAATAAATGGCGGTGAAGGAGCCGCGGAATAGGGCGAGGACGACGGTGGTGGTGTTGGTAGTGGTGGTGGTGGTGGTGGTGGTGGTGGCGGTGGTAGTCGCGGCGGGGAATTAGACGCAACAACGGACGGAAGGGACGTGCACGACTGGCGTGCGAGTGAGCGTGGAGCGAGTTGTTCGCGGCTAACGAGAGGAAGAAAAAGAACGGGGGAAGGACGTGGTAGTGGCGGTAGTAGCGGTGGGGTGGCGATGGTGATGGTGGTGGTGGTGGTGGTGGTGGTGGTAGTAGTGGCGGTGGCGGCAACGACGAAGAAGAAGAAGATAACGACAGCGACAGCGACAGCGACGACAACGACAACGACAACGACAACGACGACGACGACGACAAAAAGGGTGGGAGCGACGGCGACGAGTCGAGACTCGTTTCAACTTGCGATCCGCAGCGCGCACCGCTCGGTAGGGCCGTGACGACGCGCAGGCGCGACATTGTCCGCACGGCTTGTGCGCGAACAAAAGCGCGCGTTCTCGCTGGGAGTCGCGGCTCGGTGGTGTGAACGAGGAGGGAGGAGGCGGGGACCCTCCTCGATACCAGCAACAGCAGAAGCAGAAGCAGCAGCGACTTTATTATCCGTGATATTATTGGCGGGGGGGATGAGGGGTGGATATGGGAGGGGGGGTAGGCGGACTCGGGCGCGCGTAGCCTCCCCCTGGCTTGTTTCTCGCCCCAAGGCCGCCTCGGGAAAGTGAAGAGTTAAGAAAGAATTGCGCGCCAGGTATGGAAGAAGGACGGTTTAGCAGCAGACGAGAAAATCTCGAGCAGTCGGGTTCGGGTGGGGGGGGGCGCGATGGAGCGCGCATGCAGGATCGACGTATGGACGTATGGACGTACGGACCAGCGGTCGGTCGGTCGGTCGGTCGGTCGGTTAGCAGTTAGAGAATGGAGGGGGGGGGATGGAAGGAAGGAAAGAGTGGGCCGGCGTTCGTAGACGGGTTGCTCAAGGCAGTGGGGCTAACGAGAACGGGGCAAAGACAAAAAAAAACAAATATATAAATAAAAAGAAAAGAAAGGGGGTCGAGAGGGAGCGAGAGCTCGGATTCTCTCGGGCTCGCTTACATACATATTGGGGGTCGAGGAGTGCCCCGCTACTGCTGCTGCTGCTCCGGCTCTACCTCAGGGAATGATCGAACGCGAAATCGCGCATCCGGCGACGGCGACGGCGGCGGCGGTGGTGGCAACTTAATCGACTCGCGAGTTAGCGGGTCTTCCGCTCCCCCACCAGCCGCAGCGATTGAGGAGCGCCCGCCCCGCCGCAACCCACACCCCGCGTCGTCGTCGTCGTCGTCATCGTCTCTCTCTCTCTCTCTCTAGACGTTCGTGGAGGAGAACGGCGCGAAACGAGACCCGGTGGTCCCCGGTGAATTTCTTCAATGAAAGGCAAGCGGCGGCGGCGGCGGCGGTGGCGGTGGCGGAGGCGGCGGTCTCAGGTAGTCGGTCGTCGGTCTACGTTACGTAGCCGCCCTCTCTCGTTTTATGGAACGGGCCACCAGCCAGCAGACAGGAGCAGACGAGATTATGCGCTTCGTTCCGTGAAAGTGTTTAGCCGAGTTGGCGAGAAGTCCGTTCACGGATTGTGTGCTGTGCTGCAAGGGGGGCGTGCGGGGGTGTCGTAGCGAGCGAGAGGCGGGGAAGAATGATAGAGGGCGCGGAGGGCACGGCAGGGAAAATGTTAGCGAGAGTAGGCGAAACAGCTGTGTGCGACGACGACGTTCTGGAAACGAGTAGTCGTCGTCCCCGAGGGGGCTAGTTTCGCTGGCGATGGACGAGGTGGTGCAGTAGAAGGAGAAAGAGGACGACGCACGCGTGCGACTGCGACGGCGGACACTCTTCGGTCCTTCTCGTGTACACATACGCACACACTCCTGCTACTCGTGCACGGTTCGACTCGACTCGACTCGACCCGACTCGGCTCGGCTATGCTCGGCTCGGCTCAATTCGATTCGGTTCGGTTAAGTTCAGCTCGTATCGAGAGAGAGAGAGAGAGAGAGATAGAGATAGAGAGGCGGAGGTACGTTTTCCTTCTCTCCGCGAGGCGCTAGTGTAGTGGTTACGCTCGTCGGTATATAGGAATGACGACGCCAAGTGTTCATGCTTAAGTGCGCGCGCGCGTACACTCGCGACTGGCCACGGGTAGTAGGCAAACAGCAGACAGACAAACAGACAACAGCAAGACAGACAGACAGGCGGGCCGACACACGTATACGCACACGTGTGGCAACAAAACTCGCGCCCGGCACTCGGAGAGCCTATCATACAATCCCAACACCTTCCTACCCCCGCTCACCGTCCTGTGGCCACGATCCATCGGTTAGTCTCGCTGTGTCTCTGTCGCTCGAGAGCAGTCGACCAATCCGCGAGCCGAGGCTCGCGCTTCGACTCCACATAAAATATTGCGAAGTAAGGAAGGTAGGAAGGTAGGTAGGTAGGTGCGTGCGTGCGTGCGTGCGTGCGTGCGTGCGTAAAGAGTCGTGACACTCTCGCTCTGTCGCTTGCAAGTCTCTGCGTGGCCCGCGCACAGAAGCTACATACGTCGTCGTCGTCGTCGTCGTCGTCGTCGTGTCGTCGATGACAAGGAAGGTTCCGCGACGATGCTTTACCTCGAGCGTACACGCCACCCACCACCTTCCCTCGAGCGCTGCTTATCCGCGCTGTCGGATTACGCAATATTCCACTGAAATACATAATACCGAGAGGAGAATAATGGCGGTATCGGGGGACACCCCGATCGAGCATCCTCCTCGTGCTTATTACTTCCGAGGAGAGTCCAGGGCAGATACGTGTTGGGCCTTTTATTCAAACTCCTTTCTCCGACGTAGCATAACGATCCGGCAGCAGTCTCCGCCACCTTTTTCTCGCTGCCGCGCCAGCGATTAAGAAGTCGTCGCTTGTGGTGAGCGGCGCGGGTGGCAGGAGGGAGAGGGAAAGGGTCGGAAGAGGAGAGCGAGTGAGCGCGCGCGCGCGCAGCGTTGCGACCGTGACACCGCGACAGAACATGACACAAGAGACGAGTAGAGGAGTAATAACAATGACGCCGACGACGACGACGACGACGACGACGACGACGACGGCATAGAAGAGGACAACAAAGTACCCATATCAAACACCATTTGAGTTTTGACAAGATTACAAACAAGTGGAAAATAACGGTTAAACGATGGATGATGAAAAAAAGTTTCTTCGATAAGAATGACAAGAGGAGTAGTTGTGCGACCGCCGATCACGACGACGACGTCTTCTTCTCTATCCTGAGATCAACCTACAACGAACACGCGGCTATGACGACTTCTTCTTTTATCACTTACACTTTTCATTAGCTCTTCCTTTCGCAATAAAAATTATTGGCTCCCGGTAGCAGAAGCTAGCGGTAACAATAGCAGCGACGACAGTAGTAGTAGTAGTAGTAGTAGTAGCAGCAGCAGCAACCGGATCATCTCGTTTCGGCAGATCTTTCTTCGTCTTTAGGGCGGCTAAAAGCGTGGTTGCGGCTACGACAACAGCAGTGGAGGCAGCGCAGCACCGGACCGCACCGCGACTACGGCCGCCGCCGCAACCGCCACCGCCGCCTCCACCTCCACCTCCACCTCCACCCACCACCAACAGCAGTAGGTGCAGCAGCGGCAGTGGCAGCAGCAGCAGCAGCAACACCACCACCACCACCACCACCACCACCACTACTTTTTACCACTACCACGTTGATCAGTACCATCGCCACCGCCGCCAACTTTGGCTCTAACCTTCTTTTTTTTAACCTTACTTTTCCTTCCTCGCGCGCTCTCTTAATTCCATGGTATATAGTTACTCTCGACAGCGGAGCGGGCCACTTTCTTCTCTAGA
The DNA here is from genome assembly GCA_018883505.1 of Ceratosolen fusciceps. Lineage (NCBI taxonomy): Eukaryota > Metazoa > Arthropoda > Insecta > Hymenoptera > Agaonidae > Ceratosolen > Ceratosolen fusciceps. The sequence goes on along the minus strand of RCIC01000006.1, from coordinate 8,709,097 downwards.
TCGACGTAGTGTCTCCCCCCTCCCCCAACCTCTCCCTCGCGCTCGCTCTCTCACCCTCCCACCCGGCCCCCACTCTGCGCCCATCCCCTATGTGCCGTCGTCGTCGTCGTCGTCGTCGTCGTCGTCGTAGTCGTAGTCGCTGCTGCTGCTGCTGCTGCTGTTGTTGCCGCCGTCGCCGCCAGCCAGTCAGCCATCCACCACGACCCGCGCGATCTCTCTCACTCTCACTCCCTCGTCATCTAACACGCATCGAACCAAGTGTACTTACTACTACACGCACACAATTGTACGGGCGACGAGCGACGACGGTCAGCAGCGTGCACGCATACCGATTCCCGGCCAGTCTCTTTCCCTCTTACATGCCCACAGGCGCAAGAGCACACGCACGCACACGCGCACTGGCCCGCCTCGCTCTCTTTCTCTTTCGACTGCTTCATCAAAGCGGTGTATAATAGCGTCTCGCGAAAGCCCAAATTCGCGCGAACGTACGAAGGCTTCGGCGGCGGCACTTCTCCTCTACTTCCTCTTCTCTTTCTCATTTACTTTTGCGCGCAACTCTCTTTGGCTTTGAGCTCTCGCGCGAAAGAAAAGACGCGAAGAAACGTGCTGCTGTTAGAGGGATGCGCGCTCGCACGCACGCGCCCGTCCCACTCGCTCTCTCTCTCTCTCTCTCTCTCGCTCTCTATCTCTCTCTATCTCTCCTGCGCCGTATGCGTGTACGCAAGCGTTTGCATGTGCTTGCGCGAGGCACTGAAAGCACACACAACACAATTAGAAGAAGACGGATAGGAAAGACAAGCTGCTGCTGCTGCTGCTGCTGTTGCTGCTGTTGGTGGTGGTGGTGCTGCTGCTGGTGCTACGCTGTTACTATACTACTACTAAACTAATACCACTACAATAGTACCACATTATCAACGATGGTGATGCTGTTGTTGCTACTGCTACTCTTACTGCTGCTTCTTATGTTATCTTTCTCTCTCTCTCTCATTCGACGATGCACGCGTTGTGTCGTTCCTACCTCTAACATATTCTCACCAGCTCGCCCAGTCAAACATCACGCACGCACGAACGCACGAACGCACACACGCATAAGCATGCTCTATCATTCACTCTCTCTCTCTCTCTCTCGCTCTCCCACACGCATGCTGAACCGCTAGCTACTCCAATCGAAACTACGGCGACGATGTTGACGTTACGGCTCTTGAGGTTTTTCCAGCCATCGGAGAAGACGTGCGTATGGCGTTGTTCGGTGTATCGTCCTCGAGCAGACGAGGCCGGTCCAACTACCCGAGCCCTCCACGCACGGTCTACCTCACTTTTTTATTTTATTTTTCTCCTCATTTTCAAACGCACGCACGCACGCACACGTATACGCACGTACACGCGCGCGCCTGTTCTGCTTTAGCCTGGCTGCCTCGCGTTCGCTCGCGCGCGCGCTCGCTTACCTTATTCTTGCTTTGCTGCTGCTGCTGCTGCTGCTGCTGCTGTTGCCGCCGCCGCCGCCACCAACGACGACGACGACAATCCTTCTTCCTCCTCCGCGGTCGGGCCTCTTGCTCCTCCACGGGGACGAGTCGCTCCGGTGGCGCTGCTCCACCGATGCCCGACAAACAACGACGAAGACGATGACGAGGACGACGACGACGACGACGACGACGACGACGACGACGACGAGGACGTCGTCGCTCGTTTTACCAATGCTTTGGCGTACGCGTACGCGAGATCAAGCTCGGTTAGTGAGGTTCTGCTGCTGCTCCTGCTGCTACTACTGCTTCTGTTGCTGCTGGGGCCACGATCCTGGCCCTTCCTCGAGGCCCGTACGCGCGGCGCGGCCAGTCGCACCGCGAGGAAGCGAGAACGGGACTCTCCTCGCTGCGCGCTTCCCTGCCGATTTTACAACTCACGACGTGGACACGTCGCTACGCGAACGGCCCTCGTGAACGCCGATGCTGGTGCGCATTTCGTGGTAGATGGGCACGGGTACGCGGTCGACGTGGACGACAAGTACGCGGAGCTTTTGCGGCATTCACTCCAGTGGCGAGCAAGCGACGACGGCAGCGGCGACGAGGATGATAAAAAATCAAATGCAAAAGTCATACTTGCACTCGCGCGAGGGGTACAAGGCAAACTATTGGATTTTGTATGGCAAACAAGGAACTGACTGGCCGTATAGCGGGATGCGAGTCGTGGTGGGGGGGCCAGCCAGGGACGTAGCGAAATACCGGCTAAAGGGGCGGCACCAGCGCTCTCGCCTCCTACCCCCACCCCGAAGGCGCGCGTTCGCCTCCGACGTACACTCCCCCGCCCCACCAAGCCACGACTCGGCGACGGACGGACCGACCGAGCGACCGAGCGACCGACCGACCGACCGACCGTCCGTCCGTCCGTCCGTCCGTGTACCGTCCCGTCTCGGCTCGGCTCGGCCCACCCCACCCCACCTCACCCTGCCCTTCCCTGCCCTGCCCTGCCCTGCCCTGCCTTGCCTTGCCTTGCCCCGCAGACGCCGGAGACGCGATCCTCGGCGCAACCGTCCGTCCGCTGTGCCGCCGCTACGAGCGAGCCCGCGATCGCCGTGCGTACGCCCTCGCTCCCTCGCTCCCTCGCTCACTCGCGCCCTCTCTCCCTCGCACCCGTTACGAACATAATCGTACACAGAACCGCGCACGCACGCACGCACGCACGCACGCACGTACATCACCTACTCCCTCTCTCCCACCTACCCTCTAACTCGCTCTCTCGCTCTTCGGGCATCCGCATCACGTATCCCTCGTATCTATATATTATTTATTTCAAGTCTTCCATCGTGCTCTTTTATAATACTGCGCGATTTCTCCCGGCGAGCGTCTACTCGGCCACCCCTCCGCCCCACCATACCGTGCACCCTATTCGCCCACCGCACCGCACCGCACCGCACCGCCAGCGTATCATCAAAACCAAGAAGGAGAGGAAGAAGAGGAAGAAGAAGAAGATGATGATGAAGAAGAGGGAAAGAGAAAGGGAAAGAGAAAGGGAAAGAGAAAGAAGAACGGTGGAGGAAAATTGATACTCCGATGAATAAATGAATGAATAAATGAGCGAATGAATGAATAAATAAATAAATAAATAAATAAGTAAGCAAGTAAGTAAGTAATTAAGGATTTGAAGAGCCGTGCGAGCGAACACGCGAACGAATGTGCAGCCGCGGCTTGTGCGAAAAAATACATAAGAAAAAAAAACGAAAAGTCAAACCTCCATCTATTCGCGTGATCGCATCCGCGAGCGAACCTTCTACTTTCCGCGCGACCCCCCCGCCGTCACCGCCGCCTCCGCCTACATGACCGTCACCGCCCCCGCCCCCGCCGGGGGAGACAGACCGACCGACCGCCACCTTCCATCAATTCGCCAACGTACTCGTCGAATATTTAAAATCACGCATGATGATCATTGCTCTCGGCTACTGGCCGAGCAGTACTCCCTCGATTGCTGATCGGTAAAGTCGGCGCGTAGCCCCCCCTGTCATTGCCGCTGTTGCACAATAAAGCCGACACTCGTACCCACGCGCTCACATATATATATATATATATAAGACTCTGCTCGCATACTCGTACCAGCGATGATACAAAATAAATACATAATAAATAAATAAATAAGATCGTGATGGTGGTGGAGGAGGTGGAGGAGGTGGAGGAGGGGGTGAGGGGGATGGGGAGCGAAGATCGGCGTAAATGATAAAGCGAGTACATCATTTCGTGGTATAAAAATATATCTGTTTTATTATTGCACATTTTCATTTACGTTTATTCACAAGCAATTTTTCATTTCCATGTAGTTTTCGAAATACAAAAAGATCGGCTCGAGATGTCAATGTCTCGTACATTAATGCGTTTCACAGCTGTAGAGGCGACCAAATGACCAGGCTTGAATTATCAATGGGAAAGGCGCGATGTATCGGGGCAGAGGAGCGGGGGTCGGTGAGTGAGAGAGAAGATCGAGGAGGCGCTCTTTGCTCGTAATAAACAAACAAAGATAATGAGAAGACAATAAAAATATGTACATATAATTACGGTGGCCAGTGATGGAGCGCGGGTGGGAGCGCGGGAGGGTGCGCACTCGGGTAAATGTGTCAACGAATGCCCAGTATTGGTATTGTGCCGCTGATCGTGGAGGAGGGTGGAGGAGGAGGAGGGTGAAGGGCTCTTGGGGGTATGGTATGTGACCTGACGGACGGGGGTTGTCGTTGCTTATCCTTGACGTGACGATGACGTTAAGCTCGTTCTCGTGGTCCTTGGCTCCTCGTACGTACATACACACATTCGTACGAAAATGGGTGATTAAAGGCAGGAGAGAGAGAGAGAGAGAGAGTGGATGCAGGAAAAACGGAAAGTAAACAATGCCTAGGCGGCTCGACGAATTCTTACAGGTAAAAATCAATTAAACGAGGACCCAGCGGCGGGATTATCGTGACAGCGGAGGCATGAGGAAGGCGTAGTGCGCGACCGCCGAGGCTGGCACAAGACAAATAATAACCAACCGGGGCGACAATACAATGCAGTCGCGAAAGAATTTTCGGCGGTCCGGTAAAAATAGGGATGAAGGAGTTGGAGTTGGAGGAGGAGGTGGTGGTGGTGGTGGTGGGAGGAGGTGGCGGTAAAGGGGCAGGAGGAGAGCGGCGTCGTGGCCGAGGAAGCAGCAAGTAAGCGCCGCGGCCGCGATTGAAGGAGCGATGAGCGCGAGGAGGGGGGGGGTTTGGCACAGGGGGCGACGGCTCACCGGTGGCACGTCCCTGGGAATTGTGCCGACGAAGCCGCCAAGAGGCGCGCGCAGCCGCCGAGACCGACGGAACAGCGAATCGTTTCCCCGCGGCCGACATCTTCCCGCAACCAACAGCTGTTCCGAGTGGCGAGCAAACTCCCCATTTCCTTATCTGGGTCATGGAAACTGCGCAAAAGCCACAGGACCTTCCCCGGACACGCTCCGTTCTCCGCCCTAACTGCTCTCTGCTGCTGCTGCTGACTCTACTACTGGCTATCGCGACCGCGACCGCGACTCAGGAAGAGGACGACGACGAGGACGGTGACGAGGACGAGGACGAGAACGAGGAGGAGGACGACGACGACGACGATTCTCTCTCCGACTCACTGACTGACTGACTGACTCGATACCACTACTGCGCGCTCCTACTACTACTAACTACGCCCCTCTGCGCGCGGCGGAGGTGGCGGCCGTCCTCCGCACTTCTCTCTGCTGTCGCCGCCTGTCTCCCTCCCCCTCGCCCCCGCCCGCGAACAACAACACCGTCGTCGTCGTCGTCGTCGTCGTCGTCGCCGTGGCCACCACCGCGACCTTTAATAATAACCCTATTGATGCAACCGTGATATATCCTCGTGTGCACGGCTCCCGCCAACCCCACCACCACTACCACCACTACTACCACCAACACCACCACCACCACCACCACCACCACCGCCACGACCACTTCTCAGAGCGCACACGGTCCTTCTCTCGGTGATAGTAGTTATTATCGACCATCACCACCAGTAGCAGTAGCAGTAGCAGCAGCCATGGCTTGTCAAAGAGAAGGGAGCAACAAGCAAGAACACTGTCATACCTCTCTCTCATTCCCCATTCTACCGCCCACCCCCTCTAGCGCGGGAGAGCGTAGACACGCGCGCGACAACACTTACTCGGCACGCTCGTTTTCGTGATCTAATAGTCGTGCGAGACAGTGCTGCGGATGATGATGATGATGAAGACGACGACGACGACGACGACGACGACGACGATGATGATGATGACGTGAGCTACACGCGCGCGCTATATATATATATATATATATATATATATAGTACGTCGTCGAGTTGGTTCAGCAGTTGGGGACGTCCCCAGTGAGGAACCCCGGTGCGGTCGGCTGCTCGGCCCTGTTGCCGTCCCGAGCCTCCCAGCTCCCGTCGCCCCCTACGCCTTTGCGCTGTTGCCGGACGCTGTCATAGCCCCAGCCACTCCTGACTCCTAAGCCCTCCCCCCTCCCATGCCGCTCGCGCGCCCCACCACACCGCCAACCCAACCCAACCCAACCCAACCGTAGATCAAACTACCCGATACACCGCCACTCGCTCCCTCTCCGGCCCCCTCTGCGCACGCTCAACGCAGGGGAGGAGCACCGCTACGCCGAGGACGTTTCATTGTTTCTCTTTTCCGTCCCGAATTCTCGTCTCGTTGTATGACGTACGTACGTACGTATCGCTCCGATGCCTACACGTCCCGAGTTCTCGTCTCTTCTTGGACACCCGGAGCGATCGAATGCTGCTATTACTGCTACCACTACTACTGGTGCTACTACTGGTGCTACCGCTGCCCTGTTACCCACGGTCGAGCCTTCGAGAGGCACGTGACACCGAGTTATAAAGCCCGGACGGATCGTGCACTCGACACTCGTGCTTCCTTATTCGTGCGACACCACCGAAATACGGTCCTGCATAACGACATAACGGACCAAGTCATGGGCTGGCTCCCTATCCTCTTCCTATTCCTCTTTTCCCCTCTCGTTACCTTACTTTGCTTATTTATGTAATGTCGCCGTTGCCGCCCTCACCCCCTCACCCTCCCCATCATCGCCTCCTCAGGGACACAACCATGGCAGAGGTACAAATCTTATATCCCATTTGCAAGACACTCCTCGTCTCTTTATCTCATTCCTCATCGTCGATTACCTCTTACGAAAGCTTACTCCAGCTTACTCCAGCTTACTCCAGCTTACTCCAGCTTTAGCAATTACTGATTCGCTTCGTTATACTCTGCCTCGATTGGAATCTGGAAATAAAGTCTCTGTATACAATGGATCGAGAACTACTTCAATTGCCAAATCAGCAAACATTGTACTTTATTCACAGCAAAGTTAAAATCCTTACACATTAACTCTAATTATGGCTTGAAAATTGATTCTTTTAAATAAAATGAGCTGTTGTTACTTATTTTTAGGTGCTCAACCATTGCCGGATTAAGATAAAAAACTTATTTTCTACTGCATACAGTTTACAAAATCATTGATCCATGGTTACAATTAAGCTAATAATCATTACAGATGTTCCTATTTTAGCAACTTTTTATTAAATATTACTTTAACAAGGCGTCAATAATTACAATTCCCTTAAAATCTTAACGATGCCCCGTACACATCCGGATATCTAATAATTTTCAATGTCAGTTCTTATAATTGTCCTTACGGACGGGCTATACTTATACAGTTTTACTTTCTCAATACGCACATTTCTATAGCATTCGATCATTACAGAATCTTACTGGCCTATTGTAATTTAAAAGAAAGAGCATTTAAAAGAGCATTGCAAAGATGAAATAAGTAAATGGTATAGTTGAGAAAGCAGCTTAACTTGGGCTTAATTTCTAATCGACAGTAACGTTGAATGAATTACGTAATCAATAAAGTGGAGACATTGAATCGTTTATACGTGATAATAAAAAGGTCGGATTAATTAATTCGCGTATAATTCTCGCTATTCGTAACTTTAGAAAATTTTCATTTTTAGTTACGGGCATCGAGATGACGCAAGCAACGTACGTCCGTCCGCCTTGCAAGGTGCACGAGTAAGCCTTTCTTTATTTAACGCAAAAATAAAGTAATGCCGCGACGTTCTAGTATGTTCATTTGGACTAGTCTTTCATTCATACCAATGCTCGTTCGATAGCAAAATCGGACGGGCCTATTTCGATCCCATTAGCATTTGCGAAAAGCGATTGGTAATCACTAAAGATACATCGATGAACCTATTAACGCAGTTCTGCAGGCAGGTTTGCGTTTTCGCGTCCAACTTGTTGCCGGGCCTGTCCATGCACTTTTCCCAGCAGAGATCACTGAACTCCTGAATCTGCAAAGAATCACACCGTTTAGCCATAAGACCATATAATAAGAATACGTATTATGCTTATTCGCAATACGTCCCATGGGCGCGATGCATAACACGAGGTTAGTTGGCCAGACTACGCGCCGGCTATTACCTGAGCATTGAATTGAGCCTTTTGTTTCTCTGCAATGAGGAACTCCTCGAGCTCCGCATTCGACGAATTGACGTTCGTGTCGTCATTGTTATTAAATAAATCCGACATCTTTCGGTATGAAATTTGAATTCTCAACTAACTACAACGAGTTACGCACGGAGTCATACGCACGCAGATGAGCCGACAGTAACACGTGCCTTGCTGCCCAGGAAGTTTCCGGTCCCCTTAACCCAGACACTTTATATTTAAATGAAACGGCAGCTCCGATGGCGCACGGACAGCCAGCCGGACAGCCAGCCAGCCTCTCCCAATCGAATCTAACGATATCGCGACGCAATGATATACGATTGTCTCATAATCGCAGCAGGTTCTTCTTAACAATATTCTCAACGGCATTTGTTGTAATAAAAGATGGAGCCACCTTACCCATATACTGTACAGGCTCTACAAGCGACAGCCGTGCCGTGCCCGCCTGTTTATCCGAGCCGGACCACTTTTTTTACCTTAAACCCCCGATAACCTTATTTATGACAACAAGTTTTTGGAGGAGCAGCGGCACCACTCGAATAATAATATTAGAGCCGACGTGGCCGCCTTAAATTTATCTCAAGCTCGAAATGAAAGACATCTCGATATCGATTTGCGAAAGAAATTTCGTTAACAAGGCTGTCTCTATCGACACGGTAATAACATTTATTCCTCATTACGTTGTACGTTAAGCCGTAGCGCAACGATCCCTGCCCTGACAATTACAAGCGATGCGACGTTAATGTTTTTATTTTCTCGGTTTCTAATACTAGCGATTAGATGGAAGGACGTTACTGGAGCCCCGCTTATTGCGAATTAACTTCGGCTCCAATTGGGGATCCTGCATTGTATCGCTTGGACAAACAAAGTAACTGTTTCTTCCTTTACATATATCGCCACGAGGACCATCAATTTTTACAATAAATTACGACCCCGTGTGTTAACCGTTACTTTTCTCTGCTTAAGAGTTGCTGCGCAAGTGTCCTGTGAGATACGTCAGCCAAAGGCCTCCAGGCCAAACGAAGGCATGCTCTTTGTCAACGTTGAATCGAATACGTTGGCCTCGGTCTACAGTGATACCAAGCAATCTGAAGCCATCCCATTAATTAATAGACAACTGGATAAGGCCTTAAAGGATTCGAAATGCGTAGACCTTGAGTCCCTGTGCATTGTCGCTGACAAAATGGTAAGGAGGGATCGAGCAATTTCTATTTCAATCATTGAGAAGTGGATGGTAATTGTAAACTGCGTTTCTTTTTGTGATACCAAGGTTTGGCAAATAAGGGTCGATGTAAATATTATAAATCACGATGGAAACGTGATAGACTGCGCCTCCATAGCTGCTCTCACCGCCTTGATGCATTTCCACAGACCTGACATTACATTAAACGGCCAAGAAGTTATAATTCATCCTTTCACCGAAAAGGATCCTCTGCCCCTAACGCTTTATCATCATCCAGTCTGCATCTCCTTTATCACCTTTGAAAAGTAAATTTCTTCCTAAGCTTAATCGCCTTAATTTTCTGTAACAAGTATATACACGAGATTACGTTGTTCTAGTGGCAAGACTGTCGTTGATCCATCGTTTTTAGAAGAAAGGGTCGGCTCCGCTATACTCACATTGACCGTCAATTCTTACAGAGAAGTTTGTAGTTTGTATTTTGACTACATAGAATACACATCCTTAATAGCCGATGTTATCCCTGCAGTTTCTAATTTTGCTGCAAACTACGCAAATGAATTGGTCAAGGAAATTAAACAAGTAGTCAGACTAGATGTTGAAGCAAAGTAACAATTACATTTAATTCTCGGTACCCGTTGCTGTCTAAATACCTGCTATATTATTATGCTTATGTATTGTAGATATAAGAAAGAAACGCCAGAGTTAAATACTTTTGCTCAATGTATTGCTTCCGATAAAGTCATGTCCATGATTAGAGAACGAATAAGTATAAAGCTACAAACTTGGAGGACGTGTAATCAAATAGAAGACATAGGTACGCTTTCGTATAATATTTCGTAAATTTAATGTTATAAATTTTGCAATCCTTAAATCCACGTTATTTTCTTAAACTTTTTATAAATAGATCACGAAGTAATTGACGAAATTTCCAAAGAACGAGGTGAAATATTTAATACGGGAGACAGAACTGCCGACTTGATAATGAAAAATGTAAAAAATCAGAGTATTCGTAATGACCGGTAAAAGCCATGAATTCTTATAAAAATTGAAAAAATTTTCAGATTCAAGGAATTGGCGAAGGCGGTAGAAATACGTGGCATTCTTCGGGTTCCTCGGACAATGAATCCGAGGAGGATGAGAACGATGTGGAATGTATGGGGGAGAAGAAATCATCGGAAACGATCGCAGATGTCATTGGTAATTCAATTAAATTTATTACAGCATTTAATAATAATCACAAATTGCATTCAATCAATTCAATTTATATTACATTACAGCATTGAGTGGAGACAGTGAAGAAGAAGTTACAACAGTTTTATCAAAAGAAGACTTGTTATGAATGACCATGATTAGTAATAAATGTAAATATTTATACAATTAATTGTTTTATAATTAACGTAGTGGTTTAAAATTAAAATATATTTTCCAGCGAAGTAGTCAAGCGATATTAGAAAAACGTAAGAATTTTATAATATAGCTTAAACATAAAATATCATTATACATACTTTTATAAAATACCTACTCTTCTTAACAAGTAAAAAGCCAAATATAAATTATTTTCTTTCTCACTAAGTATATGACATTCACAGTGACAGTAAATACTGAATCTGAGGTTACGTTGCATCGTTACTCAATCCATTCTTTTGATCTAATTTATTTGCGTTAGTTTTGACTGTATAAAAGAAGAAACTTAGCGTATCCTTTTCAACGATCGGTATAGTTTTAAAATGTTTCATGAGGAGCTGAAAACGTTATAAACTGTATAAAATAAAAATTGACAAACAGAGAGGAAAATGGAAGGGTACGAGCGTGCGAGGGACAGTGACAATAAGAGTGCATCCGATTAGCGAGTCAATGCGTAAGAACTTACATCTGCTAATTGAGCTTTATTCAAGCCAGGTCTCGTTGTCAGTCTATAGTGGCGTTTATACCTTCGCAGGGTACCAACTTGCAATTGATATAAATCAACTTCTGGAAGATCATTGTCAGTTTCTCCAGAATCTTCCTCTGAATCCTTCCTTCTTCTTTGTTGTTGTTGCTTTGTGCGAGCACATTGTATCACTTGCTTGTGATAATCGCATATGTATATGTGCCTGGCCTGGTCGATAAGCAGAAAGATTAAATGTCAGAATGATTCGGATGTGTGGAAAAGCTTATTGCTTGTAAGGCTCGTTGTTGCTTTCGTGGGAAAGGACGTCTAGGGAGTAGCTAGAGTAAGGGACGAGAATCGTTTTTAGTGAGTCGGAGCTAGCTGGGCAGACAATTAAGCAGAGGAATGATAATGGGACGGGGCGTCGGGGAGTCGGCTAGTCGACGGTGATTCTAATGGCTCAAGGTCTACCGGGAGGCTAAGTGAAAAAAAAAAAAGAAAAAAAAAAGAAAAAGAAAAGGAAGCAGTTAAATTGGCGCACCAAATTGTCAAGGTTGAGCTTGAGCTTCCTCTGTGTGACGGTCTTCTGTATCCTCTTGCTGTAGGATGCGTTGCCCGCGGGTCTGGTGCACCTCGTGCCCTCGTCGACGAGGCAGCATATCTGATCGGCGGCTCCCCTCGAGTCCTCCTCGCCGGTGCTGAAGCCGTTCATCGCCACGGATACCTGCGTCTCTCCCCCCCTTTGTCGTCGAGAAGGAGCCCGCTCGGCCCAGTCGAATTCCTAGCCAGAGTCACGAGCCAGAGAAATATAGTCCCGCCGTCCCCGGGGTCGAAAGTCCGTTGCTCCGAAAAAGGGCGAGAGTCCTGGGGCGACCCGGTCCTCACCGCATCGCCACCGCCGCCGCCGCCGCCGCAGTCGTCGTCGTCGTAAGCGTAGTCGTCGTCGTCGTCGTCGTCGTCGTCGACCGTGCGCGCGTCTCCGCGTCCAGCAGGGCCGACATCATCAGCTGTCGCCGCAGCGGCCCCGACGATCCGGCCCCGTGGACCGTCGCCGCGTCAGGGATGCCCCCGACGAAGTGGAAGAGCCCCGCCGCGGAGGAGGGTAGACGCGTATAGGCCGATTATCCGTGTCCTCTGGAGCTGCTGTCGAGCTGTGCGTACTTGTGGGGTCGATTTTGACGGCAGACCCTTGGTCTCGCGACCTGACGACCACGGGGACGATCGTGAAAATAGTGGGCCGTCTACGCTCCGGAAAAAAAGGCAGCTGCGGCGGCCAGAGTCTGTCGTCGGCTCTGTCGGCTCTGTTGGAGGATCCGGCTGGCCTTGCGTTCGTCCCGCACGATTCGTGCGACCGTGGCTGAGCGGGCCGTGGGAGCGAGCGAGAGGGAGGACGTAGCGCCGGAGCGAGCCTCGGCCAGTGGTGCCAACGCGATGATGCAGCAGCCATGAAATATCGCTGGCTCGCTCCCGATAGAGCGCGACGGCGAGGCTCAGCTGTGTGAGCCGCCGCCGTCGCCGCCGCCGCCACCGCCGCGGTATCCGATCGCCAGGGTTCGCTCTCCGTGAAGGAGTCACTGCGCCGACGCCGATCCTCGGCTCTCTCTCTCTCTCTCACCCTCTCGCTCTGTCTCTCTTTGTATCTACCATTGGTTTGGTGGGTATTCCATTAGCAGCGTGTCGGTGGTCAAGCTGATCCCGATCATCCGCCTCCCTCTCGTCCTCGTCGCCACTCATTCAAATCGTTCGAATATCGAGCAGCTCGATCGTCGCAGGCGCGCGCTTTCCTCGATCTCGACAAAGTATCGTCGCCACCCCTCGTGTTCGAGGAACGAGTTAGCGAGCGAGCGAGAGAGAGAGAGAGAGAGAGGCAGGCGAGTAGTCCGCGGCATAGGAACCGCGCTCGGGAGGACAGGAGGACGACCGACCGACCGACCGACCGACCGACCGACCGACGGACCGTCTCCGTTCCTCCCGCGATTCAACGCTACCGTAGCAGCGAGCGGCGGCCCGCGGCACGTCGCATCGACGTCTTCCTCGGCGTATCGCGTTGCAGTCGACGACATTTGCTTCGTGGAATAGAAATAGTACGAGCCGCGGGAACGATAAGAATTTTTCGCTGAATCGTAATGGCCGTGGCAGAGGGACCGTAATCATGGTATACACCCTACCCTCCTGCACCCACCATCAATCCATTCGCACAGGCACACGCACACACCCTCTCGCCCCTGTCCAACCCGCACGGACCAGCTAACGCTACCACCGCTTACCCAAGCTCGTTCGCTCGCTCGTTCGTTCTACGTTTTCTTATGTTCGCAGCCCTGGCGGAATACACGCGAGAGCCAGCCGTGTTCGCGGGTCGAGCTGCTGCTAATGAGAGATAACACGCATTCGTCCTCGGGCTAATGTCATTGCCGCTAAGTGAACGGAGCGAGCAATGAGTACTAAGAAGAAAAGTCCATGAGATATTGTCGATCGGTTAGGGCTGATGGCGGGTGGCGTTGGTGAGCAGGGTGACGAGAGGGGTGGGCGGGGGGGAAGCTAACGGACGGCCAAGGGCCTCGCTTTCTCACTCTCTCTCTCTCTCTCTCTCTCGCTCTGTCTCTCGTCGTCGGTCTTATGGGAACGTTTCGTATGGCTCGATTTTCCCGCCTTTTGGCCCCGGGTGTCGTGGGGCTCGCGCACAGCGGGCGTCCGCCTCTCTTGTACTCCCTGTACTCGAACGTTGAGCGAATGACGCACGAACGATCGTCCGGGGCGGTGGAGGGATTGTATTTTACTTTATTTTATTATATTTTTTATTTTTTATTTTTCTCTCTGCGGACGTGAGGACGGGGTGAGCGAAGGGTGCGGGATAGTAGCCACGGCGTAGAGTGAGCTACCAACGATGATCGGGAGGCGCTGGTGGCACGGCACGTCATACCCTGGCGGTCCGTGCGCTGAGGGCGCTGGTGGGGGTAAAAAGAAAGGCACGAAAACGGTAAAAGCGTGCAGCCGATTGGCCAGATTTTTGCGGCTTATCTGAAATGGTCCAATGGGGCGCCGAGGCCTTCCCCAGTCGGGAGCGCGCGCGCTCGCCTCTCCATATGCCGCACTGGCTGCTCGAGAGCTGCGTATAGCTTAAGTGGCGTGGGGCTGGCTGCTCTGCTCTCTTTGCCTAGCCGTGTACGTGTAGCTCTCGCGCGACATACGAAGCGAGACGAGAATCCTTGTGGGAGCCCCGTATGCAGCACCAGCAGCACCAGTAGCCATCCACCGACGGATAGTCGAGGAGGAATTGTACCAAGGTGACAAAAGTTAGGAGGCATCGTAGCGCGCACCTACTTAGAAAGAACGAGGGAGAGAGAGAGAGAGAGAGAGATAGAAAGAGAGATAGAGAGAGAGGCACGCGGAGGCAGCCCAGAGAGGGAGAGCAGCAACAGCAGCAGCAGCAGCAGAGTCGAGGACGACGGGGACGTCGACGACGCGTACGACGTGGAGTCGAGAACGTTGAGGTAAGAGACAGATAGAGATAGAGATTGCGAGAACGTGTCTGATGTGTGTGTGTGTGTGTGTTTGTGTGCACGCGCGCGTGAGAGAGAGAGAGAGAGAGCGAGAGAAAGATAGATAGATAGATGGAGTAAATGAGCGAGTGAGTGAGAAAGAGGAATATAAAAAGGGTGATTAGAGGAGCTCGCGGCAGCGGGTGGCCCCGAAGACTACGCTTCTCGACTCGATTAACGCGGGGAAAAGTGCTGCCGAACCGAATCGCCGACGCTCGCTCGAAGCCGGTTGACAGCGGCGCCGCGCCTCGAGTCGACGCCTACGCGGACGCGCTGCCGCCACCTTAGCCTGCCGGGGAACACCCGAGAGAGCAACGCTCGCGATACGGCCTCGGGACTCTCGTGCTTATCTCGCCAAGCAACGCGACTGAGCGAGAGGGAACGACGAGCCCCCGAGGAGTAAGGGAGAAGGACGGAGAGCTCGCTCGTACGAGTGCTGCTGTCGTCCGTTTTTTACGTCAATGCACACCTATCCATCTGCCCGTACGTGTATCCTTCCACCGTCCGTACATCGCATTCGCGCACAAGCACGCAGGGAACGGAGAGTGCGCGCGGCCCTGCCTGCCTTCCTTCGTAAATATGTGTTGAAAGACGGAGAGCGAGTGAGAACGCGTGCACGCGAGCGACCGAGAGTAGTATGAGAAGCGAGTGAGTGAAAAGAGCGAGCGAGCGAGAGAGCGAGCGAGAGAGAGCATCAGTCAGACAGCCAGTCAGCCAGCCAGCCAGCCAGCCAGCCTACGTACGCGTATCCGTTTTCGTACACTAGCACCTCCACCAACGTCGCCACCACTACCACGCGAGCGCCACTCTCTCGCACGCTTCTTTCTCCTCTCCCTTCCACTCGATCCGTCTCGCTCACTCTCGTTCTCACTCACACGCGACTCGCAAGTTCCCATCTTGTCGCAGTCGGTCTTATCCGTAGTCGCAGTTCGCCCGATCATCGCTTTGTCGCTTGTCGGCTTACGCGAAGGAGGGAGAAGGACGGGAAAAGGAAAATACAAACCGAGTAGTCGAGTCCAAGAAAGTAAGTGTCGGCGGCTCCCGAGGCTGTAGGAGCGAGAGGGACCGATCGGGCTGGGAAGGCAGTTAAATAGAGACAGCGGCCGACGTCCGAGCCCCAAGCCTGACAGTGTATGTGCATTGTGCATCTTTATCGCACAGGCGCGCGCGCGCATCGCCACGGACGGAAAAGCCAACGCACCAGGAGGTGAGAGCTATTCCATTTCGGTTCAAGCGTCGCGGCGTCCTTCACTTTTTATCCCTTGCGCTTGTCGCAGCTTATCCTTTTCTCATTTTTCTTTTTTTTATCTCCTTGTGTGCCCACGGCCGTACGTACGGACGCCAGTTAAACTTGTACGCGCATACGCGACCACGGCGTATAAATACATACATACATATATATATATATATATATGTATTTATATATACATGCATGAATACTACTTGGGCGCCGCGTATGCGCGGTACGAGCATGTATAATAATGTATGCGTGCACGTACGTAAGGTTTCTTTTCTTTCTTTCTCTCTTAACGTCGCTTTCACTCGACCGTTCTTATTGCGAGCGGCGAATGATAAAAAAGAAAAGGAGGGTAGAGCCGTTATCGGGTCGGGAAGAGAGGAACCAAGTGTACCAAAGAGATAGATATACAGCGGGCATGGAAGAGTACAAACAGCCAGGGAGGAGGAGGCGAGGAGGCGAGAACCTGGCCAACTTCGGTAGATGTGTAATGCACGCAAAATCGTTCATGGCAAATGGCTGCGTTTCGTTCTCTCTCTCTCTCTCTCTCTCGCTCTCTCGCTCGCTCGCATACGGCCGTTACGTCGCCACTGCTGTCGATGCCGCTACTACCCATACAATGCGCACCTCCTCTACGCGGTTCCCGAGTTCTCCGAATACACAGCGCAACGAACGATCTCGTTTCCATTCCGGTTGGCTCTCGGCGAAGAGGCAGGCGGCAGGGCACGTCGTCGAGGCAGCAGCCGCTTTTTCGGCCTTCGTTCTACCCTGCTCCAAGCAGAGAGAGAGAGAGAGAGAGAACGATATAGATTTGCCGTTTTAGTCCCGTCGTCCGTCGATTCTCTTCGCATGCAAAAATGTCGGGGCCAGCAGGAGCACCAGCAGACTTACAAGGAAACCATTAGCTCGGAGATCACGCGACATAATAATGTAAACCTTCCCTTCCGACCGTTGAAATTGCCCTCGTTGACTCCGGCTCGGCACACCATCACACCACCGCCACCCTCTCCAATCCCTCCGACCCATGGATTACCTTACCTTCCGCCTCCGTTTATCCACCGACCAGTGGCGACGTTCTACACACACACACACACCTAGTGGACAATTATTATTGAAAGTCCCTCGTACGAGCTACGTACGGCCTACGTGAAGTGACGTGCTATGGCTTTGTATGGTGAAAAAAAAAGTACGCGTTTTTGCTGATGCGTGTCGGACATGTTCGACGCCAGATATTTGAGGTTAATTCCGCGCTCATAAGCAGTTGTGCCGTTCGCGTACGGCTTTGTTTTGACTCTCGTGTTTTCGTTTTCGCTTTCCCTCGGCTCGCGCTCTCTCACGTCCATACGTCCATACGTCCATACGTACGAACGTACGTACTACACGCGAGCGAGCCAGGACGATGATGATAGCAAGCACGAGACGAGCCAGCCAACCAACTGTAGTCACTGCTAGCGCCTTTCGAAGGAAAAAGGAAGGAAGGAAGGAAGGAAGGAAGGCCGTTCCTTGCAAAGCCTAGCTTTTTTTTCCCCTCCTACTCCTTCTACTCCTCCTCTACCTCACCGCCCACAAACCCCGTGTGAAAAAGACAATTTTTCAATGCGAGCTTAAAAAAATCCCCGTAGACGAAAGTGAGGAGTAAGAGTTGTACGGGGTGGCGGAGGAGGAGAAGGAGGAGTATTTAATGTCAGGGCTGCGGACCAATTGTCGATATTTTACTCTTTTTTTCTTTCTTTCTTTCTTTCTTTCTTTCTTTCCTTCCTCCCCCTTGTACTTCGTGTACCGCCCGATGGCAGTTTTTTCTTTTTTTTCACATTGCACGAGCTTCCTGATTTTTTGAACGCACGAGAGCAGCAGTCGGCTTGACAAGAGGCTGACGACGACGCCCGTTGCGACGTTGCCCTCGGCTCACGCATTCATTCCTCTTAACGTGCAGTCGCGCTCGTTTAGTTTACTTTCCCAAGCAGACGCTCACTTCCCTTTTGTCTCTTGCGGATGCTCGTGTACTTTTAGGGCGGACCGATGGGTGTAGGGTGTAGGGTGTAGGGTGTAGGAGGGTACGTGCACGGGTCAGGTCGAAAAAGCTCCGTACCACCAAGGTGGTGGCGGCAGAGGGCGACGAGGGCACAGGCCTATAGCGCCCGGTCGGAGCGGTTGGACGGAAGCCTGGCCGTTATTGCAGGTAGAATTCCAAGGAGTTTTGTCGATTTCGTAGGATTACCGAGTACGGCTTTTCCTTTTACCCCTCCCAGGCGAGCGAAAAGTTTCGTTGAAAAGGTTACCAAAGTGTCGCGAGGGTGGGACGCGGCCGATGCTGTCGGCGGTGAAGGAGGAGGAGGACGACGAGGGGGGGGGCGTGACTGTCAGGAGGCTGAAAGAAGCCGTGGTAAAATCGTTGCTGAGAACGGGAAACGCGGACGGGTCCGAAAAAGGACCACCGAGCGTATTCACGTTCCAATGCTAGTTGATGTAGATGCCTTGTACAGTTATTTCACAATATACGTGAATATACGTGAATATCCGTAGATTCGGAGCTTTCGCGCTCGGATGGCTGTATATAACGCTCGCCCGTATATTCACGTTATCCCTATTTTGCTGGTGCGAGGCATATCCTGGCGTCGCATTCGTACAACCGAGCTAGCTGCCTGTGTGTATGGGGCCGGGGTAGTGTGGGTGTCGTTGAGGGTGACGGCGGAAGAGATGCTTTGCGAGGGATGTGGAAGGGGGCGAGAGAGGTATAGAGAAGTCGCAAACGTAGTAGTAGAGGAGAGCCGAGAAAATATATCGGGATAGCGAGGGAGAAAGAGAAAAGACATCCCGTTGCGAACCGACGAAGGCGACGACGACTACGACGACGACGACTACGACGAAGACGAAGACGAAGGAAGACAGCGGCGGTGGCGACGAAGCCCATGGCAGTAGAACTAAGAAGCAACGGTGGCGGCAGCAGCATGTTGTAACGGAGAGAAACGTACGGAGCTGAAATGAGCTGGACAAAGATAAAGATAGTTGTGTATTCAGCGCGAGGAAGTGAGACGGAGATCGATCGAATGGCTGACTGGGGCAAGAGCGAGCGGCGGAGAGAGAGAGAGAGAGAGAGAGAGAGCGAAAGAGGGAGCGAGTAGAGATGTTCCGTCAGGCGGGAGGGAAACTGAGTACGAAGTTGTGTAGAGGGAGCGCAGCGTATGGGCGGAGGGGGAGGGCGAGTCGTGCATCACTCGTGTTTACACGTAAGCGTCTTCTTCTATGTGCGTCGTTTTACCGCTGCTGCTGGTGCTGCTGCCGCTGCTACCACCGCTACTATACGGCTACACTGTTGTTTTGCTGCAATAAACGAGCCAGCGCGTGCGAGAGAGAGAGAGAGAGAGCAAGGCAAGAGCATACGGACACTAGCTCGTTGCTGGCGTATCGTAGCTTGCCGCTACTGCGCCAAGAGCAAACGCGCGCTCGACAGAGTACGTGAACATATACGCGCGACGAGCACGAGAGGGAGCGAGATAGCTGTATATAGAGAGAAAGAGAGAGAGAGAGCGAGTGCGAGCGAACGTGCGAGACAGAGTGAGTGAGAGAGAGAGAGAGAGAGATAAACAGCAGCAGCAGCAAAAGCAAGAGAAGACTCGTATAGAGTAGACAGACAGGGCACAGTCGAGCCCAGTCCATCCGTCTGCACTTTTTCCAGCGCGTTGTTTTTCGTCATCGTTGTCGCCAACGCCATTGCTGCTGCCCTCCTCTATATCGAGCCCAGCGACACCGTAAGTGTCTTATAACGTTCAGAGCGCTTGGTTAAGCGTATCCTACAGAGTACCGTGTCACTCCTCCATTGCTACTCTCGCTACTTGTGTTTAGTTTAGCCTGCCTCTCTGCTGCACCTCTTACGCGCGATCCCGATTACTTTTTGTCCGCGACAGCGGTTTCCGTCTAAAAGTCCATCTACTCTCCCTCGGCCCCGTTACCTCTCCCCGCTCCGGACATTGCGACGCGCGATCCTCATCGCCGCGACGATCTTTTCTCTCATGTTTTCGCGATACAAACTACCTGTGCATTCTAACCTAGAAAGTCAACGGGCAATCGGTTGCCCGTAATCGGGCGGATGGGCGAGGGAACGAGCCCGTGCGCGCGCGCGCGCTCTCTTTCACTTGGCTCCGTCTAGGGGATACATAAAGCGCGCACGAGCGCCGCTGTCGCTGCCTCCCTCCCCGATCATCGTCTGCTACTACTTACTACCTTCGTTATTCCGATTGCGCGCCTGCCTTCCTCTCCCGCTCTCCCGATTGTTAAATTCCATATTTTCTTGTTGTGTTCCCTTGCGATCGCGCATCCCGTCCGTGGAACTTTGCCGCCATTTTCCGAGCTTCCCCTCCGCCGAGAGACGTGCGGCGGGAGAATGGCCTGCGCATACTAAAGTGCTTCGTGTCCATTTGAAAATTTCGGAAGTAAAGTTTCGAGTGGCCCGCCAATAAACGATCTGTCCCCCCTCCATCGCGGTATGTTACGCTCTCGCGGCGGACAATTGGTCGCCGATGATTAGATCGATGGTGTGCGTGCGCGCGTGCTCCTAGTGTTTTTATTTCGCCTGCTTACCCCCAATAACCACCAATCCTCACCCGGCCTAGTCTATCTCTCTCTCTCTCTCTCTCACACTCGCTCCCAGTCAGATCGTGAGTGCGTGCGTGCGTGCGTGTGCGCGCGCGCCCGCGCGCTGAAAGTGCTAGAGAGCGAGCGAGGAGTAATAATAATGGAGTGGCCTGAGAACGCGACTCGGCGGCGGCTCCAGGCTACGAATTGCGTTGTTGCTAATATAAAATGGTGGGAATGCAATGAATGTAAGAACTGCGTCGACGGCGACATGTTTGTTATACGTAACTGCCTGGCTCCGTGCATATAGGAGGACGCTGCTTATGAGCCCTGAGCCCCGTGCCGCGAGCCCCGAAGTGTCCTATAGGCACGCGCGACCCGTAGCCGTGTGCGTGCGTGCGTGCGTGCCTGCCTGCCTGCCTGCTTACAGATGTACGCGCCCGCGCTTCAGCGCTCGTACGAGGCCAGAGAGCCGCACATAATGCCATACTTGCCGCGTTTCTATCTATATCCGTCTCTGTCTGCCGCGCGCGCTCGCGTACATACGGCTCTCCTCCGAGCCGCTCTGCTGCCTGCACGCCGCCGCCCGCCCCCGTTCCTCCCCGCGATCCCCTCTCGTCGCCCCGTCGCCTCGCGCTCACTCACTCTCTCTCTCTCTCTCTCTCCCCTTTTTTCTCGCGCTACTGCTGCTGCCACTGTGCGTCGATAGTCAGCTAGCGGACATACAGTGGTCAGTCGTTCGTTTGTTTAAAAAGACGATATTATTGTTTGAGCGCGGAGGATCGTGTACGTGTCTCTTGTCGTTTCCCTCTTAGCCCGCACCCCCCCTCCCCTCCCCCCCCCCGCGGGGCTGAACCCCAGCGACTACGCGTGCATACGTGTTTAAGGAATAGCCTTCCTTTGTTTTGCCCCGGGCAGCGGCAGCGGCAGCGGCAGCGGCAACGAGGAGGAGGATATCCCCTCGCGAAACTCGGCTCAGTGCTACTCGCCGTGCAGGCCACTCGATAAAAATACACCGACCGACACCACACCATCCTTGTTACGGGGGCGCACTTTCGTCTTAGCGCTCGTGTCATACCGCTGATTCCGTGCTACTTTACACCGCGGTTAGTAGTAGCGCGGGGCTACGGGGTACGGAAGGCGACATCTGCGCCATGTTTTAAAAGCGAGGAATCTTCCATCCATAACTGCGCGTCGCTTCGGGATCGCTCGCCTCCTACGGCAGCACCTCGGCCTTTAACCGCGCAGTTCTCTTCTCCAACGACATGGCGGAAAAATGCAATCGTCTGCACAATTCCGCGCTCTCCTCTCCGCGACTCGTCGTCCCCTGTTTCTGTGCGCGTCGTAGTCGTGGTCATAGTCGTCGTAGTCGTCGTCGTCGTGGTCGTAGTCGTGGTCGTAGTCGTGGTCGTGGTCGTCGCAGCCGTCGGTCTTCTTCTCCCTGTTGACATGACCGCGAGAGCGAAACAGCCGGAGGGACTCGAACTTAGAGAGAAAGAGATAGGAAAAATGAGCAAAGGCCTCGGGCAGGGAGAGGGAGGCACATCGTGCGATACTTAAAATCGCAATAACTAAGTTTGTCAGTGTGAGCAAGCGAGCGAGAGAGAGAGAGAGAGAGAGTGACGGGTTGTCTTGTGGGCGGCGGGGCGGGAGGGTGTGGAAGCGGGAACGAGAGGAAATTTTTTCATTTACCCCCTTTTTATACCGCCTAGGCTGCAGACATGCCTTTGTCTCGATTCGTAATTTTTAGAATGCCTCGAGGATGCTTCATAAGCACAATCTTCTTTCGCATCGTGTCCTATTTATCCGACTTACAGTTTTGTAATCCACCCGCATTATTCTCTTAATCTGACACTTCTCAACTAGTCCGTCTAAACTTTGATTTCAACTGCTGCATTCCCTTAATTCACGCGATCCTCCTCCTCCTCCTCCTCCTTTATCGGCATTTATTCAATGGCCTTTCTTCTCATCATTTACACTTGCGCAATTAGATTACTTTTCGTAAATTTTCTCGTCAGGCATACCATATTTTTCTTCGTCCGCTGCTCGGCAACAGATAAATATCGACTTGAATTTCTATTTTCCTTTGCACTTATTACGTTGGACGATATGACAATGTGCATGCGAGTCACGGCTTCATTTATTCCATTGCAATTTATTTCCATAATAATTTCATCGCCTATTATTGTTGTTGTCGTCGTCGTCGTCGTCGTCGTCGTCGTTGTTGTTTGTTATTGTTGTATTAAAAATTGCACAATTATTTCGCGAAAACGCGGCGTGAGTACTTTCTCCGTAAGTACTTTGCAGATACGCGGTTATTTACTTAACTAAAGCCATAATGGTCGATCGACCAACTGGCGCACACTTTTTAAATTCTTCGGAATATTTGTTAACTTTGTTAAAGATTCGTTACGGGACAGAGGGGGTCGGGGGGGGGCAGGGCGGACAATGAAAAATCGCATGGAATCGTATGGAATCGGAAGCTCTAGATTCGATCAAGTCTCGATTAGGAGGAACGGGACACGTCCGTCGTCCAGTCCTTGGTCGCAGCCGAACAGCCGACCAACCCCTCGGAGCTTGACTCGGTGATCTATGCAACGGTCCGGATCGTGTCCCCTCGATAAATTCATATTGCGTGGTGGCGCCGCTCGCCTCTAATTAATTCAAGCAAAAGCTGGTCCTAGCGGATGACAAGGCAACCTGCTCGCCCGGTAACTAGGAGCCATCGATTCCTTTAAGTTCCCGCGTGATCCGATCGAACGGGATACGCCGAGGGATGAGCCGAGAGAGAAGCAGAGAGAGAGAGAGAGAGAGCGCGGTAGGGTCGCTCGGGTTCGTCCGAGCGGTGAATAACGGAACCAGCGAAGATGCGCCAAGGCTCGCTCGGGTGGAGGGGGGGTGGTGGAGAGGTAGTAGGATAAGAGCATCCGATATTGTTCGCGCGCGGGACCAAGCCATAACAGGATAAAGAGTGACGTAGAAAGATAACTAAGTGCGGCAGATGGGTTGAGGGGCGGGGGTGGGAGGGAGAATAAAAACAACGATTACCTAGGGATTCGCACATGGGGCGCGCAGGCGCGGCGGATCCACTATTCTATACGAAAAGGAATTACGTGCCGCTAGTCGCCCGCCCCCGCTCGTATCGTCATTATTGCACGCTCCCGTTCGTTTTAATCAATGACCGGGAATTATTAGCACGCCGACGAACCACCACCCCCACCCCCTTTCCGATGTTCTCGCTCCTGCGATCCCCTTGACAAAGGGCTGGCGACCGTTCGTTCGGTAACTATATTCGATCCTTCCGTAACGAGTAATTTACCCCCACGGCCGCGGCGACCTCGGACGCGCTATTTTTAACTATATTCTCGGCACATGTGTGCATTATGCATAGAGGACATGAGTAATAAGGAATATATTTTCTTTTACAGTGATTCACGTCATTGCCGAATCCCCGAGAAATAGGGAGACAACAGTGATTAAATCCTCAACGTAAGACCTCGGTTGATAAATACTTGGGATATTTCCTGGTGGACGTAATCGTCGAGGAGTACGTATAGACATCTATATCATCATGGAGGTAAGTTACCATTACTGCACCCATCATCACCTATCATTTTATTGTATTTATCATAATAATACACGCACTTTCGTAACCAGGAGACGACTCTTTTCACCGTTGGTACTTTAATAAACTGATGGCTGCTACATATTTACTAAAGAAATATGTAATGATTATATTCCCGGTCCATTATTGACAAATAAAACTTTGTTTCATATCAAGCTGTTTTGTACATTTTTCAG
This sequence comes from Ceratosolen fusciceps, assembly GCA_018883505.1. Classification (NCBI taxonomy): domain Eukaryota; kingdom Metazoa; phylum Arthropoda; class Insecta; order Hymenoptera; family Agaonidae; genus Ceratosolen; species Ceratosolen fusciceps. Next base: position 8,684,876 of record RCIC01000006.1, on the reverse strand, counting down.
AGCAAAATATTCGGCAAAAGTCATTTATTTAATCATGCTGGAGGACATTCTATAGCATTCCTTTATATAGCAAATGCAGCATTAGAAAGAAACAAAAATATATATAATAAACATACAAAAATGGCACATTGAGTGCGCATTACCTCTTGCACAAAGAGACTTTTGAGGCTACTAATTGTCCGATTTAATTCTATGGAAATTCCAAACTTACACAAGTGACCGATGCTCGTATTTATTTCCAAGAGAATTCAAGAGGTCCTTGAAAAACAGCAATTATCGGAGCTTTGAAATGATAAATATGTACAAATACCTTGGGATTATACGGATTTATCTTTGCCAAAAAAAAAAAAAAAAAAAAAAATATGTTTACATTTGAGCGCAGTTCTTCTGCATTTGGAGAACTTTCAAATTAAAATTAATTTAGTCAAATTTAAATTAGCCTGGGATTTTCATCAATATATTTCTGCTGGCCATAGGTTACAGAATTCTTATTGAAATGTTTGAAATGTTTGAAATTATGTTTATAGTTTATAGTTTCAATGCAAGTCATGTAAATGTAAAATATCTGGAACAAATTTGACCACTGCATACTTATGTCTTTATGCCGGGTTCACGTTACGTACCGAGAAGAAAGTGACTTTATCGATGTTCATCATTTTACTAAATACGCACCAAATAAAGCATAGTATACAAAATTCTTTATAGATATCTTCATAAGGCTTAACTGTTTTAAAGCAATAATTTATTTTTTAAAGCCAAATTTATTTAAACAAAAACATTATTTGCGTTAAGTCATTGAAGCGATGTACGTGATTTTGTATTCAGTTTTAATAAAGTATAAATCGTTGGAAGAAGCATAAGATGCAGGAACAAATTTGTGGCGACAATACATTTAATGCATTACAGTGATTATTATTTAAATTAAAATATTTTTGAAAAACATCATTTGTTTATAATGTACTCGATTGTAAATCACCACTGTAATTAATTTAGAAGTAATTCGATGGTATTTTTATATGGTTTATTTATTTAAAAATACAGCTTTATACGAGTTTAATCATTACGAATGATCGTGTTACCTGTTTGTTATATTTTCAAAATACATTTCAAGCACCATTAGATTTTAAATAAAGGAACGTTTCGGTTATAATTATGATTTATTTTTAAGCAGCCATGGTTACGAAAGTGTTGTCAGTGCATTTTATTTTTATAGTTTTATATATTATTACAATTTTACTTACTGCCATATTATATTAAATATATATTATTTATTTATGTATTATGACTATTATTATAATTATTACTATAAACTGCATATTTGTAAATGAAATCGAGAAATGATCCCAAAGAAAACTGTTTTGGGGTAGGTGGTTCGCAAATACCCGAAAATGCCAAAGCTCTTAAACGATATATTATCAAATCAATATATCATACATACATTTTGACATAATTTAGTCGTTATCTGAAACCATGAAATATTTCTGCGTTTGTTGTGCGTACACGTATTTTTGTTAGTTTTGTCATAAAATTGTTGTGTAACGGGACGTCGAGACAATGAGAAATTACTGTATGTGCAACGCTCGTTTTGCAATTGCACTAAGCAGTTGAAGGCGTAATCTGCATTAAGTAGGAATTGAGTATCGCAGTTGACGATGAAAATAAAAAAAAAAAAAAAAAACAACGATAATAATAATAATAATAATAATTGAACGACATTGCGACAGATAGATTTTCTGAAGAAATATGCGAAGAAGAAAGTCGGTGAGGGCTTTCCCACGCGAGGAAAATGGGCGCGTTGAAAGCAATGGGTCGACGACGGTCGCTCGGTCGGTCGGTCGGTCGATCGGTCTCTCTTCCCGCGCATTTTACGTTTGGATACGTTGAAACGCATGTCGTTGTATTCGTCCCCCAGGAACGCAGCCGGTAACTAACTCCGATCTATAATGCCACATGGTGCCGTAAGTGTCGAGGGGCCGATCGGCGGGGGTAGCTGGTCGGCCAGCTGTAGCAAGGCATACTTTATGCCGTTCATGGCATGCACACCTTTTCTTCTCCGCCCTTTTTCCGAATTTTTCCGAATTTTCCTACGCTATACTATTACTTATTCTACTACCGCTACTACATCTGCACCACCATCGAACGTACCCTACTACTACTACTACTACTATACTACTACTACCACTACCACTACTACTGCTACCACTACTACTCTACTACGGTACGGCTACCTGCGTTTTCGGCTCGGAGCTCGCCCCTCCCCTCTGCCGCCGGTGCCCTATCCCTACCCTACCCTACCCCACCACTCCCCGCCCCGACATTATTATCGACGATCTTGTGTATAACTGCATTGCAAGGGATTTTAAGGATAACTTCCAACATATTTTTCCTTTTATAACCGATTTAGTACTGCAGCTAAATGCCGTCCTCCTCCCGTCCCTTCGTTCCCTACGCACTCTTATATCCTACTCTTCTTATCGTTAAAACAAAAAGTTGTATTATCATTAGCGGCTTAAAATTGAAATAAAAGCCAATATTAATGAAACGGTTGCCATCTCCTTGGATAAAGCGATATCGAACTAAAGGTTATAATTGCTTTTAATGTACGTTACGTTACGTTAGGTTACGGTAGGGTACGGGTAGGGTACGGGTGGGTAGGGTACGGGTAGGCGAGGTGCTGGCGGCGTTATATATCGTAAATTAAAATACTTGAATAATTCGGACGGTAACGAGAGAGCTCCTCCGGACTCCCGTTTTATAGATCAGCTTTGGACGAGTCGACTTTCCATTCCGAAGCAGCGCGAAATTTAAAATCCTCTTCGCTTGGTAATCTTCCTCCAACCGACCTCGCCTCATTATTATTACTTTCATTATTATTGCTGTTACGCGACTTTTTGTAAATTCTTCATCTCGGCCAAATACTTCTCTCTCTCTCTCTCTCTCTCTCTCTCCCGTTCATATACAAAACATTTATCATCCGTTCCCTGTGCTTCCTACACAATGAAAGTTAATTTTATTATCAAAGTTTTGCAATTCACGAGGGGGAACGGAACGACGAGAAAAGGGCGATACTCTCTGAGAATTTATCATGGAGCCCAGAATCAGAAAGTTTTAACGTTAAAAATTATTTAACTTCATCGGCGAACGGCCAGTCGAAACGTCGATACGATATGTAATGTATAAAAATAAAATAATAAATCATTGCTTGGGCATTTATTTGGGCTAGTAGTGCGCGGAAGGCCTTGTGAGCCGTGAAGGCGGGGGAAAGTTAAGGAAAATTACGATGTTTCTTCTTCTCGGGAAAAGGTATAAATATTTGAGCGGTTAAAACGAAAGTTGCGTAGTAAAAGAAAATGTGGACATGGCGTGCAGAATCCGCTGGCCACATCGATCCCGCCTCGCTCCCTCGCCGCCACCCCGCCCCCCCTCCCGCGCCGCGAAAATAATGTTTTTCCTTGATTTTTCAATTTTTAACATCGTAAAAATAAAGCCAAGCTAAAACAAAGCAAAAAGGTGAAATTTCGTTTCATTATTCCGCCGGGGCTTTTTACCCAATAATATATATCCTCGTCCTTCTCGGGGCGGCCATCCCCTGCCCCTCGGCCCCTCGGCCCACCACCGCCGCTGCCGGCACCGCCTGTCCCCCCTCGATCGTCCCGAGCGGTCAGGAAGTTCGACGGGCTGCGCCGGTCGGTCGGTCGGTCGGTCGCTCGGTCCTCGTCCTGCGTTCGATTCGTGCTCGTTGGTTAGAGGCACGCTTGCCTAGCCCTGGGAATGCCATGAGCGCCAGAGCACCGGCGCCTCGTTCCTTCCCTCTCGCTCGACCCGCTTCCAATTGGCTTGCGTGTTCACTCTCTCTCTCTCTCTCCCTCCCTCCCTACACAGCCAGTCCGTCGCACCCCCTCTCGTCTTATTGACCCGAACCCGGTCCTCCTCTGCCGTCTCGCTCGCTCCGCCGCTGCTGCTGCTGCTGCTGCTGCTTGTGCTGGTACTCGAGCTTCGATTCGCCGAGGTTCCTCTACTACGAACGCGCTGTTGCCCCCCTCTCCCCCGGCCCCACCGCGCTCACTCTCTCTCTCTCTCTGTCTGTCCGTGCCCCACCGCAGCCGAGCTCGCCCAACAACCTATACACGCGCGCACCCGGTGAGAGGATTTCTGAGCAGTGTCGGTAGCGCGCGGGCGGCTGGCGTGGGTTGGTCGTGGCGGGCGGTGCGGGGAAGGGCGACGGCCGGTGGCGGTGGTGCGCACCAAGCGTATTATAAATATATAATAAACTCGGGTCCGCGCTTCAACCAGATGAGAGAAATAAACGGAAGGTCGGCGGCTCTCTTTATCCGCTTATTATTATTCTTTCAGGAATTTTATAAAAACATTCTTTATATTATTAGTCAGCCGAGCACTGTATTGGTTCCGCGTCCCCAGCCTCACACCACTACTACCTACCGTCCACCTACTGTTTTTTTTTCTCTCTCTCTCTTTTTCACGAGGCAATTTTGAATTTTCCTCGTTGGCTTGCTCCTTGCATTATTACGTTCAAATCAAGCTAAACGCGTCGTCCTATATTGACACTAGCTGCCGAGGTGTCCCCGGCAACCGACCCCGTTGTTGTTGCCCCCCACCCCCCCACTCCCTGCGCCCCTTTTAATACGTCAACGATGAATCTTGGTTGGAGTCATTAAAAGCCCGAGGCGCTCGCGTCTCTCGCCGAGTCATCATCTCCGCGAAATACTTTTGCTATACATGAGCATTATTGAATCCCATTGATTCCCTTAGCGTGCACGCGTGGCTCCGCCGTCAATTGTATCGCGTATCGGCCATTACTGCTAATTAGGAGCAGCCGCGGAGCTCCCGGTATCCTAACGCGACGGCGACGACGACGGACGACGACGACGACGACAACGGCGGCAGCGGGTCTTATCAGTCTCGAAATCTCTCTCTCTCTCTAGCCCTTTATTTTTCGCTTTAATCGAGCGATGCGGCGGCGGAGTAGAGTCGGCCGTGGAGATACCTAAGGAAATACGAAAAAGGCATTAGCCGCGCGCGCGGGGCGTTGCGGGGTAACGCGGGGCACGCCGTGGCGCGGAGAGAAAAAGCGCCGCGGGCTGCGCACGAGTTATATTCATGTTAAGATTGCATAAGTGAGCCTCCAATTGCGCAATAGTCCGCGTGTATTTTTCTCGGAGCGCGCCTGCGCACGCGTGCGCGCGTACACGAGCAGGATTACGGAGAAGATGACGGCGGCGGTGACGGTGGCGGTGGCGACGGCGACGTGCCGCCGCTGCTCGCTATAAGGCCAATGAAAGTGCTTTCGATAGGACTGCCGCCGGAGTGGTGAACGGAAAGATTTTGGAAAAGGAAAAAAATGCCGAACGCTTGGCACTGGGCAGGGGGGTGGAGAAACGGCGGCGGGGGGACGGCTCGTTGGCATCGCGGCCGGCGAGAACTCGCGAGGGGGGGAGGGGCAGACGCACGGACGGAATAACACGGTGGTGGTGGTGTGGTCTCTCTCGGTGCTGCCGAAACAAAGGCTGCTGGCTCGCTGGCTGGCTCGTTCGGTAGACATCGTCGTCGTCGTAGTCGTAGTCGTAGTCGTAGTCGTAGTCGTACTCGTAGTAGTAGTAGTAGTCTTTTGCCGGCCATGGAAAATCGAAACGAGAATGGCGCCCTTGAGCCCGTAGTTTCGTATTGCTGTAATGCTCATTCCGGCGGTGGGGGTTGATGGGCAGCCGGGCATACCGAGCCGCGCTTGAAAAATGCGCGGGAAAAGTCCCCGTTACCTTTAGGGTATCCGAGAACCGTCTTACAGCGAGTTTATAGCTAGTCGTAGCTCCTTTAGCCGTATATTAAGAGAGAAAAAAAAATGGCTGCAAAAAGAGTACAAAATTTGGGGCTCGGCGGAATAGGAGGGAAGTGATAGAAAAAAGTAGGACTGCTTCCACCAAGTCGCCGGTTCCTTTAGATCCAGAGAAGAAGCCTCTCCGTCGCCATGCCGAGTTCCCCTCTCTCTCTCTCTCTCTCTCTCTCTCTCGTCATCGTTGTTGCCTTTAACCTCTATTCGTCATCCTCCCTCGATCTTGAGTCGAGCGTATACCTAAATGCTGACCTCGAGTTTCAAGGGTAGAGAGCCGGAGTTTATGAGAGAGAGAGAGAGAGAGAGAGGGAGCGAAGGGTTTCGGTCGGATGTGTAGACTCGGCGATGCTCTTCGCTCCATCAGGGCCAATGCGTGTGTCGGCTGCGCCGAGGGTGGTGTGAGTGAGTATGGGAAAGGGACGCCGAGAGCGTGTGCGTGCGCTTAGCTTAAGCGCGGCATTGGCGGCAATACCAGCCGAAGCGTTGGCCGTAGCGGCTTGGCGGGGCGGGAGGGAGGGCCCGGTCGAATCGGCGTTGCCTCGTCTTGCGTTCGGACGCTCTCCCGCCATTGGGGCAAGCCTTGGCCGTATGGCCGATTGGTTGGCAGCAGTTACTTCTCCTTTGTGAACGGCCGGCTGGCTTGAGCGCCCGGCAACGTCGCTCGTTAGCACGAAAAAGAGGGATCTAGAGAGAGAGAGAGAGAGAGAGAGAGAGAGCGTGAGCGAGGCTGAGCGAATGTGGCGAAGGGGAACCGACGCCACCGACCTTGCTGCTTCTGCTGCTGCTGCCATTGCCGCTCTCACCCCTCAGTCTTGCTCGTTCACGCTCTCTCTCTCTCTCTCTCTCTCTCTCTCTCGCTCGCTCTGTCGTCGTCGTCGGTTGCTTTAGAGCCGGTGTCGGGTCGACGGTGCGATGGCTGGACTACGAGAAGCCGTGCGCGCCGCTGCTCTTAGGGACGACCATTGATTGTGGAGAAGGGGGGGGCGGGCCGGCGGAGAGCGAGGGGGGGTAGCCCGGGAGAACGAGATTCGGTCCTCGCTCGTATCTCGCATGGGCCGCGGAAAAGCCGTTAGGGCGATACGGAGGGAGAAACGAATGGATGAAGGAAAGAAGAGTAGAGAAGGCGAGGACGATGAGCCGTTGCCGCTGCCGATGCTACTGCTTGCTACATGCACGGACCGCGGCGACCTTTTCTTTTTCTTGTTGCAACCCATTATATACCACGACGTACGTAGCTTTAAAGGCAGGCTCCCTTCTCGCTATCCTCGCTATCCTCGCTACAAGGAGGATATATGCGAGAACACGGAGAATGGAAAGGAGCGCGCGCACGCGGCGGGGCCCCTATTTCTGCCGCAGCATGGCATTTTTCCCCGAGGTGGTTATTATTGGTACCCACGCCGCAAAGTATTGTCGCGCGCGCGAACTTTGTCTCGTAGAAAAACGAAAGTCGAGAAAGAAGGCTGACTGAAAGAACGGGGAGAGAAAGAGAAGGAGAGAGAGAGAGAGAGCGAGGTGATTCGTAGCCGGAGCCGGAGCCGTGGCGCGCTCGCTCGCTCGCTCGCTCGTGTTAAGGTACCCTCTACCGGGCGAGAGAAAAGGATGGATAGATAAATGAGCAAGGGAATCGGAGGGCGGCGCAGGCGCGCTATCATCCTGTGCGCGAGAGAGAAAGCGACGCGCAAACGCTACGGTGAGCAGCAGGGGCGAGCGTACTGCCAAGGGGTGCGGTGGAGGGAGAAGGTCGAGAGCCCAGGATACGGCGCGGCGTGCGCTACACCGAGAGAGAGAAAGGAAGAATAAATGGTCGGTGGCCGGTGATTCGGGGAGAAGGAAAAAGAGGGAAGGAGCCTGAACGAACGAACGAACGACGAACGCGAACGAGCGAGAACGGCTGCCTATAACCAACCTCCCTTGGCCGCCCGCCTCCTCGTTTGGCCGCCGAACTCTCGGACGCACAACAGGGCCCAAATAACGAACGTTGGATCGCTCTCCTACGGCTTTGAGCGTCAAGCGTGGAGAGAGCACAGCCCAAGCTTAATCGTCTACCTCGTCCATCTCTCTCTCTCTCTCTCTCTTTCTCTCTCGCTTGCTCGCTCGCTCTTGCTCTGTCGTCGTCGTCGTCGTCGTCGTTAGCCGTCGGTGCCACACCGTGCAAGGCAAACGGCCACGGGACATAGATAGCGAGGGCCGGAATGAGCTAGTGCAAGCATTAACTTGCACGTTTTGGCTCCCGGTTCGGGGACAGCCGGATCAACGTCGGCAACAGCAGTAACCGCTACCACGAGAGAGCAGTATTAGCGACGTACGCCTCGTCGCCACCGCCGTCGTTCCCACCACCGCTCCTGCTGCCGCTGCCGCTGCCACCACCGCTACCGCCGCCGCCACCGCCGCCGCCGCCGCCGCCGCTGCCGTTGCCGCCGACATTTTGTTGTGTAGTCCCGACCAAGGCGAACCGTGTGCGCGCGTGTGATTGTGCGTGTTTCGTGTTTTATGTGCGCGTGTGCCGCCGCGGCGCACAAAGTGCAACAGCCGACGACGAGGGCCTCCTCGAGGTCGAGAAAGTGGTGCTGCTCTGCGAGGAGTACGAAAATCTCGGCGATACTCGGTGCCAGTGAGCACATATCGTTCAAGAGCACGACGTCGCCGTCGCCGCCGGGGACGACGACGACGACGACGGATAAAAGGGGAAGTTGCTACGGTACGGCGAGTAGGATATTAAGGGCTACAACGGTGGCGAAAACGAGGAAGACAACGGCGCGCCACGACGCCTTGTGCCGTCTCTCGCCGGTCCGTCGGACGCGTCTCACCCGTCCGTCCCACGGAAGCGGCGCGCCACCCTCGACTCCTCGGTTCCTATAAGAAGCTTAATAAAGAAAAGAAAAGAAAAAAAAAATCAAAACGAATATAAAGGAAGGAGGCAATAGAACGAGTTTTAGTATTGAGACGCGAGTGTGTGTCTAGCTCTGCGTACGTGCATGTGTGCGTGTTTCTTCTGCCTGTGTGTGTGCGCGAGAGAGGGAGAAAAGTAGTAGTAGCAAGGAAAAAGAGTGACGAGAGGGCCGCGGAGGGCTTTCCGTCATCGTTATCGTTACGACCATCATCATCATCATCATCATCATAAGCATCATCGCCGTCGCCATCAGCACGAGTATCGGCCTTGGACGCTCCTCTTCCTAGCTTCGACGAAGCCGGAAGGAAGTGCGAGTAGTAGTGTACTACTGTTGTACGACGACGGCGGCGACGACGACGAAGACGACGACGACGACGACGACGACACGACAACGACCGCGTGCGTTCGTGCGTGCGTTCGTGCGTGTGCTTCTTGACTAATAGGAGAGAATTATTATTTTCTGGAGTATATTCGAGTCGTCGTATCGTCGGCTCGTCAGGAAGGCGCCCGCGCCGATACCAATAGGACCGCGAGAGGAGCGACTCTCGTCGCCAGGCTCCCCCCTCGTCGCCCCTCGCACTCGGTCTCTCACTCGCTCTTTTCCCCCCTTCCGTTCGCCCCTCCCCCCACGGATCGGACCAGCTGCCTCGTAGAGAGACTCGCTCCCCAGAGCACGGAGCAGCATGTCGGAACACCATCGCGTTGCCGGTGGCTGGGCGACCGCCAGCCCCGGGAATCGCGAGGACGGCACCGCCGCGTGGTGGCCTGCCGGTCTTAACGAGCAGACGGCCGTCGCGGCCCAACAGCAGGCCCAGCAGCAGGCGGCCGCCGTGGCCGCCGCGCAGCAACAGGCTCAGCAGCAGGCCCAACAGCAACAGCAGAACCTCCATCAGCATCTGCTGAATCAGCAGCAGCAGCTCAATCAGCATCATCAGGACATCGTGAGGAGTACGGCTGCGGCCGCGGCGAGCCAGCAGCTCTTTTCCTACAAAATGGCCTCGAGCTTCCAGAACCCGGCTACGACGGGCGCCCAAAGCAGCCCCGTATCCAGTAGCAGTCCGGTCGCCTGCATGAAGGGCTACGACTACAGGACCGGGGTGCCGGTGAGCGCGCCCTCGGCGCCCCCGGGTGTTCAGTGGTGGTACCCGAGTCAGGTCATGGACCAACAGAACAACCTGCACCAGCAGCAGTTACAACAGAGCCAGCACCTGGCTTCGATCACGACGCAGACCTCGACGCCGCCCATCATATCGCCGGTCAGTCCTGGGCCCATATCCCCGCTCTCGCGTCTCTCTCTCTCGCCCCCTCTCTCTCTCTCTCACTCTCTCCCTCCCTCCCTCTTTCTCTCTCTCTCTTTCGTCTTTCTTTCTTTCGCTCTTCGACGTCGACGACCACCCACTCCTCGTCTATATTATTACGGCGCGCACCACCACCGCCTCGCCTCTCTTTGCCCTCCCCCTCCTGAGCCACCTCATCCTTATCCTCCAGCAACTCGGGCTGATGATCCCCTTTCACCCCGCTTCCACCGCCCCTGCCTCCTCCTCCTCCTCCTCCTCCTCCTCTTGCTTCGACACCGCCTCCGCCTCCTTAACTCTCCCCTGTCCCCGCTGTCCCCGTTGGGTCGACCGACCGTCAACCCCCTCCTGAAACCGCTCTGCGCCGCCGTTGCCGCCGCACCCCGACCCGACCCGACCCGACCCTATCCGACCATCAACAACTTCGTCGGTCATCCTCTCCGTCCCCCTGTTGTTCTGCTCCTGCTGCTACTACTGCTACCGCGCCACCCTACCCTGCCGTTCGCTGCTCTTCTAGTCCCCCCCTGACACGTGGGGTCGGGGATGGGGACGACGACGACGACGACGACGGCTAGCTGATTACCGTCACTTTTCGTCGTCGGTCTCCTCCGTCGGTGCCGAATTAACCGCTATCGCTTTGCTTCTCCATCATCCACGCGGCCGACGACCCTCGCTTCCGGCTCCGGTCGGCGCTTTTTTGGCCGCGCGGGGCCAAACGCAACGACTAAACGACGATGGTACTGACGGCGACCGCGACGACGACGACGACGACGACGACGAGAACGCGATATAACGAGGGCGTGCACGCACTCATACATTGGCCGTTCGCATAGAGAACAGAGCCAGTCTATGCCATTCCACTTTTCGCGCCAATCCGGATCCAAGGTTATTTTCATATCCAACGATGATCGCAATTGGCTCAGGAATGCGAACGCGCCGAGTTTCTTGGACTCTTGGCGCAGGAGCAGCAGCAGCAGCAGCAGCGGTGGCGGCGGCAGCAGCACCGTCGATTAAGCGTGAAAAAAGCGCCATCGCCGCCGTCGACCAAATTTTTATCCGTTTCGAACTTTCACGCGTGTTTTTCGTTGCTCGGGGCCCTCGCGAACGGCCACCAGCTGCCCCCACCTCAAGTTCCCTCTCGCTCCCCCACCCATTGCCGCGAGACCGCCACCCATCGCCATCTCCTATCGCTGCTCCAAGACCCATCGCAACCCACCCCACCTTCATCGCGGCTACCTCTCGTACCCCTTGCCCCGTACCCCGTCGACCGCCCCCTCCTCCCCCCTCAAACGTACGCCCCCCTCGCCCTCGTTCTCGTTCTCGCCCTCACCCTCGCCCTCCGCTCACCCTCCTGCCCGACCATTTTGAACGTCGCGCGCGCCATCGAGCGCCAGCAGCAGGAGCGGCAGCGGCGCTCTGCTCTGCTCTGCTCTGCTCTGCTCTGCCCTGCTCCTAGCCCCGTTAACCGGGACCGAGAGGAGGGCTCTTCCCGGCCGTCCCCGACCGTCGTCCTCGACTGTCCTCGTCATCCCTGGTCACGTTCCTTTGTGGGAAAACGGACCTTTACGGGGCGCGGTTGTATATACCGCCTCGTAATTAGTCACCTATTTGTTTGAGAGGATGCTGACACCCTCGGGTGGTGTCCCTGTGCTCGCATGCCAGGAACGACGTCGAGGGAGGGCTGCTGCGGCCGCGCTTCGCCTCGACGTCATCGTCGGCAGAGGCAGAGCGGGATCACTGGGAGACGACTATTATTGATTCGCTCGTCGCCCGCCGACTAATAAAGAAAGGCAGACCCGCCGATTTTCTTCAGTTCCCCGGCGCCGCCTTTACCGGGCTGGGTTGACCAATTCCAATACTCCCCCGGGAGTTTTAACGTTTTTACGCCGCTGTCACATGTAAACCAATAACTAACTCTGCATACGTTATATTATACGTTCATACGCGTTTATAAATTATATATATATATACATATGCGCGCGTGTGTGTATATGTATATGTACGCAGCATGCAATAAGATATCTCTTCCAAGTTTATAGCTGGAGGTTAACCGAACGTTTCTTCTTCTCGATCGGCTACAATCGCGGGCGTTTATCAGATTATCTCTTGAAAACTAGCACTACTAGACCTTGGGAGGGCGGCCCCGCAAGCCCATCATCTCCGCTTGTATCCGGTACACATGCCCCAAATTAATTTGCCTTTTCTTCTTTTTTTATTATTATTGTTATTATATTTATCTCGTTTCTTCTACGCGTGCTGCTGCTTGCTACATGTACACTGGTACTTCTGTCCTCCCCCCCTCCCCCCTCTCTCTGGCTATCTCGTAGCTTCGGTTGACGCAGCAGCAGCAGCAGCATGCTATACGGCAACGCAACGACAACAATAATAATCGCCGACATTTGCGGCGAGTCCGGCGGTGTCAGTGACTTACGTCCTATCTACGGATATATAATTGGCCCGTTTCCGAAGGTTACGCGAGGGGGATACGGATACCTTTTCTCTTCTGGCCAGCGCAAGCATACTCGTTCCTTCTCCTCTCCACCAACAGCAGCCATTCCTTCCTCATTTCTTCCATCTTATATTATTCTTTTTTTTTTTTTATTTTTTTTTTTTTGCTTCCTTTTTCACCTTAATGCTTTCTTTCGACTAAAATGACTTCTCTCGAAGATTACCAAAATTACAAGATTTTATGTTCCTCTTGTCCCCTTTTTTATTTCTCCCCCCGCCCCCTTCGTTCTTTATTTTTATTTTCTCTCCTTCCCTTCCCTTCCCTTCCATTCCCTTTCCCCTATTCTCTTTTATTGCTATACCCGATAATTGCTTTGATTACTCGTTTTTTTTTACTCTTTCCCTTTCGCTCCTCCTACCAATTCTTCCCCCCCCCTCGCGCCCTTCCCATCTGGTGGACTTACTAAGGTTTTTTTTTATCTTTCCTTTTTTTTCTTTTCCTGTACCGTATTAAAGAATGCAGTACGCCGAAACGTAAAAACGGAGCGAGCATGGCATTCTTTTGCAAGAAATGTTTCATCATTTTAAGGCCGAAAAAAAAAAAATTAATATCTTTAACTACAACCATGCCAAACGTTATATTGCTCCTTTTAAATATATAATTTTCTAACAATGGAAAATTATTTTGCATTAAATATATTTTACGCGAGGCTAATCACTTATACCGCAAGATCTATACAGCTTGTAATTACTCGAGCGTTGTGACGTTCTAAAAATTTTATTTGTAACCTATAAGAAAAATCTGCTGTCCGCATGTACGTGTCGGACTGCACAATCAGATCGATGATTTAGCTTTTATAAACTATTGATTGACACGAGATAATCTTAAGAATTTATAATTTCAATTGAAGATCATTTAACATTCTCATACACACGTACGTACACGCGTGTGTGTTACGTGTATTTATGTACGCGCATACGAATTAACACGTTTGCTTTATTATCTATTCCAATAGAGATGTATTTGTGTACGATTAAGTTTATCGTAATGGCGCGAGCTTCGTGTCCACTCCATGACAGAATTTTACACTCCTATAAATTATGTAATATTCAAAGTAGCAAAGAATGTGGACGCGAGCGAGAGAACGAGAGATTTTGTGAGAGCGATGTCACTTGGTAGACGTTGTTTTTACAACGTAGGCCCCCCGTTGTCGTGTAAAAGACAATTCTTAGTTGCGGAAAACTTGAAATTCATACAATTAAAAAGTATTTCCTTTTACAATTACGCATTGACGTGAAATCGTTTAATCAAGGAAATTGCAACCCTTGTCAAATGCAAAGAGAAAGGACAGAAAGAATAAAGAATGAAAGAAAGAAAGAAAGAAAGAAAGAATAATAAGTTCCAAAGGTCGAATTGGAAAATTACGGGTGAGGCGAAAAGGAAGGGGGATATTCCTCCCCCATCCCCCTTCCCCGCCACTCGCCATTAGGGAAAAGAGCTTTGGCACCGCGAACCTCCCCTCTAACAGTGGGAATTTTCTCTTCTCGATTTCAGCATCAGATACAGCAGTTACATCATCAAAATAATCTTCAACAAAATAATGTCGGCTTACAACAGGACAAGAGAGGAGCGAAATCAACCAAACCGAGAGGTCGAATGACGGCATACGCCTTCTTCGTACAGACCTGCCGCCAGGAACACAAGAAGAAACACCCCGATGAGAACATCGTCTTCCAGGAATTTTCCAAAAAATGCGCTCTCAGGTGGAAGGTGAGCAACATCAGCAGCATCATTATAATATTTATAATTAGTAAATACGTGTCCCCTCCTCACTCCTCGTCCGCCATCTTCCTATCCAAACCCTCGCAGCGTCGTAAAATATTTTAAACTTCTTTTAAAATCCTTTCTTGAGCTATTTGCAAAGTCTTTGGGCTTTGATGCGGGTCTCCGTTACCCGAGCGAATATCGTTAATAAGCAGGTAAGAAACAATGAGCATTATCGAAAAGCGGATGGGACGCCCCGATATCAACTTTTGTGTATATACGTGTGAATATATATTCGCGTGCATGTGAGCTGTGGCGGGGTGGAAGGCTGTCGGGGCAGAAGCAGCAGCAGCAGCGGCAGTAGTATATATATATATACATATATATGTACATTAATTAATTCCATTCATTTTAATACGTTCCGAGGAGACTCGCCATATTGAAAATCCGCCATTTGCAATTTAAAAATAACTCTGGATTTGTGATATCAGAAGCGGCGTCGTCGGTCTCGATTTCCGCGTTCGGCCAATGTAAATAAATGGCGTCGATGGAAAGGACGTAAGAAACGACATCTGCATATACATACTACCTTCTCACACACCCCCGCCCCCCGCGCGACCTATGTTGCCAAGATTTTCAAGGACCTTATTAAATAAACTGGCGCTCGTTTTCGTCATTTTGGGTATCCTCGGTCGCTGGTTGATGTTGTTAAAGTGATGGCGGGGGGGGTGTTCGGATTTACTGGCTTTCTGAAATAAGCTCGTGCAATGTAAACAAAGACTTTCGCGGATTCGTGAGAGAGAGAGAGAGAGAGAGAGAGATCGAAATATTATTAGGAAGAGGACGATTTAGTATATAAAATTGAGGCGGGAAATGAAAATCGGTCGTTTCCGCGCACACTTCGGCAGTCGCTCTACCTCAAACCCGAATTGTGGCGGGGGGGGGGGATCCCTACGTGGGACGCGTAAGGCGACGATAACGTAGTCTCTTCCTGCTCTTTCAGAGCGAGAGATAATTCTGGGCTCGCAGGCGCCACAGGAATCATGGACACGATAAGGCGACGAGGAGCGGGCTGAGGGGATTATTCGATGAAGCGGATGAATAAGGCTATAATGGGTTATTATTGGACTCGAAATTCCGTGGTGTCCTTGATCGGGCGCGCTTCCGGCTCTGGGTATAGACCGCGGCGAGGAGGACTGGGTCAGGTGGTGGTGGTAGTGGTGGTGGTGGTGGTGGTACATTGAGCTCCTCGTGTCGCGTCTTTGGCGGCGTCGTTGATGGATGTCCCGTCGTCGTGTATGCCAAGGCCGAGAGGATCCGTCCGCTCGCGCGCCCCTCCTCTTCAAGCAGTAATCTTCTTCAGGGCCGCTGAGGGTTATTGGGGCGGGGGAGGTTGGGTTTGCGAGAGACACGCGGCCGGGGAGATAATAAAATGTAAAGTCGCGTTCTTTCGCGGGGGGCTAGGGGGGATGGATGAGATATCCCGGACAACAAGCGCATCAGATCGGGCAATAGGAAACAACGTGCACGACGAAGAATGTCGAAGTGTCCGGGCTATGGGCGGGGGGTGTGTGTGTGCGTGTGTGTGGAGAATTCATTCTTCGTTTCAAATAGTTGTCGCGCTTTTTTCTCTCCCCTGACATACGTTCCAATTTACCGATTTTCGTTCGACACGCGAAACCTTCGCTGTTATACTACAGCTATTGCGACATTGCTAATTATTATCATTGGCATAATGAACGTAACGCGTAACATTCGGTTGACGATAGTCTTTTACTTTGCTACCGAGTACATTGCGAGGAGGGAATTTGTGAATAATCGAGACGCCGAGGTAATAAGAAAGGTATAGAATAATTTGAGAGGTAAATTGAATTTCGACAATAAATTCGATTGTCAAATGACAACGAGAGGGGGGCGGGAACGAAGCGTGGGAGGGGAAGTCGGGCAGAGGCACGTACATCCCCATTGCATGTATAGATAAATATAGAAGACGGTTGCTTCGGGCGGGCCGTGCATGATTGGCGTCAGTACGGGTGGCGGGCGGGCTGGGGGGAGGGGAGATGGAGGCTAAAGAAAAAAATGTCTCGCAATTTTCACGGTGATTCATGATGAGAATCATGGGATCTCGGTATTAAGCAGAATATTAGCATAGTGGTGCGTTAAAGCCGACGGTGTGGCAGCTGCTGTCGCTGCTTTGGAGGCAAAAATAAAGAGAAGCGTTGGAGCCACGGAGTCAGAAGAAGTTAGAGAAAGAGAGAAAAAATTGGGTTCGGTAGTGGAACGAAGCCAGAGCGAGAGAAATAGAAAGAGAAAGATATATGCGCGGGATCACCACCATCTATCGACCAACCCCTGCGCGCGCTGCTCGCTCCCTCCCTCAAACTCTCTCTCTCTCTCTCTCTCTCTCTCTCTCTCTGTCTGTCTGTCTGTCTGTCGGTGGCTCTCGATCGCTTTTCGTTGCTTGCCCTTCGCCCGTCGAAACGCCCCGTCCCCCCCGAAACGGATAACCGATGTTTTCATTTTCCTTGGAGGCGTGCTCTCGAGGACGACGGGCTCGAGGGATCTCATGTATATTATAGGTAGATGTGGGGTGGTGTTGTATCCTTGTACGAAGTTGTCAGGGCCGGTTCAGTAGCAGCAGCAGCAGCAGCAACAGCAGTAGCATCGCGCCCTCGTTGCATTCGGAGGGCAGGTGGAAGGTGGCGAGTGAGTGAGTGAGTGAGTGAGTTGCCGTTCAACTCCGTCGCGGCCATTTTCCCCTTATATATCTTAAGTCTCTTTCCCCTTTCTCTCTCGCTGCCCTCGTCCTTCTACACCACTGCTCCTTCTTCGTTATCCTCGTAGAGCCGTGCACGTTGCCTCGCTCCCGAGATATGCGTGCGCCCGAGTGCGCGCGTGGCTGCGTTTAGACGGTTACGCCGGGGGTGGGAGAGAGGGACGGAGAGGGAGAGCGGGGTCGGTGGAGGAGGAGGAGGAGGAGGAGAAGGAGACCGGCGGCGGCGTCTCGCGCGGCCGGGCTGCGCGAGAAAATTGATATCCTGGTGAAAATGGGGGAGTCCTTGCGGGCCCCCGTCACCCTCGCGATCAATACGCAAGAGCGCCGCGCGTACCCTCGACCCCGCCCCTTCTTTTTCTCGTTTTCCCGTTCGCCACCTCGCTCTCACCCATTGATGCCTCCCGCCCGTCCTCTCCCCCCGTCCTATTACATACATCCGAGCTCTTATTACTTATCTTCATCAACCCTTGGCCCGATGCCTAATTTTTATCAACCCCTCCATCCCCCCCCATCCCCCACCCGCTGTAGAGCAAGCTCGTCGATTCTTTCATAATTTTATGTAACCCGTGGTGTCCTCCCACGCATTCCGTGTTCGCAGACTATG
Source organism: Ceratosolen fusciceps (assembly GCA_018883505.1). NCBI lineage: Eukaryota > Metazoa > Arthropoda > Insecta > Hymenoptera > Agaonidae > Ceratosolen > Ceratosolen fusciceps. Next base: position 8,667,250 of record RCIC01000006.1, on the reverse strand, counting down.
AGCGACAAGGAGAAGAAGCGTTTCCACGAGATGGCCGAGAAGGACAAGAAGAGATACGATACGGAGATGCAGAGCTACATACCGCCCAAGGGCGAGAAGGTGACGGGCCGGGGCAAAAAGCGCAAGCAAATTAAGGACCCGAATGCGCCCAAACGATCCCTGTAAGTATACTCGTTCGTCCCCTCCCCGCTCCCATTACTCGTTTCATTATTAGATATCACCAACGAAACCTAGCTCGCGGTTATTATTGTTATTATTGCCGTGAATCCTGGCATTGCCCGAGTCTATTATTTGCAACAACAACTTGGCAGACTTGGAGGTTTCTTTATCCACACATACACACACACACACAGAGAGAGAGAGAGAGACACCCCCTCCCCTCCGCAACCGTCCATGCATAATCCAAGTGACGCGCGCGGCATTGTTCGCATTCGTTGTGTGCTAGAAGCTCCATAAAAACAACCTCCGTAACCACTTCTCCAGCATCCACTTTTTTTTGCTTTTACCCCCGATATTTGTAATCGGTGGGAAAAATCTACACGTAAGTCTGCAAGCACCACCACACCACGTGTCTCCCTTCGTATCAACCCTTTCGTATACGTAAGCCGGATTACGAATTCGTTCGGAGACTGACTGACGCACGTGCGCTTCGTGTCGTAGCGCGTTTATACTTTAGCTTTACTTTCTTACACCGTTGCACGATCGCTTATCATTTGCGCTCACCAGCCCCCCTCCCCCCATCCCCCCTCTCTCTAAGTGCAATCGGAGAGAGAGAGAGAGAGATGTGCTTAATGATGTATTAAAAAATAATAATAAATAAATAAATAAATTGCGCAGCTCGGCCTTCTTTTGGTTCTGCAACGATGAGCGTGGAAAGGTGAAGATGCTGAACCCCGAATACGGCGTAGGTGATATCGCCAAGGAATTGGGTAAAAGATGGTCCGACGCTGGTCCAGAACTTAAAGGCAAATACGAGGCAATGGCTGAGAAGGACAAGGCTCGATATGAAAGAGTGAGTAATCGACTCGTTCTCCTCTTTATTATTAATGCTTGTTTAATTAATTATAACGGCGAGTGCGGGAATGACGGTGGATGAGGAGGATGAGGAGGAGGAGACGTCGTTGTCGTAAAACCCCGTTGGTCCGGGACAATTGTTAAAGCGCCCGTTGCTTTGGCCTGTTGCAGGAAATGACTGCGTACAAAAAGAAGATTAAGGACGGACCGGGAGTCGGCGCACCCGCAGCGGCCAAGAGCGAGGAGGAATGGGAAGACGAAGACGAATAGCAAGGAGAGTAACAAATAGCGGACGCACGTCAAAAATCTCATCTATCACCCCGTGTCCTTGATCCCGATGCATACCTCACCTACTGTACATACCATTGACCTTAGCGTGAGCGTACTTACACCACTAGGAGAACAAATAACTAACCACCAGTCCCCCGACTGTTCACAATAATAATTAAAAAAAAAAAAAAACCGCGATTATAATAATTATTTTAAAAGAAAATTGTATGTGTGAGTGATATGCGAGAGGAGATTGCGTGAGTGACATTTGTATTTTAACATATTGATAGTAGCATGTAAAGTGGCATAGGATAGAGAAAAAAATGAGAAATGAGAGAGAGAGCGCGCGCGCGAGAGAGAGAGAGAAAGTTAAAAAAAAGATAGTAAGAGAGAGAGCGAGAGAAAGAGAGAGAGATGATGATGATGGTGCCCACTTTTCTATCTTGGGGTGGAAGGCGCAGGGGATTAATTATCGCTGACTTTGTCTCCACTCTATGTTAAAAAGCGGCAAAAAAAGATAAAAACATTTGATTTAGTTATTAATAAATATTAAAAAGTAAATAAATAAATAAATAAATAAGATGGAAAGGACAATTATATTAATCGACGGAGCGTTCCACCTCCAGAGGATATGCTCACGGAACGTTATCAGTTCAGTTCATTCGGTGCCAGCGTAGTATGCGATTAAGATAATAAAGCAGTTTTTTGTAATTACTCGATTTTTGTACAGTTATATTTCTTACTCTTTAATTAATTCACATGCTCGGATCAGCTGAATGAATCGCGCAGGTGGGGAGATGGTGGCTTTAACCTTTTTTTTTTTTTTTCTATTTTATTTTATTTGCGATTCTAAATATGATGAAAGAGTGTGTCGATATGCTGCACCTCGCTGTACCTGTGTAATTTATATCGATGTTATGAACCACTAATGATAATACGACGTTTCGATCTCAATCGCGTACGTTGCAAATGCGATCTCGAGTTGTATGGTACTCTTATCTAGGACTGTGACGCGCGTGATTGAGCACAATGATGTTTAATTAACAAGTGGTTTGACGAGCGCAAGAAAGCCAAAGGCAGCTTTCTTAAATCAAAACAAACTAAGCAAATTTTTTCGAAATTTTTGCTCCACGACCGAAGAGCATAGGATGATGATTCATTATTAATTAATGTATTGCACAGATATGTGAGAAAAACGAAAGGCGTAGGGGGGGAAGGAAGGAAGGAAGTAAGGAAGTAAGTGAAAAAAGGGTGACTGTTGTGCGTACATCGTAAATCATTGTTATTCCACTCCTCTCGATTGTAATATGCTGTTTATCGTTGGAACGGGGATTATTGAGAGTGCTCAAGTCTGTTTTATCAGTCATTGTATAACGCAACATAGTACACTCGATTTACATTTTATTTTATAAATGGATTATTATTATTATTATTATTATTATTATTATTATTACCGAGTAATCAATGTACATTCATTTTGAGTTTCTTTTAAATTTTTGATTTGACTGACGTTTTCATTTGACTGTGTATTAACACATTATTTGTAAATGTATGCGTATGCGCGCCCTCAGCGCACGCACGCCGCCTATATGCATACGTGCGCATACATGCACACACACACACACGCAACATACGCATATATACATACATATATACAAATATATATATATATATATATATATATATATATATGTATATCTATATATATATTTTACTTGGATAAAGAAAAAAAAAGAATCGGTCCCTGCCCTTAACCATCGTTATATCCCCTTCTTACAAACATTCATTTTGTCAATAAAAATGATTTTCTCAAAAAAAAAAAAAAAAAAAAAAAAAAAAAAATGACAAAGCTATTCTATAAATAAATATTTCCTCAAAATCTTACCGACACGGCGGCGGTATATGCCACCTGCTCTCGTTGTTTTCGTCTCGTTTCGACTTGACACGGGTGACGGATCGCGGCGTGTCGATGATGTCGACGCTCTCACGCCGCCTCTTCACATTGGAAAATCACTTGTGTGTACAGCAGGCTGTATTATAATGGATTATTGTGCTTTCTTGTAATGTTAACATTCCTAGGTCTTAGTATGTACAGATTACTTAATCGTCATCGATTAGAGCAAACTATATAAGACGCCGAGGAGCTACTTAACTCGATTACTTCAAGATTTTTATTGCCAGGATGACGATAATTACGATGCGTAATTATTATACGCGAATGATAGATAGTTAGAGAGAGAAAGTGAGAGGGAGAAAAGTAGAGAAATAAAGAAAAGCATACCGAGGAGCGCGTTCCGCTTGCTTACCTGCGCTCCTTATATCACATCAGACTGAGATATGTATTACAAAAGACGGCAAAAGAAAAAAGAAAAGAAAAAAAGGAAGAAGTCTCGTTTTCACTTGGCCACCGATTTCAGCATTAAGCTCTTCGTCTCGTCTCCCACCCCCCCCCCTCCGGAGAGATTTATACAATTACCACGATGATAACATACAAGTCGACGGGTATCGGAGCAAAAAAGAGCTCCATTTCCAACACGACAAGCTAGTGACGGCGGTTGGGACGATGGGGGAGGGGGGCGGAAGGAGGGAGGAACGGCGTTCTTGTACTGTTGTAAAATATAATAATAAAAAAAAAAAATTGTAATATTTTAATACTGATTTGCAGGTGTGCATAATTTAAAATGATATATAGCTGGTTAAAAATGAATTGTACTGATACTGAAAAGCAGATACACATTGATGATGATAATGAATAAAAAGAAATATTGAAAATAAAACGCTGTCATGACAAGTTTCTTTTGTTACTTTTTAGGAAGGGAGCTCTTACGTTTAATGAATGAAAAACGTTTGTTTTTGTATATCTCTTAGGGATAAATAAAACTTTTATGAAAAATACAACGACAATGGCTTTTTATGGTTGCGGGGCGGGGGCGGAGGTGACCGGCCCTCTCCTACGTGTCACAGCCCCCCCCCCAACAACCTCAACAACCCCAATAACCCCAACCACCCCCTTGTCAGTGGCCGCATCCCGAAGACTTTAAAGGCTTTCCAGGACGGCGCACCAGTTTCCTTGGTCGTAGTAGACCTCGTTGATCCTCGTCGAGGGCAGCCCGCTGCAGAGGCCTCGCAATTCGCCCTCGTTAAATACGTGATAGAATCTCAGGAGCTCCTGGCCGTTCTTGCGCTTCCAGGGGACGAGCATGTCGCTGTGGGTGAATTCCGTGCGGTTCTTATGGACCGGGAGGCCGCGCTCGCTCCGGGAGACGGTCCCCGACGGCAGCGGTCCGCGCCCCTCCTCGTCCACCTTCTTCTTCAGGTAGTTCGACTTGACGGCGTCCTTGCTTTGGTCCCTGGCCCAGACGTAGATGAGCGCCAGGCCGCCGGGCCGTAGGACCCGGACGATCTCGGAAACGGCTCGTCGTCTACGGTCCTCGGTCGTCAGGTGGTGAATAACCGCGATGCAGAGAACCGCGTCCAAGGCACCGGACTTGTACGGGAGCCGGAGGCTGTCCGCTAACGTCACTTCCAAGCCCCGACCCCGGCAAATTCCCAGGAGACCCTGGCTGTGGTCGCAGCCCATCTGCAAAGCAAACCATTCGCACGATCACAGCAGCCCGGTGGTCAAGCATGGGGCCCCGGACTACAACCCGTGTCCTCCAACGCTTTACTTTAAAGATCTCCCCGTCACCGAGCGTATTTAGGTATTTCCCGTTGCCGCAGCCTACGTCCAGCAGAAGGCTCCCGGCATCCAAATTATCCATGAACTCTGCTACCCTTGGCCACCGTTTCTGCCTCGTTTCATCAAAGTGACCGGAAATGGCCTCGTAAACCTAACGCAGAATCACGTTCACTATTTTTACTCAACGCTACACGCTGTTCTCTACAACCTCGCTCACTCACTTGGTGCACGTAAGATCTCTCCAGCTCCCCTGCCTCGCGGTCATTCAGTCGTCCTGTCACCTCAGACACCTCAATTTCTTCCTTACTGTCGCAGTACTCCTTGTACTCACAGGTGCAATCGCTTTTACGTACTTTTCTGAACGTAAAGGATACTCTAGGGGCGCGTGGCCGTGTCGTCAAGCCATTAGGAGTCCTTATGCTGTCGTTGTGTCGAGGGCATATGCCATGGGTCCAGGCGTACCTAGCCTCACCGCTCATTACCAGCAGCGATCTTGGAGGCAGGTCCAGCTCAAATCTCTTGTCTTTGCGCTTAAAGTCCATTACGCATGCTGCACCCAGCGACAGAGACAATATTGGATCTTCGAATGCACTGTGAGTGTCTACGTGAGGTGGTATTCCTTCAATATACTAAAATTAGCACGACGCAACCAATACAAACATAGAAAGTTCTTTCATTGAATCAATAACTAAGATAATGCACCTTGACCGGGTAAGTATCTATTTACAGTGATCTGGTCGTACGTGAAACGTCCGCAGCCGTGCTTCTCAAACAGCTTTTGTAAGAACGCGTAGGCTTTGGGTATGGGCGTTGTAGGATTATCAGTATCTGCCAAGTTATTGTCGTATCGAAACTTGTAACCAAAGTGTTTGACTCTCCGATGCTTTAATTCTAAATCCATGCTATCTATTTAAGATTAAGAAATTTCATTTGTAATTTAAGATCATTACAAACATCCTTCTTTCATTGAATAGACAGAATTTTACCTTCATCTTCCCAATCGATGCTCTCCATTAACATTGACTCCTCATCCGGAGTTACAAAATCTGTTATTAGTTGTAATCTTGGAGGCATATCATTAACCAATGATTCTTCCAAGTATGGAACTATGGCGTTAAGCGTTAATAAACTGCAAATGGAAAGCGTGAATGCATAGTAATTACAGGGTACTTACTGGACTTAACGTAAATTAAATAAAAGTATGTGTTTGAATTCTGGATCCTCAAGTTCCCATGAACTTTATCATAAAATGTTTTAGAACTATCGACTGAGTAAAAGTCAACGAAGCAGTAGGATTTTTCAGGAAGCATAGTTAAGCGATAGTTTGGTACGATATTCCCTATAAATTCTTCCAAGGTTTCTCGTGAAAGACCAGTAACCAGACCGGCGTTACAAATAGCCAAATACTTAAACAATCAAGATTTACAATTAGAGTGGTTGCGCTGTTTAAAGGAACGTGGCATCATATATAAATAAAGTGAATTTACTTGCGTTGGCTCCTCAGAGCACTCGACATTCAAGTCCCTGAGAAGTCTATGTTGAGCCCTTCTCTGCTTGCGCATACATTTCTTAGCTAATGCCTTTGTTTTAAAATCCATAATTACTTTATGTATTACTTTAGTACAGATCTGGATCTCATGGGCAATCTATAGCGATGGGGGTTCGACTAAGGTTAGGAGTCCACGTTACTTCTTAAATAAATTAACGGTTAATGCAATTGCAACAAACAGTGCAAATATTTCTATGGTGCGGCAGTATTGAGGGCTTGAGCGATTCGAATGAAAAAATGTATTAGAAAAAGACGTAGAGAAAGCCCGAGATCTAGCTCTTAGCCTCTATAAAACGTTTGTTGTTATTTGTGATCTAAGCACGTGTTTGTTGACTTCTTGCCATTGGATCACGAATGACAATCAACAAGGCGTATGCAGGCCATAGATGAGCGCACCGATGTAATCGTTGGCTGACGGTGACGTCTGGACGAGGCATAGGCATAGGACTATAAATCGTCAACCGAAGCATACGCTCGTAGATCTAGCGAGTCCCTGTAAATTATAGCTGCTGCTGCTGCTGCTGCTGCTGCTGCTACTCGATCTCGTTCTCGACGTGTGTCGCCGCCCTCGTATGTCCCTCAGCGCCCCGAAGGATCATTCAATTTGGATGACGAGGAAGCGGTATCCTGTAACCCTTTCCTTCAGAACGATGTATATTAAACTCTGGCAACCTCGAGGATGTATTGAAGATGCCGGTCCAGCTCGACGCGTCAATTTTCTATAATAAAAGATAATAAGGGCCGCGCATAGTCGTGGAATTCCAAATGTAACGGCGGTGTCCAAACATCCTAACTTCCCTATGCTTTCTAGATCAAGAATCTGGACGTGTCAGCAGTTGATCAGCAGTTAACGGCGATCGAGCGCTGTTCTTCCAGGATCTCGTTACGGGATAAAATCTCAAGCAAGTCACGCGCTCGGCGGCAAAATTCTAATCCCGGGAAGGGAGACGGCGATTCTCGGAATTAATCTTAATCTCGTACACGCGGTCATTTTTCGAACTAGATCGGCACCAGCGCCGGTTCCGGGACACCGCGTCGTGACGCCCGTACCCCGTACTCGATGGCTCGAGCCTCCCCGTGCCCGCGTTACCGGTTACCGGTCCCACGCCCAGGACGTCTCTGACGTGTACGGTCCGCCTAACTCCTTAGCACATCGCGGCATCGAGAGCCGACACCCGGGACGACATTATTGTCACCCTGCGTTTATTTTTTAGGATAAATAAGAAAACAATGATCCGAACGTCCTAAACGGGACGTAAGAGGTGATCCCGTCCCTGCTGTAACGATGCTCCGATCGTTACAATCTCGAGGTCGCCACTCGCTAAGGGTTCCGTCAGCTCGGCAAACGTTCCGTAGGATCCTTGATCCTTGGTAATTGCGCAACGCCATGCATGGACATTTTGTTTGACCGACGGATCACGACGATATCCAAGATTCGCCGCTCGACTTACCTGCAGCACCTACCCTCGCCTCTTTCTCCACCCCCCCCCCGTGCGCCCCATATCAGGGGAAATGTTTGACAATCAAAAAGGGATAAGGGAAAAGGGAAAAGGGAAAAAGAAATTGTAATTTGTTTAGAATTTTATTTCACTTAAAAATAGCCGGTTTTCCAATGAAGTTGATGCTTACGCGCGTACATTATACCAGGCCGCCGTTATCACATACGTAACTACACGACAACGACAACGACAACGACAACGACAACGACAACGACAATATGAATATGAATAGGAATAGGAATAAGCATAAATAAAAGAACATGTAATTTCGAAGGACTGGGAATTCAAATAAAAACAAACGCATACTCTTTTGCTATTAATAAAAGATAAAGTCGGTGTGAGGTAAAGGCGAGGGAAAAGAGGAAAAGTACAAGACGACAAGTAGTTTCAGCTGGTACTTATTGTCTTGTGCTTAGACGTATGTCTGTAAGCCTTCGTAAACAGCAATGAAGGGCGCGAATGGTCGTGGGCCCGTACTTGGTGGTGGTGCCCTCGCGGCCTCTCGTCGCTCCCTCGGTACGTTGCGTGAGATGGGCTTGATGGGCCGGAGAGGAATGAAGGACGCGGGGGGGGGGGGGCAACGGGACCCGCACCAAGGAAAGCCGGGCGGCTTTTCGCTTCAAATATCAAGGTTAACAAAACAGAAAAAAAACAAAAAAAAACAAAAAAACAAAAATAATAATAAAACGACGAGGTAAAACAATAACGAAAGTAATTCTTGAGAACATTATTCCTTCTTCTTTTTCTTTTTTTTTTTTTTATTCAATTTCCGCAGATGTGGAACGCGCGAACATAGGAATTGCTCCGAGCGGTATCGAGCGACGACGAGGAGGAATGCCATCGCCGTCACCGTCGCGGTTATTATCAATTTCCATCATTATATTTATTCTCCGTGTACAGTTTCACCTTTACCTTTACTCGTTTATTTTTTTATTGTTTTTAATTAACTCGTCGACTCGGACTGTAAGATTTCGGCCTAATTATTAATACTAATAACTCCCTCCCTCGATCCCTCGGCGTTTATTATTTTCTTTTCCCCATTTTCTTTTCTTATCATTATTTTATTATTATTAATCACGCTCGCCAAAATTTCTTTGTCCTATTAAATCTCTGCCCAACCGCATCTTCTCGCCACATTTTTATTATATTTTTTAAAATCTCTATCTCTTCACTCTTCACTTATTGTGTTATTGGGCGCGCCCCCCACCCTTTTTCCTTGCGCTCACCCCGCTCTCTCATACCCAATCGCGCCATTTCTATTAATAATTCCATGCCCCTTCCCCCTTTACCCCCCTTTTTTTCTTTAATCGCAGTCAAGTAGTCAACGAGCGCTGCGCTTTCCAACGTGAGAATGGCTTCGTTCGAGCGCGAAGCGGCAAAATCAAAGGATACAAAGAGCGACGTATCACAGTACCGTTTTTGCGCAAAGCTTGTACGAACGAGTCGCAGATAAAATTTAGAGCATTAAGGGCCAATATAAATAAAACGGCGACACTACGTTTTATTTATTTACTTATTTATCCTCTTTTACATGACACTCCGATCATTCGTTCGCCGGGAATCATGAGAGCTTCTGTCTCTTTCCCCCACTACAATCACAAAACTTATTAAAACGTTTGCTTTTCTTTTCGCACTCTATTGTTTCACGATTGTGTCGTTGTGTTTGGTTTGCGTGGTATGGTATCGTAGCGCTTCCATTTCTTATTTTCGCTCAAAGAATAATAGAACGAGGATCGATGAAAGTGATAGAGTTAATTAGATAGATAAATAGATGGATAGAGATAGAGAGTCATCTCGTTTATTTTACAGCGGACAAGTTTACATGTATGCGCCGTTGCGCACTCTTCGGTTACTTCAAAGTCTCCATCAAAAGCTCCGCGCACGAATCGAATTATACATTATACCTTTACAGATTTTTCCTGACTTTTCTTTTCTTTTCTTTTCTTTCGTTCTTTTTTTTTTCATTTTATTTTCATTTTTCGCTCCTCCGCTCCGTTTAACGACTATAATAACAATAATAATAATAGTTAATAATAATAATAATAGTAATAGTAAATAACAAAGCAGTAAGCGACGTCCGGGGGGGGGGCCACTTGCTGGATGGCTGACTCGTGTAAAATAAAAGTCCAGGCGCGCGAATGGGCGCTCGATGGTCGTTGGGTGCGTGGCGGTCGATGGGCCGGACGAAATGTGGAAAGACGGAAGAAGGTCGCCCGGAAGATTAACGATTGGATTTTTTACGGTCTCGTTTCCCAATGGATAATAATAATAATAATATTGAAATATTACAATCGTGCGTCCCTTCGACTTCACCGAAACGGTCCTTGTCCACCCGTCCCCTCCTCCCCTCCTCCACCGCCCACCTATCTATCACCCCGTGAGGATCCACGTCGGTTTTATAAGAGGAAGCGCGTAAAAGCACAGGGTCGGATGAAAGAAACTCTCGCTCCCACCCCCTCCCCCAATAACCCCAATAACCCCTCAGCCGAAAGCGTTTGCTCGCGTTATGCCTGCACTGCACTTGTTCTCGCTCTCACCCCCGCCCGGCCCACTTGTATGAGAAAACTCCGATCGGTGTCGTAGAATCGTAGAACGTGTCCGTTTCCTTTGGCGAAGTGAAATAAGGGGCTATTCATCGTCGGTCCGTCCCCGAGGGAGCTTTATGCATTCGGTCGTTAAGGCCGCTATCAACGCGCACGTGGTGGGAAAAGCTCCGCGGCGTAATCCGTATACGTGCCTTCAAATATACAAGCAGAGTGTGTGCGCGAGAGTGAGAGAGTGAGAGGTGGTGGGGGGGAGTGAGGGTGAGGGACAAGCGTCACGACGTAATTAGGTGCTTGTTTTTCTGTTTTTTTTTCTTCCGAGATTTCGTTGGGAGCCGATCTAGGCGCGAGTCTAAAGAGTGGAAAGTATTATATCATGACGCTCCAACGACGGAGAGAGAGAGAGAGAGGGGAGAGGCAATAAAGAAAGAGAAGAAAAGGAAGAAAAAAATACGAAAAAAAAATGACGAAACGACTGGGCTCGGGCATAAGAGTTTCGTTTGTCGGCTTCTCTTGACCTAAAAAAGGGACTTTGGCAACGATAACCCTCTCGCCTTCCCACCTCCCTCGTCCCGGCCACCGCTCACGACGACGACGACGACGACGACGACGACGACGACGACACCATTTACTCCTTCCCACACTCATATTTACTCGTTTTTGTACATCGCGCGGTGGGCAGGCAGTCGCACTCGATCGCACAGACCGGCTACTCTCTCTCTCTCTCTCTCTACACTTACAAATTACAATCGGGCATTAACGGCCTCCACCTCCATCCTTCCTTTTTTCGTATGCACATATATTAGCAGTAGTAGCAGTAATAGTAGTAGTAGTAATAATAATAATTAATAATAACTGTACAGAATTATTCGCACACTTACACGCATCGTACTTGACACTTAATTTTTCGTTTCGGTCTTTTTTAATGTTCCTGAAGCACGCACACGCACGTCCCTCGATCAGCTGCAAGACCCGGTGCATGCGTCATGTGAATCAAGCACAAATGCAGACATTGTGGATACATGGCTTGTGCATACGTGAAATGTCCCAGGCGCTTATTAATAGTAGTCGAATAGCTTTCTTTTAATTCGATTTCATTTTATTTACGTCTGTACGACAAACGGCGACGACGACGTTCGATAATCCAAACTAATGCGCATTTTCGTACGTATATTTATTTACATTATATGGGAAAAGTGTTCAACACCGAATAACAAATTTTACAGCTTTACAAGGTTAAACGCTGCTTTCGCCGGGTTGCGTTGTTCACTTTTTCTTAACTCTCAGACACATTTTTTATCGGAATTCCCATTCGCAATTCATCCCTTTTTCCATTTTTTCTTTTTTACTCGTTAAATGAGAAAAATAATGTCTCTTATTTACTTATTTATTTGCATTTATTTTAAAATGTTGACGATAATAATAATAATAATAATAATAATAACGGCAACAACAACAACAACAACAAATATACACATACATACATACATACATACATACATATTTCTAATATCCCTACGAGCCTGGATCCAAATAATCACTTCATCACTTATGCCAAATTAAAATGCTTGTCCAGCCAATTAAAATTTAAGACTTTGTGCTCTTTATTATCTATGTATATTGACAATATCGAATCAATAATAAAAGTATAAAACATAACAAAAAGTTAGGAGATAAAAAAAGATGTCATCGCAACGGGAATGGCGGAAAAACTTTTCTCTGAGCAAAGAAAATAATTACAAAGCTTTACAAACAATTTGCGATGATTTGTCAAATTAATTTCTCCTCGTTACATTATTACAATGAAATATCGCGGGCGACAGGGCGGGAGGGGACGAGGCGGTGGAGGAAAACGGTGAATTTTCGTACCCGTAAAAGATCTTTTTTTACAAAATGCAATTTATTCTTCCCGAGAACATGAAATTACGCGTCTGATGCAGGAAAAAGCTTTACAATTCGTTGCAAAATAATGACATTTATCGATTCTTTTTTACTATTATTATTATTATTATTATTATTATTATGGTTGTTGTTGTTTTTTCATTTGCTTTTTATTTTACTCGAACATGTGGGCCACAGGATCGATGAGTTTTATTATTAAGTTGCATTGAGAGTTATTGTAGATATTTTACGACTTGCACGTTGAAACGAAAAAAAGAAAACAATAGTAAGAAAGTGATTATTTTATTATTTTTTTTTTTTTCCCACTATAAAACGAATTCCTTTCTATCGTAAAGCTCTAAGTACTGAAATTTATGATGCAATGAGATCGATTAGTAATAATAAATAAATAAATTTTGTTTAATGAAACCATATCGTCCACTCTCTCTCTCTCTCTCTCTCTCCGTATATCCCATATTATTATAATTTATATATAGTGCATGGGAGGGAGGGGTTTTTGTATTATTTAATAATTGCAAAACGCTAACAATGCTAATCAGGATGTATATTAAATAAAGTAAAGTTATTATTTGGATAATTAACTGTACATGTCTTTTTATTAAAAAGCATAAAGGAATTTCTGAAACAGCTGAACATGTTACTGAAATAAATTACTGTCAAAGGATACTCGGTCTCATAATGATTTGAATATCGTAACAGCATTTACGGTTTACGTTAAGCTTAATTAGAGAAGAAATTATGAGGCTGCTGCTGCTGCCGCTGCTGCCGCTGCCGCTGCTGCTGCTGCTGCTGGTGGTGGTGGTGGTGGTGGTGGTGGTGATTAAAAATTTACAAGCTCCTCAGGATTTCAACGACTTTACATGATTCTATTGAAAATACTATGGGCGAAGATAATTTTCAATAGATCGATGAGCTTTCCTTATGCGCACGCGACGTGCACATGCACAAATGCACTCGAACGCACAGCGATATAGACCACGGACATAGGTATGCGGCAGAGACATACACGTAAAGATGGCCGGCCCCGTGCATGTGCACGTGCACGCGCGCGCATATGTATAATGTAATTGTGTATTTACCTATTACGTATACAATTTGTAATTTTTAACAAAATATCAGTTTTCCATTTCGAAAATTCAATCACAATAAGATAAAAATGCAGATTGTTGTTTTTGTTTTGTTTGTTTGTTTGTTTAACACTTTGAATACAATAAAAGTATGTAAATCGTATCTTTTTCTTCCTGTTAAGTAAAAGAATATAGAGAGAAAAAGAATAAGAAGAAGAAGAAGAAGAAGAAGAAGGAGAAGGAGAAGAAGAAGAAATACCGAACTCTACAGACGCTTATAAAATAATTTTTTTAACGTAATAACGATTTCAGAATAAACGTATGGTGCGCGTTTTTCTCTTTCTCACTTCTTGCACTTCATTTTTTCATAACGAAGGAAAAAAATGAATGAAAAAGGGGGAAAACAACAACAAAGAACCTCCTTTTATACCCAACAAGTCTCTCGTGTGCATCTTTTAGATAAAGAGAACCAACAAAAAAGATAAGTTAAAGAAAAAAATTAATAGACTTAATAGTAATAATAATAATAATAATAATAATAATAATAATAATAATAATAGTAAAAGTAGTAGTAGTAGTAGTGGTAGTAGTAGTAGTAGTAGTAGTAGTAGTAGTAGTAGTAGTAGTAGTAGTAGTAGTAGTAGTAGTAGTAGTAGTAGTAGTAGTAGTAGTAGTAGTAGTAGTAGTAGTAGTAGTAGTAGTAGTAGTAGTAGTAGTAGTAGTAGTAATAATAATAATAATAATAATGAAGAATTAGCAAATAATTAGCGCTTAATACTAAATGGGTGACACGCAATCATGATTTTCCATTCGTTTGCGGATAAAGCATGTAATACAATCTCCTCCTCTTGCCCCTCCCCCCCACCGTCCGTCTCGTGCCGGCATTCTCATCGTCGTGCTAGCAAGCACGTACCCACCCCCGCCCCCGCCCACCGCGACACTGATAGCGAGACCCGCTAGTCCGCAAGTAGTCGAGCGCTTTCCCGTTCGTCTGTCATTATTTTCCGAATAATTTCCCTTCTCGTTATTCATCTTCTCGCTTAACGCTCTCGCTTGCTCACAACGATTGCTGTTCGAAGGCTTTTGTCGGATAATAAATTTTCTTTCTTTCGCATCAACACTAAGAGGCTAAATACTTTCAAATTTTCAAATAATCCGTGCGATCGTGTCTCGTCTTGTATCCTTGGGACAAACGGAAGAAATAAGTGTATCTACGCTAGAAAATAACGTTCTGTCAATAATCATAGACCTTCATTTTATCATCTACATCAAATTAAAACAAATATATATATATATATATATACATATGTACGTGCATATATATATATATACATACACACACACACGTACACATATATATACTGCTTTTTAACGTGTTAACCATCTATACGTGAGTTCGCATCTAGGAATAAAATTACTTATTTATGTATTTTATTTTATCTTATTTATTTTTTTGCCTTTCTCCTTTCTTCCGTATCTCGATCCCCTCCTCCCTCCGACCCTCCGACCCACCGACCAACGTTCTAATTTTATGTAATTTTATTTATTTATTATTATTATTTTTATTTTTTTTTTTTGAATTTTTGTTTTCTTTGAATGACAAGTGTAGATTATTTTAGTGTATTCGTCCTTAGTAATTTCTTTATTACATAACTTATAACGATAAAATATGGTAATGTAGTTTAAAATATTGCACTGCGTGTGTTTCGAGGGAAAAAAGTTGGTTATTTTAAAATTTCGTACGTAATCGATAAAAATTTCTAATGCGTCTCTAACCTTCTATCCAATTGTACAAGTTTGGTTTCCTTTCCTTTTTTTAGTTACTCTTTTATTTTTTTGTAATTTTTTTATTATTATTTTTTTTTTTTTTGTTCAATTTTATTTAAACTTTTCTGTTTATGCGATCTGCCGAAACATTTTCAAGAGAAACCATTGTTAATTTTAATGAATTAATAAATGAATTTCCGTTAGAATCTAAGAGACCGGAGTAGCGACGAATCCCAATCTCAAATAAAATTCGACTTTGTATTAAAAAATTAATCTCAAAATATGTACGGCGTTCCTATAAAAATATTGACTAAACTCGTATTTATTCAAGTCCTTTCGAGAATATCATCTTTCTTCATCATACATCATAGCTGCTACACTACCACAATTCAATATAAACAAAACCTTGATTTTACAAAAAACATTAAGGCGATTTGGTCTTCTTAAATTTACGCTCATTATTTACACGTCATTTGGAAATGAAACAATAAATATTTTAAAAAAATATAAAGTTTTTTAAGGAAAAAGAAAGTAGTAATTTGCCGGGACACGTGACATTTTGACATTCAAGCGCTACAATCGAATGATAATATTCTTAATAATTTTTTATTTACGTTTACTACTTTTTCCTCTCCCCTTCCTCATTCTTTCGCGCGCTCGTACACACACTCTCAATTAATCCCTGATCACCCCACCCCACGAAACGCCCTTCGAGAAGCCTTATGCCACGACGCGACCACTTGTTAGTTATAGGACATAAATTACATGGCACAATAAGTAATTCCTTGAAATTGAAGTACCCGTATCGTTTCATACAATGCTTTGATCTTCTTTCGCGCGGACATCCTTCTTTAATAATAATAATAATAATAATAATGCGTGCATATGTATGTACA
This sequence comes from Ceratosolen fusciceps, assembly GCA_018883505.1. Classification (NCBI taxonomy): domain Eukaryota; kingdom Metazoa; phylum Arthropoda; class Insecta; order Hymenoptera; family Agaonidae; genus Ceratosolen; species Ceratosolen fusciceps. Next base: position 8,651,064 of record RCIC01000006.1, on the reverse strand, counting down.
TATATCACATTAATTTTCTAGAAAAATTTTCAACTCGAAAACTGATATTTCGTTATCTTCGTTACATCGGGCGTGACAAGTTCTTCATCGCTCGTTAATTCCATTAAAATCTCAATGCCTCACGAAATGTAGCATCGATCCGTATGCATGCATGCATGTATGCACGTATATATGTATGTCCGTATGTCCGTATGTATACATATACAATAGATTTTATCTTAATTTCCTTAGTCGTGAATTTTATGTGCAATTAATTAATCGTTTTATTAATAGTAATTTGTGTATACTGATGGATTTATTTATAAATTTTTTTTTTTACTATAGATCTAACAATTACGTAAAGTTTTAAACTTTTTTTAGATTTATGGAAAACAGGTATTCTTAACATTTAATATGAATTTAATTTTGAAAAATAGTACTTGAACAGTTTTTTTTCTTTTTTCTTCACTTTTTGGTTCAATTCGTAATGTTAAGCGGATTATAATTACAATATATTATGATACCATTATTACTATCATCACTATCATTACAATTATTATCATTACAATTATTATTATTACAATCACTATTATTATTTATTATTATTTATTATTATTATTATTATTTTATTGTTGTTGTTATTACGATTATTATTATTATTATTGTGATTATTGGAAAAATACTCTAATGTAAACGAACGATATATATATTTGTGTTATTCGTCAAATGTTAAATTCTTTCTTTTTAAATCCAATCCGGTATAGATCTTTCCTTTTCTTTTATTTATTTATTTATTTATTTATTTTTTTTTTGTAAAAATGATGTAAATTTCTTTGCCATCCCGAGTGCCATATTTTCATTGATAATAATAAATCCGTTCGTAAAAATGGCCTACAATGTCCAATCGAGAAATAAAGTATTAAGTGGATTAAGTAAAATTTAAAATATTCAATAATAATATATTGGGGGGGGGGGAGCCAATTTTAATATGAATGTGCCTATCATTGTTCATGCATATAATCTAAGGCGAATATAAAATATTATATTTAATAGATCTAGGCGTATGAATTATAGGAATCGGTATCGGACAAAAGATATATAATAATAAAAGGAATAAATAATATATAATGGCTTAGAGTTACGATTATTTGCCTGAGACTTTATCGTCTTCGTAATTCCTTTCGACAAATACTCTTGCTTAAGGAAAAAAGAAAAGAAGAAGAACCTTTATAATGGACATTTAATTACTTTTTGACGATGGCTATTAAGAAGTAATGCCCCCGGGGTAAGAGGCCCAACAACAAGTATACCGAGATGAACAATTAATGTAGAAGAAGACGAAGTAATAGTAGTAGTAGTAGTTGTTGTAGTAGTTGTAGTAGTTGTAGTAGTAGAAGAAGAAGAAGTAGAAGTAGTAGAAGAAGTAGAAGAAGTAGAAGAAGTAGAGGCGGTATCGCCGCGACGATGCTTGCTTGCTTGGGACAAAGCCCTTGAGAATGAACGGGGTCGGACATGTCCAACACACGGTATCCATTGTCAATGCGCGCGCTAACGTCGTCGACCTCTTCTAATAAAGGCATGAATGATTTCCATTTGGCTTTTGCGTCATTAATATAAAACTATTGCGAATGATGAAAATATGGCATTATAAATACGTCGATAAGGTATAGACAGTTAAAAGTAACGAGAAATGCCCATGTCTGCACTTATCTTCTTTTGCTTACATACTCTTTTTATTCTTCTTGACAATTCTAACTCGTAATACTCAGTTTCCCATTTTAATTATTATTATTATTTGATTTTTTTTTTGTTGCCTTTTTTCTATTCTTTTTTTTTTCTTTTCATTTTATATTACAGTCAAATAGGAAGGAAATAAGCTCCTTTTCTCTCTACAAATAGTCTTTCCATCTCCCTTATAGTTATCATATGTATATATTTACAGACTATGCGCTCCAAGGGATACAGACTTAACGAATGGCTTAACCAAGCTAAGCCTCGAACAGCAATCACCTCCAATCGCAGAACAAAAAACAAAACTAACTAGCGCAACGATTTCTAAAGTAATATTTTTCTTTTCACTTCCCCTCATCAAGCTATCGATCACAAGCATATAATTATCCATTACCATTTACGCCGACTTAAGACTTACGTTATTATTTATATTTATTATATAAGCGAGTTTGTGTAAAAATTCAACGTCCTTCACATTACGCACTAGTCTTCTTACACTTTTTTTTTTGTTTGTTTTTGTTTTGTTTAAATATATCTTTTGTTCTCGCTCTATCGCTTGTTCTCTAGTCTGCCTCTTTGCATTGCCTAACCATTTTGGTTTTGCATACCTTGAATTATTAAATTTTTTCATGTACTCCTTCAAAAATCATTTTTTTCTCCCCGCCCCCCGTCTTTCACAAATCTCGATCAATGCATGAAAAAATGATTGTTGACATTGTCTTGTAATTTTTATTTTTTAAGGAAGTTTTCTTTTTGTTTTTTTTGTTTTTTGGTTTTTTTGTTTTTGTTTTTTTTTTCTGTAAGAGATACTCGGTTCTGTCTTTCGTGTTTGAATGATTGTATGCGACGGTGAGTTAAGATTTAACTTTGAAAGGAAAATCTAGGTATCGACATTGAAATTCGTAGTTTAAAACTGAATTCCTATAATGACGCGTTAACCATCGGCATTTAATTTCACATCTAAGCTCTTACGACAGTTTGGTAGAACTTTCCCTCTCAGAGGGAACCTTATTAACGTATGTACATTCGCGTTGTCTATAGGTAAAAAGGTGTATCCCATGACCTTTTTATTTATCAACAGCGCCACAAAGTTCCAACTTTTGATTTCCACAATATTTTCACAATCGAATCGCAAATGTCTCTGTACTTTCGATAAATAAAAGTGACTGATGCGTGAATCCTAGATACGCAGACAGAAGGGGATCCTTCGCTAGTTGCAAGGTGCACTGTACATTTTTCTCAATGGCTATGAACTTCTTCTTAATGCTCGTTTACTCTCATGTCTCTTGCATGCACTTTTTCTATCTTGCTGAAACGCATATGTACACATTATTACCTTTTGAGGCACTAGGCTGCGCCACTCGGCTTCGTTGATCCAATGCTTTATTCCCACTCTTTGAATCAATATATTCTTATGTAGTTTGCCCATTTCAAGTAGTTTCAATTGTATTTTGACGCAGTTCAACCGCGCCTATTATTACTTCCCCGGATCACTTCACATGGTTTTAATGAATTTGTCACATCGGCACTAAACAAGCACTAAGATCAGATGCGTGACAAACAGATAATTTTCTTTTATGTATTTTTTTTATGTTTTTGTTTTTGTTTTTCGTTATGAATAATATATTGTATGTATATGCATGTACGCTTATATACATATACACACGCATATATACACATATATGCATTTTTTTATTTTTTTATTTATGTATTTATGTATGTATGTATCTATGTATTTATTTATTTATTCATTTATGCATGTATGCCGGTGTGTATGTAGGTCTGTTAAGTATGCATGTATGTATTTAATGTACGTGTGTAAATATATATATATATATACATGTACATGCATTTTGTGTGTATTTATGTATAGCTGTGAGGTGTATTGTTTTAAACGATGTAAAAGCACTTTATCAAATAATTTTCTACTGTTTGCAGAGTTTGTCTCACTGTCCACTGTAGTACTGTACACGGCCTGATGATGCAGAGCCCGTTTCTCGCATCACGTCATCCCAAGCTATTTTATCCATTCCATGAAAGCAAAAAAACAGAAGAAAAAAAACATACGAATTAGCGTAATGCAGCAGATGTGAGCGGGCAATTATAATTAATTGTCGGGGACTTTGGTATAAAAATGTACTGCTCACCTAATCCAACAAATGATACAATCTTGTCGTGATTGAATTTTTGTACGTGACTTTCATCAGGGGCAATGTAACGCGAGGAGAAGTCCTCTTTCGGTTGGTTCCGACACTTTTCAATGACTGGCGGCGGCGGGTGCTGAGGTAGCATATACTGAGCTTGGAATCTCATTTGGCAGCTCATGTAAGCAGACATCGTCTGAGCTAGGACCGGGTGCGGCGGGGGAATCGAGTGTACGTACATGTACGGATTTATCGGGAAATTTGGGGGGAACTTGTCGCACCGGACGTGCTTGTCGAACATTGGCGGCGGTTGGCTGTAATGCGGTGCCGAATTCGCATAGTGAGACAGATCCGGCCCGGCTGTTTGACCTTCATCCTCACCCTCGTCCTCCTCCTCCGATAAAAGCAGCTGCTCGTTAATTTCGAATCCGAAGGTGAGTTCGCTCGACTCCGACTCCGTACTCCTGGTCTGGTCGCTGACGTTTTCGTCCAAGAGTATCACCGCCGGCCTCGTCGAGGAGGTTGTGCCCCCCGCCGTCACCGACACCGGATGATTCCCTTTGTTCATCGCATAATTCTCATTAGCCTTTTGGTCCTTCTCGCCCTTGCCCATGGGATTACATTGCTTTGACTTTTTATTATCCGGATCTTCGCATGCCTTCTCTTGTCTGCAATTCAGGGCCTGTGGATTGCAAAAGCGTACGCGTAAAAGCAAAGAATACAAATTAAGTAAATGAAACAAAGAAAAAAAAAAAAAAAAACACCTAATGTCTTGGTAAGTCTAACGTACGTACGGTTAGGAAGGAGGGAATTATTACCTGTTGCTGGTAACAGACTTTCGCAGTCTCTTTGGAACTTATGTGCTGCTGTTGATCCTTATTCGAGGTCTTGGGGAGCTTCTCGGGTTTATTTACACGGCCGACCTCGGCATCGCTAGCGGATCGCGATTGCGCGGCTGCTGGCTTGACATTGTTTCCCATTCTCGACTTGGCAGACTCGGTGCAATCTGACGGTCCTGCCGTCGCATTGTGTCCACTCGGCATTTTCTTCATGTCCTTATCATCCGGCTGGGATTGACTCGGATTGCCGGCGGCCTTCCCCCCCATATCCTCTGCCAATGAGTTTTGAAATTTCTTAGAATCGCCGCGGCACTCGTCGGCCTGCGATTGGCCAATAATCTGGCTCGTGGGATATTCCCGATTGCCCGAGTTTTGGGAATTTTGCGGGTGATTCTTACGTATTCTTGCATTGTTACTCTTGACATTGGCATTCGAGTCCTTGGCATTGTCGCCGCCGCCGCCGCTGCCGCCGCCGCCGCCGCCGCCGTTGCTTTCCGGCTCGGGGACAGAAGAGGAGAAGTTTGTCGAGGACTCGTATAATTTCTGAGGCAGTGGGTTGTTGGTCGTTGACGACGTTGCGTTATCATTTGAATTTAGACTAGAATTATTAATCGACTGTTTGCTTTCCTGCTGCATCTTCTCTATGTCCTGCACGTACTTGACTACTTTGCTGATGGCTTCCTCCTGCGCCTCCGCCGTCTTTTTGCTGGCCTCGGCCGGCAGCTTGGGCTTGGCCATCGTCGGCGATGGCGGCTTATCGAGACCAACGCCCGCCGAGCTCTGCTGGCCAAAGTTTTGTTGCCGCAGCTTCCTGTCCGAATGCTGCAGCTCATCCAAACTCGGATAATAGTCGTTCGGAAGCTTCTCTACCTCGGCATTATTGTTCTTTGACGACGTGACGCTCGGCCACGTAGCCGTGTTTATAATATTAGGCATTAAATTCGATATGTTTAGAACGGGGTTCGTTGGCATGTTAAGCGTCGCCATGCGCGCGATGTCGGCATAACTGGCCTGCGGCGCACTCGACGACGATGTAATTGTCTTTGACGAATTGTGTTTCGACGAGTTTGACGTTACCGGCAGTGAATGTACAGAGTCTAAGTCACTGCTGTCCGATTTATCACTGGAAAGAGAGAGAGAGAGAGAGAGAGAGAGAGAGGGTGAAAAAAAATTATCGTATACATTATTTTGCACAAACATACGTAAAGTACATAGAGGAGGCAGAGGAGAGCACCCATAAGCTTGGTGGTTGCTCGGCCATATATATGTAAATATAAATACTTTACCTCGGAGGCATACTGCTGGCAGATTTTCGTCTGAGCTCCGGCGATAAAGGCGTCCTGTAATCGTTATTGAAGCCTCTACCGCGCTGCAGGTACGACCCTGAGCAGGAAAGATTCTGCGCCCGACCGCCGCTAGAGCTCCTACGCTGCTTCTTGGCCTTCTTCTTTTTGTTCGTGACAACGTGAAACTCCGTTTCCCCTTCGTAATCAACGTTATTTTTTTTCACCGAGTTTCGGCGACTACTGTAATCGTCGCCTGTATCATTGCAATAAATCGACTGTCCTTCCTCCGTGCCCCAAGATCTACGATCGCCCCGGGAGTCGACGGCTGTCGTGTCGCCGCTGCTGCGCTGCTTTGCCCGGCGTAAAGCTACGTTAATTGAACCTGTAACGCACGAGCATAGAGAGCGACGCTCCATTATTATTATTATTATTATTATTATCGACTCTTTTCCCTTACAAGACTAATGCGACTCATACGGAAACGGGGCGGGGGAGGGGAAGGGCGGAAGAGGTCCTTTGGCTTACCATGCTGGCTGGAAACGCTGCTTGATCCACTTGACGTCGTGCTCTTCTCGGTGGTAAGGTCCTTGAGTTTCGTCTTTGAAATCTCCTCTAAAGAGTTTGACTTTTGTAATTTTGTCGGTATCTGTTCCCTTTTAATGTCCTTATTGTCGCGGGACCTCGATTTTGTATTTGACGCGGCCTTTACTTTAACAGAATTACCGGCCTTCCCCTTTTTGCTTTTGCACTCTTTGTTTTCAATGAAGCTTATTAAAATGTCAATGTCCGCGTTCCTGTGGCCCTTCACGTTCTCCGACTGGTACACTATGACGTTAGGCTCTTGGGCATTCTTTCGACGACTCTTTTTTTTCTCTCCGTTATAGCCTTGAACGGCGTTACCGTTCTCATCGAGCGACTTTTTTTCTCCAGATAAGGAAGATTCTTTTCCCGGAATATGCTGTGCTGTTAGCCTAGAAACTGTTTTTACAATATTGAAAAAGGCTCTCTCTCTCTCTCTCTCTCTCTCTCTCTCGACATATATACATTATAAATAAATGTTAAATGACAGATTGTCGATTGCCATTTGATAAAAAATTAAATAAAACGGATTCAAAGGTTATTCACTTATTTTATTTACTTTTTTTCATAAAAATAAGTCGAATAGATTTAGTAGAGTGAAAAATGGTTTCTTAATCAACGATCCAACTTCTGAATCCGGCTTATGGATCTATTATTTATTATAACTCTGGTTAAAAATGTAATAAAAAGTAGGGCGAGGAGTATACGTACCCATAGATATGTTAGGTGACGGCCAGGACATTACCGAGTAAACACTCGAGGGTCCGCTCATGACACATTTTACGTTGTTGTATTGCGGGAAGGGAAGCGAGCTCGTCCCTTCCGTTCCATTAACATTGATCTTTGACTTCTCCAGCTTAGTGGTGTGCTCGCAAAAGGTCGGGAACTCGATTGTCGAATCCACGGGTGTTTGAGGTATGTCGAAGGTCGCGCGAGTTATGAACTGTACCGGCCGGCGGTGATCGATTATTTTCATTTCAGTTCCTTCGTCATCCTCTGCGTCCAGCGAGCGAGGCCTCTGAACACCTCCGAGCGCGGCTGAAGCATTTCGCTCGCTTATGACACTTGCCTGAAACGATACAAAGCCCACATTAGTCCAACGCTAATACTAATCACGATCATAGTATTCAGCCGAACTGAAAGGAAAATATTTACGAACAATAGTTATTATTAATTATCCCTGATGTCCTACTTTAATGATTCCTTCACTAAAAAAAAAAAAACATATTCCTTGAGAATTACACGCTTACAGATTTTAAAATCACCAGATTTACGTAAAGCAAAAAAAGTAAAAAAAAAAAAAAAAAAAAGAAAAAGAAAAGAAAAGAAAAAGCACGATAAAATGTTTTAGTGAATGCATGATAAATGAACGAATAAGTATTTAAGCAATATTTTAACTAGTCATTTTTAAGGATTTCATTAATTTTTCATATAAAATTTGTGTCACTGCATGGCAGGAGACCGGAGAATCCGCCTTATGCGTAAACAGCTGTATTACTGCAATTAAACAGGTTTTTTTTTTTTTTCTGTTTTTTTCATATAAGTGTTTAGTTTGACAAGTATCATTACGTGGGCTTGCATTGCTTATTCTATTAAACGAATATTTAATTAACACGTTTATTAAAATACTTAATTAAAATGACATTTTAACATTTTAAAGGCTTTTTCCCTATAAATTCCTGCTTTTTCCAATGAAATTTTAATGATTTAAATAAAGATTCTTATAAAAAATACTTATAAGAAATTTAAATAACTATTAATAGATACTTTCTACCTTTGAAATTGCAAGCAGAGTTCTTCTGCTACTTGATCTATTATCAATCGTTTAATTAAATACGTGAAAATGCATTAGCACATGTTGTTACTAAGGTACCCCAATAAGTAATAATTAATCTAAAATTAAATAATTTGCCGTGCGCTTTGATGAATATCTTTTAATTATTAAGGAAAGAAATAATATTTGTTAAATTAAATCTGTAAATTATTAAGCAGTCATGTTGTTAAAGACACGTTAAAAGGAAACTGGGTTAACATTTTAAATAACACAATTATGCTAAAACAATTTTAATTAAATAAAACAAAAACAAAAATCAAAGGCTATTTTATACAAATGGGTTAACATTACACGTGTTAAATTATATATTGAAGTATATTATTTAGTAAATTATGAATGCCATACGAGCTAGCGACAATCAAAGGCTTTCTCTCTCTCTCTCTCTCTCTCTCTCTCTCTCTCTCTCTCGTACATTTAACACACGTCTTGTTCAATATACTTATATACTGTAGATTTTGAAACAACGCAGAGTGATCGCTAATTTTTCAATGTTTTAGTCTTACATAATTAATTTAAACGTCATGGGATGTGCGAGGTTGTATTTTGTAATTCCTGTCAGCTTGTTGAACTGTAATCTTTTCTTTTTTCTTTTTTTTTTCTTTTTTTTCCCCCCCGATAATACACCATTCGATTAGGAAGAAATGTTCACATGATTACCGGAGAAGCATTTGGACTTTCTCCGGTTTTAATATTCACGTAATACAAACCTCAAAATCATCCAAACCGATCACCATACAATCTTGTTTATTATACTCCGGAGGTGGGTTGTCTGACTCGAGCATTTCATTTGTTCCAAGTTTTCCCCTGTTACTGCTTCGCTTGTCTCGCAAATCACTTTCAATGTCACATGAACCACTTAACTTATTATCTTTTTTGTCCTTTTCTTTATCCTCTTTTTTAGAATAACGATCGTAAGAAGGTTTATCCAAAGATTTGGATTTTTCTTTATTAGTCCAATCGCAAACGGATTTCACTTCGGATAAACCCTTCTGAAATAACAGATACTCATTAATTTATACTTTTTTTTTTTTTTTTTTTTTTTTTTTATAAAAAAAAAAGAAAAATAAATGCTTCAAGAAAGCCGTAACGTCTTGAGGAGTAACTGATTGGCGTCATTATAAAGTGATTTATCGAAGCGATAGAGCATTACTTGTATGCACGATAATTAATAATCGCGCCTGATAATGAATAAAGGATGCCGAGCACGTTGAGACATAATTATTGTTATATAAAAAATAAAATAAAATAATAATAATAATAATAATAATAATAATAATAAAGAAGATAATATTGAATTCCAGGAATTGAGAAGAACGAGAGAACAATGAAGGTTTTTTTTTCTTCTCTACCTCTCAGTTAATAATGCAGCAAATTAATGTATAAAACTCGCATACGAAATTAATTTTCACATCGGCAAAAGATGTTGGAAATATCCATTAAAGAAAAAGAAAATGCCTTTCAACCAATTGGGTTAAAAGAGAGATGCTCACGAGCGGGGGAAAAAAAAAAGAAGAGGTGAAAAGTAGACGTCGAGTTGAAATAATAAGGTGGGCGAGGAGGGGGGTTGGGGTAGGGGGGGGTGGGGGGATGGACGAAGAAAAAGTTTATGAAGGAGCACTCGTTCGTGTCCGCGAAGGATGAAACTAAACGTACACAACAGAGGACGACCCTGAGCATCCTGCATCCTGCATCCTCCAGGCGCGTAAGAACTCGTGGACGAGCGATAAGCAGAAAAGAAGATATGCGTACATTTACAGAGAAACGTGGTGAGGGAGGGACTGTGGCTGCGTGTGGACGTATGGACGAAGAGTGAGGAGAGAGTAAGAGAGAGGAGAGAGAGAGAGAGAGAGAGAGAGAGAGAGAGAGAGAGTAAGAGAGAGAGAGAGGGGGGTGGTGGAGTGGAGTGGAGTGGAGTCCGTACCTTTTTCTCGAACGCTAGGTCGAAACTGACAATGGATGCGACTGTGTGGGTGGCATTGACGTTGGAGGGCAGGGATCCACCTTCCCTCTGCCTCGCGGAGACGCTCGGACCCGGGTGCCGCTTCTGCTTGTTTCGCCTGGCGCCGGCCGCGTAGGTCTGGCTCGAGCCGGATGCCAGGTAAGCGAAGCTGCTGTCGAACTCGGAGTTTGGGCCAGGCTCGCGTGCCAAGTTCTGCAGCGAGCCTCCGTGGGTCAGGTGCTCCGAGACGGAGTCGCGCTTGTGGCGACGGCTGCGGTTCGTGCCCGGGAGGCAGCGCGATGAGCCGCCACCACTGCTGCCGCTCGTCACTGTCCACCGACCCTCCTTGCTCTCGTCGGCTTCCGCTTCTTGAAGTAGTTCCTAAGTGCGGCACATTTAGTATACGGGAAGTGAGGTTTTACCCCGCGTGACAACGGGCCCGCCTCGGAACTCGGGCCAGGACTCTACTACCTACACGCCTCCCCTCCCTCCTCCTATCGCCAATCGGCCGTTTTACCGGCAACTACCTCCCTCCACTCCATCCCACGAGTTCCCCAATAACCCTTCATTCCGACCCTACACGACACTGTGGCCTATTTTTCTACACCCCTGCCAATTGCTCTCTCTCTCTCTCTCTCTCTCACGCACGCACGCACGCACGCACGGACACTCTGCCCTTATCCCCCCCCCTTCCGATACGACCAACCGAGAAACCAGTTATTAACAACATGTACGGGACATCGTCGAGCAATGGCCAACCTGCACACCCGGACACCCACCCGCCTAATCAATTTTTTCCTCTCGCTCTATCGACAAACGAACTTCTTTCGCATTTTCCAGCGGCTTCGACAATATTAGCATCTGGAGCCAGCGAATATTCATTATGCCCTCAATAGTAGTGATAACAACGACAAAAATCAGGAGTAACAATGATTTCAACGGTGGAAGTGATTTTCGTCCCCCGTCCCCCGTCCCGCCCTCCTATCAATTACTCTCTCTCTCTCTCTCTCTCTCTCTCTCTCTCTCTCTCTCTCTCTCTCTCTCTCTCTCTCTCTCAATTTCAGAGCTCACACGAGCGTATTTAGCAAAGTTTTTAATTTCAAAAAACCAAAAGTATTTCGTTTAAGGCCATTTAATCTCCGATAAATTTTATATATAAATGAAATTTTAAATATGTTCGTGGAGGCGATAACAAAGAAATAACGATAAACTGTAAATGTTCAACTAGATAAATTTATTCAGATAATTTTACCGATAGATATATCTGAAATGTAATTTTTTTTTTTTTTTTTTTTATACATTCCTTATAATTATTAGCTTCTTTTCGAGATCACTACACAGTAGCTTCGCGTATAATAAATATTTCATATCTTAGCCATTTATGAATTTTAGTAAATCGTATGGAGTTACGTAGTTTCATCAAGAGATCGTAAATGGACGTTTAATTAAAAACTAATCCAAGCATTAATGTTATGTCGTAATTTAAAACAATTACATGAACTTATTATCATTTATGAAAATGCTACTTAATGCTATGAATTATTAGAACCAGACCTACTTTAGCTCGTTAACACAATGTGAATATCAAATGTACCGAAGCATTATATATGAAAAGAAAGAAAAAACAACAACAACAACAACAATAATAATAACAATAACAACAACAACAACAACAACCACAACAACAACAACATATGGAAGGAGTGAATAATAATAACGGATTCCTTGAATGTACATGCAGGACAAAGTGATTAAATATACAGTAGTGACCGTTATTTGACAAAAGACGGCTATTATCGTTTATTTATTTTGGTCGATCTATCCGAATACTTTGCTACTTATAATTACTATAAAACGAAGTTGAGTCATTCATTTTACGAATTACCTGTTGTCATCGTAGCCTCTTTGTCTTTTACAATTTTATTTTAAACATTTTCTAAATATCGTCTAAGGCCTATTACGTTTAATTATTTACATAATGAAGATATTTATTCTTTTCCAAGATTTAGAATTTAAAGTAAACACGTAATGAAGGTTATATTATTACAAAAAATATAAAATTATTTGGATTAATCTCTCATCATGCGACGATGCTTAATAATCAGAATTTTACACATTTTGAATATTTTCACGTAATTCATTATATATATACATACATATATATATATATATATATTAACGACTTTGTATAATATTTCAAGTAATCCTTGCTTAACGCTAAATTAATTGTTATACAGAGTAGTTTACAAGTATCGTACATTTGCAATATACAAAATATTATATAATTACCATTCATAGATAATAAAATGAATCGAGTTTAAAGTTTTCATACAGATTTCAATTTTAATTAAAACATATTTAAAGTTCTTTTGATGTTTAAATGTCAACAATGTTAAATAAATTTACCTTAAGGCAGCATTTAATTCATTTTGAATTAACTTAGTTAATGAATTTAAAACTTTCTAACGTATTTTGGCGCCACTATTAATAAATTATTATAAATATCAAAGCTTAGTTCACATATTATTACAGAAATATGTCACAAGTTTTATTATCTAATCGAAAATCATACAATTTTCATTAATTTAATGAAAACAAAGTTAACGTTATAATTCAAACATTTACATATTTATTATTTATATTGCTAAGTAAGAAATGTAATTAAAAATTAAAATATTCTTCTATATGAAATGTTTCATCTACTAACAATAAATTTTGCAATTATTTTTCTTTCTTAATTTATACAAATTATTTTTACAAATAAACTGTGATTATTACAACGGATTAGAGAATATCATGGATGTATGTGTATACATATATATGTCAGACGTTATAAAAGATGTTGCAAGTTAATAAATAATTAAATTTAATACACTGAAAATAATAAATTGAAATTTTCAGGAAAAAGTTAATCAATATATTTAAACTTTTAATGTTAAAATCATAAAAAGTTATTTGAGAAGCCCTCATAGTATTTAATAATTAAAACTATAATTTGATCACTCTGCGCTAATCGATGAATCCTTGTTTATTTTAATTAAAATTAATAAAATATACTAATATTGCCACTAGCACAATAAGCCATTTAAGCAATGAATAAAATGAAAACACTTATATAAGTAGGATTAAACAAGAAGTGATTTATAATTAACATAATTTTATATTAAAATGATTTTGATTCAATTTAACATTTTTCTTTTATTTAATTATTTCGTAAAATGAAAATGAATAATTATATTGGCATGCGTTGTATTAAAATTTAATTTATATATTTTCAAATTTTCAAAAGTTAATGTATAAAACTTTTCAACATGAAATTTTTTTTTTTTTTTTTAATTTGACATTTTTCTATGGTATAATTTTAAGGTTATAAATATATTAATACCAACATTTTAAGTAATTTTCTTAACATTGTTGGTAGATTTTGTAAATTAGGTTAAAACAGAATGATTTTATCTTCTAAATGAATAAAACAGTCGTTAAGCAATTCAGTAATTTTTTATGAATAAATAGTGTGCCAATACATTGAAGTAGAAGAAAAAAAAGATTTATTGAATATGATAAAGCACTCAAAAGCAATACTTTGATAAAAATTTAACTATACCTTAAAAAGATTGGACTTTCCTTCACGATCTTTGGGACATTTGTATGTGATGGCTTCATCCAACAATGCTCGTAGTTCTCCTTCGTTTAAAGTTGACAGGGTTGCCGGTTCTTCCTAAAATTATAATTTTTGGTATTAAATAAAACATTAAATAAAAATAAAACATTTATTTATTGTCCCTTGATGTAATATAAAAAATATATGAAATGACGATGCTTTAATCACTCTTCTCTGATAAGAACAGTAAAAAGTAAAGAGATAAATTAACCACGCACGATAACAAATGAGAAGAGGCTTTATATGTTGGACAAAGTGAAATTATAATTATAAAGCAAATTATTGAATTATATAAGATTAATAAAGGCTTTTGTTTTATATGTATTAACACTGATTAAGTAATAAGAAATAATATTAACCATGTAATGGCATATAATAAAGCTTTTATTCAATACAATTCATATAATATAGCAATACTTTGAATATTTCTTGCAAGTTTCATTTGTATAATAAACGATTTCTGGGTATTAGCAATTTTCTAATTATTATAATTACAATTATAATAAGAAAAAACAATATTTTAGAATCTAAACTGTAGTTGATTATTTAACTTTTATAAGTAAATACCCAATATCAAATTGAAATATTATTAGGAATTTAATATTATTCAATAAATAAATAGTAATAATATTGGTTAAGAACCTTACATTCTGAGTTTAATTATATATCGTTCACTTTTCTTTTTACAAATAAGATTTACATTGAATCACAACCAATTAAATAGTCCAAAGGCTTGTGAAAAATATTAAAACAAAATACAATGATTTTTCAAGTATCGACAGGTTATACAAATAAAGTAAAACATGTTTTCACAATCTATCAAATAAGGGAAGTATGTCATTGAATTCAAAGTGAAGATGTTGTTCTACATCTAGAGTTAATGCCAAATGTGTTAACCAATGACTTTGATCCAGCATCTTTTTACTTGCGAAATTTCTAATTAATAAGCTATAACTAATATGGAAATCTAACTAAATATAAATATATATCATATTTCATTAAATTAATTAATTATAGTTGGTAAACATATAAATCCATTCAATATTTCATGTAATTTATTATGAACTTGTATGGTAATTACATGTGATTTTATTTTATATTGAATTTTAATTTAAAAAAACTGCAAGATTTATATAAATAATATAATTGGCAAATTTAAGGTTATAATTAATGAATTAAAATCTGATTAACATAGTATTTTATTTAATTGCTATAATTAATCTAGGCAAAACTACTTAGGAGTAATAAAATTTTATTTAGCAGAATTTGTAAAAAAACAAAAGTATATATATATATATATATATATTTCATAATAATACTTTTTGATTGAATATTCTAACTATTGTATTATTATAATAAAATTTGCGGGTCATACTTGTGTATGATTGTATTATTGTATTTAAAATTTTATCCTGCAAAGGATATTATTATGTTGTTTACAGTATTATGAACAGGCAAATAGATATCAAAGGTTGTGGTTATTTTATAAGTTGAAAAATAATTCTGATACATTCACATTAATAAAGATAAGTCAGCCATATTTTTTTTTTTTTTTTTCTTTCTTAGAATCTTAGAATGTCAACCATTTAAACAAAATGTTCTTCCGCCTAACCAAATAATAATCGCAGTAACCAGATCCTTCTATCGAGGGAAAAAGGGACAACATTTTCTTTAGACGACAATGCTCTTGGTATTTATCGCTATTATGGAAGCCTTATACATTAACAAAATTGATCAGAAACATGGTAAAGGCATTAATTTAGTTTCGATAAGCGGCGGGAGAGAGGAGAGAGAGAGAGAGATGAGCTCACGCGAAAGAGCGCGCGCGCATACGCTGATGTACTGTGTATACATGTATACATGCTCGTAATACGTATAAAAGGACCGAGCGAGCAGTGTCGAGTGGCAAGGGGTGCGGTGAGGGGACGGGCAATAAGTGCGAGGAAGGGGGCTGTGGCAGTGCTTGGCGGTGGAGGGGGAGGGGGTGGTAGGAGGAGGATATACATCTTCTGTTCCAGAGACTTACTTGAGAAGCATAAAAAGAGAAAAAATATATGCAGCAGGGAGCCGCCTCGTACGGCCGCCGCTGCCGACGTCGTCGCCTCTGCTGCTGCTGCTGCTGCTGCTGCTGCTGCCGGGCAGTGTGCCGACGGTGCGGAATTTATATTTTTAGAGGACACCCAGATATCGTTAGCGCCTCGAGCGACATGTCCGTGGGGGGCAAAGAAGGAGCAGCAGTGCACGAGTAACAAGAGAGGAAGCCGCGGTCGTCACCGTCGTAGTCGTCGCGGTCGGTCTACGCGCTCGATTCGCGCCAAGGAGCCGACCGAGCACTCTCATAAACATACGTGTGTATACGTGCACCGTTTACGCCCCGTCTTTCCTGACTCGACTTCCGCTGTCGCCGAGGAACGGACGAACCGACGTACGCACGCAGCACACACCCACTCACCCACACCCACCCACCACCCACCACACATCCACATACACGCGCACGCACGCACGCACGCACGCACGCCACTTGTGTCTCGGCCTTTTCCACTGTTCTTCAGAAAAATCCGATATTCGCCGACAGTTTTTCACTCCTCCCTCTTCTCCTCCTCCTCCTCTTACTCCTCCGCAGCCGCTGCTGCTGCTGCTGCTGCTGCGCCTCTGCCACCTCCTTGGCGCTGCAAAGCAAAGCGAGGCGGATGTGTCGGTCGAAGTAAAAATTTGTAGGCGAGTGAGCCAACCGGCCAGACTGTGCCGACCGAGTGTATGTCCCCGCTTCTACAACAACTCTGTAATATAACCGTAGGCGGGACGACACGCGCGTGCCAGTTAAGAATCGGCCAAGTGGTGGCCGCCACCGATGCTGCTGCCTCTGCCTCTGCCTCTGCTGTCGCCGACGTCGTGCTCGTGTCCGTCGTCGTTTTCACCACCGTAAACGAATGCGGCAAATCGAGTATCACCGCCGCCGTCGTCACCGTCACCGTCACCGTCACCGTCGCTGCCGCTGCCGCCGCCGCCGTCGCCGCCGTGCCGGGTTCCGGCAACTGACACACGCGCAGCAACACGCACCTAGTCCCCCGTAGCCGCGCCTCCCTGCGCCCGTGCGTGTTTCTGCACTCGAGGCATGAGCGAGCGCACGTACGGTCCAGGCGAGGAGCGCGCGCGCACAATCAGCGAGAGTGGCAAAAACAGGACACGGTATAGGCGAACGGCGGTGAGCGAGTGAGCGAGAAGAGAGAGAGAGAGAGAGAGAGAGGGAGATAGCGAGTGTGCGGGAGTGAAAGAGGGAGAGGTGTATTTCGACGAATGGACTCGGACGCGACGCACACTCCTTCACTACCACGACCACCAGCACCACCACGACCACCAGCACCAGCACCACTGCCACTGCCACTGCCACCTCGTCGCCGACTCTGCCGACGCTGCTCTCGACACAATCTCGACTAGCGACGTCGAGGCGGCTCGGTCGGCATGGTCGTCATCGCGTCGCCATTACCAGTTACCAGCCATTAAACTCGCAAACCATAGTCACGGGCCGGAGCAGGAATGTAAGCGCGGACGCCGGAGCCCTCGGCTTCCTCTCATACATGCCCGTCATCGCCTTTCGACTTTTTTCTTTTCTTCTCTTTTCCCTCTTACGCCAATCTTCTTCATCGCCTACCCCCGCCCCTCCCCTAACCCCACCAGCCTGTGCCGGTCGCTCGACGTCTACCCCCACCTCTCGTCACAGTCCCGGCTACGCGGTAACTCTCGCCAGCGCCACACGTCGCGCCGACACCGACAACATTACACCGCCAGGGCCACCCACCCCGTACCGATACTTTTTGCAAATCCTTGTCGTTCTTATCCCCGTCGTCGTCTACGTCGTCGTCTACGTCGTCGTCTACGTTGTTATCGACGACGTCGTTAGCAGGGACAGCAGACGACGACGGTACAGAGTCGACCGTCACATTTCTAAAGCACGGACATGCAAGAGGAACGAAGAAGGCGCCGCAAGGAGGAGGAGGAGGAGGAGGGGGGACACGTCGTACGCTTCTTCTAATTATAAATGTTTTGCCTTAATTATTAGTAGGGAGGAGGTATGCTGGCGTCGGTCGGCCATACACGGCACACTGTGCATTATACGACTCTTTTACGATTTCTTTTTAGATTGATATTGCAAATTGCTCAAATATCCGAGCCTGCTTTTTAAAGTGGTAAATAAGTTTTTCATAAATCATTTAATTACAGTCTCGCTTTTCACTTACGAGCGAGTGACTGACCACCGCTCCGCCCCGCTCCGAGCCCCCCTCCCCCCTCGCGCCACCGGCCCCGCCGCTCTTACTTTTACTACTTTTACTATTACTATTACTACTACTACTACTACGTTGTTCGTTAATCAATGTTTCCTTAAGCTCCTTCGGAAATTTTCTTATTGTAAAAACAGTTTAGTTAAATTAATTATATTATTATTGCCATTGTAAAACTTGCTCTTTAAGGCTCACATCCCCTCCTCTCCTTCTTCCTCGTATTCAGTACTTTTGAAATACTTTTGGATTCGCTCACTTTGTAACACTCCCTCCTTCTTGCCCGCCCGCTCTCGCCCACCCCCCTGCAGCTACTCATATTTTTTTACCCACATTTTACGAATGGGGACGAAAAGGTGGTTGGTTCCACGTTAATACATACGGATTCCCTAATCTCCTGCGGCTACTTTCATTTGGTAAAAGTTACCAAGCAAATTATATTTCATTGCGTTAATATTTTTTACGCTTCCAAATAATCTGGAAAGGTTCCAGAAATGCGTACACGTGCATTCTTGACAATTTAATAAGATCAACTTCTTTTACCAAGGAAGAACCCACAGTCGGAAAACCAAGTGATCGTCTATGCAAGAGTATGCAAGGGGAACGGTCAGATATATTAATGAGAACCTAAGTAATAGAGCTGAGGCCAGAATTGGAAGCGTTAGATTGTTGCGGTTATGCTACGTACTCTCTCTCTCTCTCTCTCTCTCTCTCTCTCTTCCCCGGTAGCTCGCTGGCTCGCTCAATACACTATCAAGCACTTCTGATTCTCTATTCTGATTGGTTAGCTTTATCGTTACATTACTTGAATTATAATTAATATCAATCTTTATGCCTCCCTCTTTTCTATTACACACATATATATATATACACACACACACACACATATATATAAAGGAAATATTCTATAATAATAATTTTGTTCTTGTAAAATTATATCGAATTATGAATTTCGTTAAAATGTTACACCTAGAATTTTTAACGTTTATGCGCACAATGTTTTCCGAGTGACGAGGGCTTCGAACAAAAGGGGAATGGAATGGAAATTAATTAATAATTTTCAATTAAAAAACTTTTCTATTATTGTTTCAAAATCATATTGTACTAGTTTGCTCTGAAGGGAATTTTATCCTTTTTAACGAGTTTTTTTTTTTACGCGAACTCTACGTTGAAAGTTACGGGACGCGTACATTTTCAAGGGCTTGGATCACACCTAATTATCTAATCAGATTTTCAATTTGTTAAAAAAAAGTATCGTTTAACTAGAAGATTTATATAAAATTCAACAAGAGCCTACGTTCATAAGATATTAATAATTTTTTTGTATAATATATATCGAAATCTTCAGTTTAATCGCTAATTAATTAATTGCAGTTGAAATAGGATTGAAAGTGATTCAGTGAAATAACAAAAATATGCAAAAGGACGCTACTAACGCGACGCTCAATCGATTTATCGTTATATTTAATATACGCCAGCCAAAGTATCCCCGAGTATCAGACGATTGTTGAAAAAATAAAACTGATTGTTTGTTTTATAAAGGCGACTACTGATCATTCCGAAATCTTCAATAAGTTCAAGAGACAAGGATTTCGCTAAATTATCGCTCCCTACGTCCCCTTAACAAATTCACGATTATCAAAACTCGAGCAACTCTTTTTATCATTGCAAATTTCAATTTCATTTATTTATTATTATTTTCATGTAAATCAAGAATGAAGTGAATTCTACTATTGACTATTTAATGTTTTTTTTTATTTTATTTTTACTTATTTATTTATTGGTTTTTTTTTTTATTAAAAATAAGCCGTACTATTTTCATTGTGCAAGTAAAGTGGTATAAGAATGATCGTTAAAAGAATACAATGCAATAGTTTTTTTTTTTTTTTTTTTTTTTTTATCAACATAAATCAATGCTGTGTAGTATATTGCACAGGATATTCTCATTGCTTAACGGTGAACGCTTTATTTTGCTCATAGTTTTTAATAATGTAATTGCCTAGTTGTCAAAACAGTATACTACCTTAGCTCATAGAACAAAATTCAATCCAGTTTAATAGTCAGAGCATTATGTAATATAATTTTTATAAATTAATAATTAAAGTCTTTTGTGCGCTTGATATTTCAAAATAAAGTTTTTTTACGGATTATTGTTCCATCGATGCGGAATCAATCGCATTGCGCAATGCCCATTTATTTATACATAAAAGTATTCTATACCGAGAATAAAAATTAATTTCTTATTATTCCTAATAAATTTATGACCTATGAACTCGTATAACTGAATCGTCATTTTTATCTGTCCAACGGCCGCCTATTCTTCTTATTGTAAGCTCGTTTAATGGTCATTATTTGCATACGAAATGATGGTAAATATTATTTTTATATTTCAGTGCAATTTTTGTCTACAATCGCCCACGCACCTTAACAGCATCGGTTTAATAATATTGAAAAATAGACGGTGCATAATATCTATACCGTCATCGGTTAACTCATATTCATTTATGTTGAAATCGACATAAATTCATACGTAACAACGAAAACTATTATGGGCATCCTCGACATCCTGGTACATATCCCACAGCCATTTTCTTACATAAGTCGGATGTATCTGTATTGCAAATATATATTTATAGTATTTGGACATTTTTTCCAAACATACGATGTTCCTGTAGCTACAGATGTAACCGCTGATAATTTATTAAATTTTTATCCTTGTTTTACAGAGATTTTTAAAAATTACTCTAAATCGTGTTTTAACGGACTAATGTGGAAATAATGTGAAAAAGCTCAAATAAATATTAAGGTGATCATCGAGGGTAGATTTTACAAAATAATATTTAAAAATTCTTCATCGCGTTCGGTAGCTCGATTACCTATTATTCTTCAAATATTTTTCGAAAACATTCAACCTATCGGATTTCACGCTCATTTCGTTCCGACCGCCGCATTGACATTTTTTTAAAAATCTCCTTAGAATTAATTTAATATTTTCTCCCAGTGATGTTTCGTTTCACCGAGCGATCAGCCGCCCAGTCAATGATGGCGTTGTTAGCTTTTTAAACGTAAAAATTTGCCGAAATAAGCATAAAATACAAATAAATATGATTAGGCATGAGAAAGGCGCAGCTTTCTTACTTTAGCAGTAAATTAATTATATTTACAAGCTCATAAGAGAGTGAAAGGTGCGAAGGACCTCACGGATCTTACGTTGGATGAGAACGGCTCGGATGTTAATTAATTACGTAGTCGTCGTCAAATACACGGCTACTTTCTTTTTCTTTCATTTTTCTTTCAATTTCTTTTAATTTTATTTCATTTTTTCTTATAGGTGGTCGGCGGCATGTTGAATCTAGCATGTTGAAAGGCATGTATGTATATGTAAGTATAGGTTGTTAAAAGACAACGATACGAAGCGAGGGACTACTGCATCCGAATTTATGAAGGAATCAATATCTAATGGGATAGGTAAAATAATATGCTCGATGACTTTAGGGATTCGAGAGCCAGAAGCTAATTTAAAAGGAAATGTCACGTAGAATTTAGCTTTGGAGAATACGTCGTCGTATTGCAATGGTTATTTGGATTAGTCGACCGAAATTTTCCAAGTCCTCCTCGGTATAATTACGTGACTCATTAATTTAAACATACGTATTAGGCCATATATAAAAGACTTATTGAACGTGTGATTATCTCGGTATTATTATTGCCGCGTTATATACTATAATTAAGGATCTGGAACGTAAGAGTATAATATTGGATTTTCAGTCTGACGGGAACTATAAAAACCACTCGAAACCACTCGGAGAAATATATAGAAATAGTCCACTTACATAAGGGAAGCCTTATATTATAATATTAGTGATGTGCATTATGCAGAGGCTATCTAACGTATAATGCCGAGAAAATCTCTACGCATTGATGTAAATGAACAGATAATGAAATGCTTGTTTAATGATCATGTGATTTATTTAAATACTTCCTAATCGAAGGTCGCAGAAATACTCGTGCAATGCTTTACCACATAAGGTATTCCTTCATTTAGTCGTAAAACAAGGTATCTTTGTCCGCTTTGCAATTTACATTTTAAGCGAAATCCCCTTCCTCGGAATTATTATTACTCCGACCATCAACAACCACCGTCAATCTCTCCCATTAAATACTTTATTATTATCACTTTTCTAGCCTTTCTGCCATTTCTTCATTATTTTCCCGACTTTCAAATGTACTTTATAAATGTTTTCTACATATTTTTCAACATTTATCGAGATCCCACGAATTGTTCATTGTTCCCCCCCCCCATTTCTCGCAATATCACCATAATGCATTCAAAGAATAATGCTCAAACGGGCATTTCTTCAACTTATTTTAATCTTGCCACTGATACTTTCTGGAGTCGGCTCCCTCCCTCTCTTTCAAAATACTTGCCCGTTCTGTCGTTGATTTGTCTCGCTCGGCAACAATTTCCGTGGGAGATTGACAATTGAGACATTCAGCTGTCGTCACAATTCGTATTTTTTTTTT
Organism: Ceratosolen fusciceps; assembly: GCA_018883505.1. Lineage (NCBI taxonomy): Eukaryota > Metazoa > Arthropoda > Insecta > Hymenoptera > Agaonidae > Ceratosolen > Ceratosolen fusciceps. The sequence continues at coordinate 8,628,271 of RCIC01000006.1, read as the reverse complement.
TTTTTTTTTTTTTTTTTCCAGAGAGAGAGAGAGAGAGAGAGAGAGAGATTTCAATACCATTAGCTGGCATATAATCCACGATCTTGCGTCCCATTCGTACTCGATATGTTCAGCTGCTTTTCCGTTTTATCGAGTAATAGATTAGATCTCCAATTACCTTTTGTATTTTACTTACAAGTGGCCGACTATCAATAGCTCTATTGCAAACTTGGCTATCTATCTAGATTATAAGTCATTTTAAATTATACGTAATCCAAATGATAAGTAACCTACCTACGGGTAGGTGAAAAAAAAAAGAGAGAGAATATTATCGCTTGCTTTATTCGTCTATTTTCTCTAACCAGACCGTAAATCAAAGCCTTTTCTATTTACGATTCTTCCCGGATCAAATGTAAGCAATTCTTTTCCATTACCACTTCACACTATTAATAACTTTGTTAACGTGCTTTTTTTTCTTCCTTGTTTTTCTTTTCACTTTCTGTATGGAATAATTTGGATAAATTTTTAATATTAATTAATCATTGTCTTTATAAAATCCCTAAAATCCCTTCATTGTTTAAATAAAATGAAAAATTACTCGATCGTGTTAAATTGTCGCTATGTATCGGATTAACCTAAGAATTATTTCCGTATTCTGTCCTTCAAATGATCTTTTAATATTAAATGAGATAGATAAATCATGAAATTTAATTCTAATTATTTTTAAACACCCATTTTGCAACTAATTCGCAATGGCTTATGTGTACATCTACATGTATATAAGCATTAAGAAAAAGTTACGAATTTGCAAAATAAAAGACAGATAGTATATATTCCAATCTCCAACGATTTCCAAGCTGCTGTTAGGTCAAAATAAATACAGAGTTGATGTCATGGACGTGCGTTTAAAATTAGCAGCTCTTAGTAATTGTAGAAATAATTGAATCATTTAATGACAAAGTCATAAAAAAATTTCAATACTTAAAGCATTCGCGTATACTTAAATATTTTCAACTATATAAGAAACTAATTTGTTGATTAAAATTAAGATAATGGACTGCCTTAAAGCCATGAAATTATATTATAAGGTCGTGATTACTGATTCAAAACGCAGATTTTAGCTTTTTTCGACGGCAAATAAAGCAGCCTTTTTAAGGACAGAGTTTCTACTTTTCTATTATGTAATGTAACACACGTATGAATTTCATTTTATATAGAAAAACTGTTTTGTGACTATCGGTATTTTTTAAATTAATTTTCTTGTTAATAATTATTATGAAAGCTCGATCAATTAAATACTGAAAAATAATAAAATAAAATACAAGCAGTTAATTATGATACTTTTAGCATATATATAAGAATCATAACCGGCTCAAATTCATATAAACATGATCATTTCTTTAAAAGCATTTCAGTATTGATTTCTTTTAAATTGTCTGACATTTTATAAGCGTTCATTTTATAATTTATAATAAATGATTTTTTGTCGACGTCTGCTATTATAAATTGTTAAGAATATAAATAATTGAAGAAAAAAAAATCAATGCCTGTTATTAATGTTGTTGTTATAAGTCGATTCAATTGAAAAATTGATAAGCTTTTAATGCTGAATAATTTGTAAATTTTTTTCATCTGTTTCCGAAAGCAGTGGAAAATTTTCTTTTGTTTTTTTTCATTTTAAATAATTTCAATACAAATATTTATTGGTATATTCAAATTTAGTTTAGGATTCAGTATGAGCTTTTAACTTTTATTTGAATTAATTTTTATACAATTTTAAAATGCTGATTAACAGATAAGAGAAGTCTGTCATGTCTGAAATACTTACGGACAAGACGATAAATTTGAGTTATTAAAAAAAGTCCTACGTATTTCATGTAAAAAAAAAAAGAAAAAGAAAAAAAAAGTAATATAATAAAGAATAAGTAATTCAACGTTTGCCTGATAATGCATACAAATAATTAATTATAAATGGAAAATTGATATCGGTTTTGAAAATTGTGCATGTGGTGGTAGTGTAGAGGTAGCCAGAGAAGGTAAATTTTGATCCTAACTATAGTATCGAAGTACGAAGGCATGATTAAAGATTCATTTAATGTCAGATTGGCTCAAGTTTAAAGGCAGACGAGGGTAATGGCGGCCTTAAGGGTGCCGTATAACAAATTATATAAAGCCTAAGCAGCATCGATGCACGAGTTAGTCCATAAAGATAAATTATAGAAGCTGATCGCAGTAAAGGCCGCGCAGTACAACGTGCTTTAGAATGCATTAAGTGGGTCAGCTTGCCGTAAGAATTATTCACTCAAGAGTATTGGATGAGCAGCAGACTAAAGCCGGCACATAAACAAATCCGATAGAATTTAATTGTTTTCATTTATCTAAGAGGCTAAAAGCACATTAAAATTTTTGGCCCTAAAGCATGAGCCATCACTGCGCGCGTGAATCACATTTATACTGATACGAGTTTGCGATTTTATGAAAAGTATATATCCGACAGCTCGGCCTATCTATCGAGATACTTCATGAAAAATTGCCTCGGCAAGACACAATACTTACTAGTCCTATCCTCAGCTTTACATACACGTACATATATATGCGCAGGGATCAATTCTAATAATAAAAACGTACTACTCGTCATATATATATATAAGTATTAAATATACAATGATGATTTGAAATATTATATCTAAGATTAAATTGAAAAAATTATATTGTTAACGTAGACGAGAAAATATAATTGAAGTTATTGCAACGTATAATTTAATTTACTTGTAACATGTTTATGGTCACAATGACTAATTGAACTTCATGATATCATCATTTTAACAACACTATTCTTTATAACGTGAATATTAAAAATTTTAAAAGCGCAATCAAATACACTTAATTCTTATTTACTAAGTAAAATGATAAGAAATAGTGCATTTTATTAAAACACGAAATTTTCAATGGAGTAATAGTATTTGTCATATTCAATTAGAATTCTCGAATGGCCATTAAAGTGCACATAATATTGAAAGTACTAGAAATATTTAAATAATATTTAAAGATTTTAATACATAAGGGGAGAAATATCGGTAAATTTTGAATAAAAGTTAATAAAAATGAATTGTATTCGATCATGCAATAATTATGATTGTTAATTTGTATTTAAAAAAAATGTATCCTGTGATTTAAATTTAAACTAATACCAACAAGTATCACAATGTTTAAAGAAATAAAAGAATTGAATTCGTGGGAGAAAGATAGTGGGCTTTTCTAGATGGAATCGTACGAGTTTAATAGGCATAGTGCCAGGTCTCTACACAAATCATAATTCTTTTTTACTTCGTCTGTCTCCAACGGTAAAAGGATCAATGGATCTAGATAATTTTACTTAATTAAAAATTCAAGAACGTAACAATTTATTAGAATTCATAAACCGGTTGAAACTTTATATAATACTGAAAATATTTATGCGCTTGCTTAATTAAAGATACATAAAAGCGCGAAATATTTATATTATTGATTGGAGAACAGAATTTAAACACACACAATAATATTTAAAGCGTCTAATCATAAATTAACTTTCTATATTTTATTTACTAATTGTAGCTACGGTTGCTCAACAGGACAATCATCAAAAGGCTAAATATTTATGTCTTTTGAGGTTATCATACCTTGAATACAGCAACAATTAGTTTAAGTAATATACTGTTTACCATAAAATGAGATTACAAAATAAAAAAATACTTTACCTACATAATCATCGAACTCGTGAAGCCTAATTGGATTTTAAAAATTTGTTCAAAGAAATACTTTTAGCTTATAATAACAACTGTACACTTTATGTACTTTATACTAATAAGAAAGGAAATATCCTTACATATAATTACATCTTACATTACAGATTTTTTTTATTATCTAGATGCAAGTCGGAGAATACAAGAAAATAACTAATAACAATATGAGGTAAATAAAAGACATTTGTTTCAAGTAAGAATTATACAAAAATTTTCTGAAAGTCAAATAAATTTTAGTTAATGGACAAATAGTTCTCGTGATACATACACGTGAACCCATTTTGAATAAAAGTGCCAAATATATAAAAAAGATTGAATATTCTTTTTTTTCTTCACAGCGTGAAGATTAAAATATCAAAATGATTATTGTCATTTGTGACAGAACCAATAAAATTCTAACGATAAAAACAATTTCGTATAAATAATGTGTAATCTATATTCTTAACTGGAAACTTGAAATTAGACAAAAGTAAAGTAAAGTAAATAAATAAATAAATCTTTACATGGAAATAAATAGTTGTACGAACAATTTTATAAGGACACTTGAGGGCATTAAACAATATTCAATCACTATAAATTATTTTAATGGTTTCGACCTTAGTTAACGTAAAATGTCCACCCGTCCCACATTAAAAACTCATAAAGTCATTTTACAAAATATAACCTGAATGTATAATGCCGTAATTATGTAGGTCTCATAATCGTAAGCGATTTATGTACACATAATCTTTATGCTGGCTTACAACTCAACGGATAGTTTATCAGAATTTTATCCATTTAAATATCATCTAATGAACAGCGGAAATTAATAAATAGAAGCTCGGACATTTTCGAAGCCGAAAATAAGAGCAACGGAAAGATTAGATCAACCGTGCTTAGTATTTTCACATAGAAATCGTTTTATTTACAGACTGTACGTAAAAAAAAAAAAAAATAAATAATAATTATATTTGGACAGTCATATGACAATTTTTAATCCAAATATCAACTCAAACGTCATATTTTGAATTTAAATTATTCTCGAAATTTTAACATATCATATACAATTGAATATATAATTTTATGACACAAAAGATTTTCAATTTTGATTATTAAAATTCTATTTGATGTTTCAATATGGAATTCGATAACCTACATTACGATGTGAAAGCAACATTTACAAATAAAGCTTTGGCTTCTACTTTATTGTATAATATTTTTAATAATTATATGATGAAAAATGTCATTGTATAATAATGTACGCGTGTATAAAATAATATTCATCCACGCGCGACTAAAACTTTTATATATGAACTAATTTTAAATTGAAATTTAATTAAATGGAAATATGCAATTCGTTATAACGAGGGAATTATTGCACATAAAATTGTAAATACTAATTTTAATTATTTATTTCAAGGAAAAATTACATCCACAGATTAAAAAGTGAAAAAAAGTGATTCTGTTTGGGGCAACGAATGAAAAAAATTATATTAATTGAATTTGTAATTTAGAATATCGTAAGAATTTTGTATTATTTAATATAAAATCCGAGTATTTATGCAATATTGTACGAAATTATTTTTGTGATTAATCTGTGAGGGGGGATGGAAATATTATATTGAAGTATATAAATGAAAAGAGGGAGAAGGATAGTGCGAGAGGAACGCGTGAGCGTATGTATGAGGGGCGGTGGGAGGAAAGAGAGAGAGAGAGAGAGAGAGAGAGAGAGAGGGAAGGTGAGGTTATTTTGAATATGTATGGTAATGGCACATGTATATCTTAGTTTTGTTATTTGTTAGTTACGTGCATCCGAGATGTAACTTCCTACTGAATTATTAAAGTTGCTATATATGGACGATTATCCGAAAGAAATTCCTGATCGTGCAGGCTGCAGAGAGCTTTACGACATATTTAAATGTCAATGACAAAGATGATGTGTAACCAGAAATACGCATAGCGAGGAGATTGAATCGTGAGATACGCTATAATACTCCAAACCGAGTTTTCCACCTTAGCCCATTTTCTTATTTCTTACATTACGAAGATAAAATAATTACTCCAAAATTATACGATACATTTATTTACGTGTGCAACATCGAATGACTTATCGAAATTCCTTAAATATTTTTTAATGACGTTAAGTAATTTTATAATGGTTATTTTTAAATGTGACGATCTAAATTATTCCCAGTTACTGACAACTTAATCACATGGTTCGTTAATTACTTTATATTTAAATTGTTTCTAAAAATAGTACTAAGTATGTCTATTAATCTGCACATTCGTAGCCGATGGAATTCTCGTTGGATAAAATTGAGAATCAGCGTTCGTTTAAAATTAACGGTTTCCAACAGATTAGAAAATTTCATTTTATCTAAGATTTTATATGCAAAGGGTATACATCATGTGCTCATACACGCGCAAAACATTCCGTAATACAATTGATAAATTTGATTGGACGCTTTAAATATGCAATTTACAATTTAACTTTTAAAACAAATCTCAAGGCCAGTGCAGCGTACTCCTCAACAAAGAAGAAATTTATTTATTACGTAAAAGGTTTAGCTTCACATTTTAATTGTTTTATAATAAAAATATAAAAATTAAATGACGGTTGAAGCATTACTTAACACGCTAACAAGTAATTAGAGCCACTTGTATGTGGGTAGGTAGTATTTATTGTTATCAGTTTGAAATCTCGTTATTTCATAAATAAAACGCGTTATGTTTTGATGGTGCGTTATATTCGAATGCCTATTCTACTCGGTTATTTTAAATATTAATAATTTTGGTTATACATATATATATATATATATGCACGTGTAAAAGGTTCGTTTTTTGTATTTTTATATCAACTAAGATGTAAAGGCCTATTCTCATCGTCAGCATTGATTTGTTATAAAAACTATCGGCTTAAAAATAACATTCCTTACTTTTGTATTTTAAATTAATAATAGAAAATATTTTGTATCTCAGTATTAATAAATGATAGTCATTTAAAATTAAAATTACGGCTATTATGTATCATTATTTCAAATTCGCGAATACTAATACACGTACTTATGAAATGTCATAATATTCATTACAAACTTTAAAACGGAATTTTAAATAGTTTCTAGCAAATTATAAAAAAAAAAAAAAAAAAAAAAATGATGCAACGTCTTCACTATTTTATCTCGGTATGCTTAACGTAAACGTGTGTGCGCGTATATAGTGCCGAGAAATGTAGCAAATATGTCAAGAATTTTAATACATTGCAGAAACAGAAAAATATTATTTTGTAATCAATATCTCGTATCTAATTGTTATTAAACGCTTGAGAGAGCGACACAGAGAGAGAGCGAGAGAGAAAAGTTTCAATTTCTTCTCGGTATTAAGCTCTAAAGCAATCGTTCGTTACCTTAGATCTACGGCACCTCGCAGTTGTACATCACTCGTAGGCTCACACACGCAAGCTACACGACACACACGAAGCTAGACGGGCGACACGCATACGGCGACCGGAACGATCTTCAGAATTCGAATGACTTCCTTACGAAATCAGAATGTGTAGAATAGCAGTCGCTGCATCTCTTAAGCCTTACGATGAGTATATAAAAAGACAATTTTTCAAAACTATTTCTGTAAGGTGCAAATCATTCTTGGAATTGTACTCATAGCGGTGCATGAATTGCAAATGTGCGCCCGATGTGTGGCACAAATTCTTATGCGTGTAAAAAAATCTCGCGAGTTAGCTTACTATCCTTCCGGTACATATACCGAACAAAAGAAACACAGCGAGTTAGAATGTCGGATGGCACAGCGTTTTTTTCTCTTCCAGTGCATAAAGAGTATACATATTAAAGCATTTCTTTCGTAATTAAATACCATAATTAAAACTCCATGTTAAGCATGTGGCCAGAGTATTTTTTTTTAACCATTAAAATATTTAGAATTAATTTACTGCAGTCGAAATGTTCGTGATGCTAATTAAATAAGTTTTTTTTCTTCTTCTTCTTCTTTTTTTTTTTTTATCGTTATTAATATTGATAAGAACAGGATACGGTAGAACGGATGGTAGAACGGATGGTAGAACGGACGGTAGAACGGTAAAGATTATCTTGGGCGGCATAGAAAGTTTTCCTACACTTTTTTAAAAGTCGTAACGTTAATTCGCACCGTTGCGTCGCGAAGATATTAATTAATATCGATACGTCGATGACGGATTTATTGGATGTATCAAAAAAATTCCCCCCTCCCCCATCCCCCTTCGAATTAACGCTCTTTCATCGCGCCCCAATGAAAAAGCGAGGAATTTCAACGAGAAATTTCGTTGTACATTTTACAAGACCAATAATTCTGAATTATAAGGTTTTACACGCTCTCGGGCAAAAATAAGTTCACTACAAATGTAGGCAAGATCATTTTTTCCCCTATTTGATAGACCTAAAAGCGTGCCACGTTCCATTCAGACGGCCTGGAGCGCTTTATAAAGTAACCGTAACCAAATATTATACACGCTAGTGACGCAATCGCTTCGGCGGCTCTCCCCCTACCCCCCCCAACCGATCGTCTTATTTCCTCGCAGAAGCGCGCGCATCCCACCCCACCCCACCCCGCCCCTCACACGTCCTCGTTTGATATAAAATTAGGGATAAAGTGTAATATAACAACAATAACAACAACAACGACAACAACGACAACGACAAGAACAACAATAATAGAAAATAATATTAGAATGGTAAAGGGGAGAGAACGCGTTGAGAAGAATTCTTTCCACGTTGAAAATGTTTTAATGTATATGTTATAATAATCGTTGGTAGGGAACGTAGATTTAAGAATGCGCAACAAAAGTAGTAAAACAGTATTGAAAATTAAGTTTTTTTTCTCTCCCAAATAAAATTATACACTGCAGTTAATAGCAGAGAAAGTTTTTGTCGTTTGCAAATACGCGTATAAAAAGTTGTGGAATTTTTATTAATCTCCTTGCGTCAGTTTTGTAATTTGTAAAAACAATTACAAAAGCCATGCAACGCGAAATTGTCCGAGTTTACATATTTGTTAAGCCTTTGGTCCAACTAACTAATTGTAAAACGTATCCGCGTAAACATCCATTGACATGTTTTAATTCAGCAGGTTCTCCTACGGCTGGCCTTTCCAATAATTAATCATGGCACAATATCAGTGCAAAGTTTTTCTTCAATTTTTTTTTTTTTTTTTTTTTTTTAAAACCTCTTCCATGCCCGGAGTATTTTAATCAGCGTCAGAAAACGACGAAGGGTAATGGTAACGTGGGCGCCTTAACCGAGACTCAGATCTAACAAGCCTATTTATGGAGGGTATAAGTCAAACGACGGGAAGAGCTACTACTGTCAGGTGAAATTGTTCGAGGAAGACATTCGTCGCGTGTGAATTCGACTGGGTGATAAAAGCCAGGGTTAACCATCAAGCCGATGGAGTTCAGAGGCAGAGCTAAGAAGGGCATGGCATTAATGTCCGAGACTATCTCGGTCGGGGACAACCTAACCTCAAAGCCTCGGATCTGCCGCATTGAGTGTAATGGGATAATTTGAAAAAAAAAAATAAAATAAAAATAAAATAAAAGGAAACAAAAAACATACAAAGAAGAAATAGAAAAACAGAAGTCGAATGAACGGTAGAGATAATCGTAGCTAATGGTCACCTGCTTGTTATCGGCGGGGGCTGCGTTATTAAGTATAGGCAAGGCAGTCTCCTGACTGCTGCCGCCTTCGCCAGCCACGGCCAGAGGGAAGACGAGTGCCGCCGTAGCGGACGCGAGCGAGGGCTGGGGACCGGCTGCTAGAGGCAGAGAACCATAGGAAGCGGTCGCCGAGGAAGCCGGGGAGGTCGTGCTCGAGCCCCCGCCGGTGCTCTTCTCGCTGGTCGCGGGCTCCTGCTGCTGCTGATCCGGTCCTGGGGCCATTTTCATTGCGATCGACGAGGGGTACGGCGCTGCAGCTGCTGCTAACGTGCCTCGCGCGCGCTTTACCTCGTCATCGCCGTCGAGGGCGACGGTATATCGTCAATGTCCTATCAATAAGCCGTGCGTTCGCTTTTGTACGGGGTCGCCGGTTATGGCCACGGGCGACGATGACGGTGGTTGCCCGGGAGGTCGTGGTGTAAGCGATGGCTGGCTGGAGAGGGGACGGGAACGGTAAAGGTCGGATAGAAGGGCGGGCAGGAAGGTGGGTGGATGAAGAGGAAGAGGACGTGGAGGAAGAGGTGGAGGAGGGCACTGAATAAAGGCCGCGCCCCGGCACGGGCCCACGAGGCAACGCTGGGACAGAGATGGCCGAGAGTTAGGGTATCCTTGGCGAAAAGTTGCCATCGGCCAGCGGCATTTTTTCGCGGGTTAACGGGGCTGCTGGTGCCGCTGTCGTAGCCGCTGCTGCCCTTCGGCGACTTGACTCATCGGCTCCGTCGCTCACGCGATGCTCTCGTCTGGCTGTCCGTGTCGCGGCACATCGCGGCCACTCTCAGTGTCACCTGGACGCGGTGCGCGTGATCGCCGAGCGTAACGGACTGTAAGTAAGTAGTACTTTCGTCGGGCAACGCACCGCACACGCAGCTCACCAACGACCTAACCTCACTTTTGTCGGCTGCGCCGACGCGCCACTGCCGCTCTCTCGAACTGCTTCTCTTCTCCCGTCGTCGTCTGCGGAGCTCTTTCGCTCCCACCCAATCTCACTCTCTCCCTCTCTCTCCCTCTCTCACTCCTCGCACAGCTATTTATCTATCTATCTGCCTATATTGGCAGATATGACTCCGCGAGCGTGTTCAGGCAGGCAGGCAGGCAGGCAGGCAGGCAGACAGTCAGTCAGTCAGTCAGGCAGGCAGGCAATGAGGCGGACAGACAGACAGACAGACAGACAGACAGATAGACAGGCAGACGAGACAGTCGTCTCCTCTGGTTTCCACTTCTTCCGACTGCCGTCGTTCGTTCTTTCGGTCTCTTGCTCCTCCTCCTCTCCTTTTTTCTTTCTAGCGCCCTTATTCTCGATCGATGAGCGACGTCGGGGCAACTGTTTACAGCTCGTGCGGCCCGAAACAAGGGGGTGTACGGGCTATGCGGAGCAGAGCGAGATAACGCAGCCGCGGGGACGGCGCGAAAGAGAAGGGCTGCGCGGGTGGAAAGTCCAGGTTTTGGCAGAAACGCTCGAGTGTCGGTCCCTCTGGGTTGTCCCTCTTCTACGAGCACAAGTGTCGGGAACGGTGGGGAGCGATGGCAGGGCTGTTTTCGTTAGCGGTGGTGGTGGTGATTACACCGGCAGTCGAGTCGATGCAGGTGAAGACGGCGACGGCGACGGCGACGACGACGACGACGACGACGACGACGGGGCTACCTACGAGAGCCTAATGCACTCGTCGTCGTGCCTCTGCTCAGTGCTGTAACGATGACGTCCCGGCGCCCCACTTGCCGACTTGGCGACACGCACGCACGCACGCACGCACGCACACCCACTGAGGGAGAGGGAGAGAGAGAGAGAGAGAGAGAGAGAGAGAGAGAACCACGGCACACTTGCCCTCGGCACTTATTATTCCCTTATTCCAGTCTCCGGGCGGACAGACTCCTCGTCGCTCGGTACTAACAACACGGAGATAGGCGAGCCTCAGTTGTCACGAGCGACGACGGCTCCCCTCCTCTGCCCCACGTCCTCGAATCACCCAGAGCGAGCGGCTGATTCTCGCCGCAATACTAGGCGCGGGCGGGACGTGCGTCGTCGGTTTATTGGGCTTGGCACGAGGGGTACGGGGTGACGGCGGAGATCCAGGCAGAGATTTCCGGAGGTAGGTATTAAGGTAAGTAGGTAGGTAGGTAGGTAGGTAGGTAGGTAGGTAGGTAGATTGGTATCGAGCTTGGTCGGCGGCTTATTAAGGCGCGACGGTGACACCAGGGACGAGGTGAGCGATGACGGCGACGGGGAAGGTGGCGGCGACCGCAGCAGCGCCGTCCCGCAGCCGAGGAGCGCTGCTCGACTCGTCGATTTCGACGGATTCAAGATGGCCGACAGCCGCCGCTGCTGCTGCTCCTCACTTCTAGCTGCCGTCTCGTCCTTTCGTCCCGATGAATCCACGTCCTCGGCTCGCCTCCTCGACAACAGTCCATCCTCCGTCGGTTCGAGATCGATTCCCCACCCCACTCCTCTCACTGCCGGTCCTCTTGATCGAGCGCGCAACCAACACGGTGGTAACACGGCGCCTCTGCCGTGGACGTACGTGGAGGCCGCGGGCCGCGCTAGTGTGCGTGCATGCGCGCGATTATAAAAGCGCGGGGTGGCGATCGTCGACGAGAACGAGGGAGCCCTTTATTACTTACTCTCTCTCTCCCTCTCTCTCTCTCTCTCTCTCTATATATATATATATATAAATATATATCACTGCTATTTACACACTTCCTATCGGTAGTTCCAGACTCTCGACGATAATGCGAGCAGCAGGTATTGGCAGTGTTTGTTACGCCGGTAAGGCCCGAGACCACGTACGAGACATCCCCGGGGCGCCGGTGCGACCTCTTCTCTTGGTCTCGTTAACGCGGGGCGGCTCAGGGATCGCCGAGACGGTGCTCTCGCAGCCGCAGCCGCCGTTTCGTTAAAGCCCCTCGCAACACGTCCCTGGGTTATTTGCGAGACGGGTAGCCTCTATTTGACCTTCGCCTAAACTGCCAACGCCACACGACGACGACCACGACGACGACCACCACCACGACCACCACCACCGCCACTATGCATCTATACGCTTAAGCGCCCTTACGGCCTTTAAGCCGCTCGTCAATAAATAGAGTAATTGCGAAAGAAGCAGGTGGTACGGGACGTTTAATAACTGGCCTGACATTATTAGACCGGCGCTCGGATGCTTTTGTTTTTACATGCACATTGTTGCACTGGCGCAACGAGAGTGTCGTAGCGCATTGGCTGTTGTTGTCTGTCGTGTCCTTTATTTACGCGGCAACCTCCTCTGCCCGTCTCCGTCGCTACCTCACACCCCCTCCCCCCTCTCTGGCCTTCTCCACATTTATGTTCAATCGTAGAAAGAAATAGCTGCTTTGCTATTCATTGCCAAGCCTGCAAGAATCCGTACAATCACCGACATTATTCACTTATTTGCGTCCAACGCCGTAATGATCAATTTATGCTCAGACCACTATACTTTTTAGTGCTCATACATTTTCAGTCCCTCCCCTTGCTCATTTCTCATATGCTTTCAATTGTTTAGTAGGTTAACCCCGTTCCAATACGCGCGCGCGCGCACGCACTCACATGCGTATCTGGGATAATAGAACGTATGATGCGCCCGATGCAAGATTTTGGCAGATAAATTTACACCTCCAACGGGGACTGACTGACTCGCCGCCGTTCCATATACTGGCGCCCAATACGATACACGTCTTTCGAATCACGGCTGAATAGTTTCGACACATAAGCAGCAGCTGATTTGCCAAACGATCAAGCCATCCTTACTTTACTCTTTTGCATTCCAGTGCTGCATACGTGAATTATGAATATATATATATATATATATATATATATGCACAGCAGCCATGAAATTTATCATTGCCTTTACAGGTATCGATCGCCTACTTCTACACCGCTACGCGTGCATACATACCGTACACACACGTGTACGCATCTGCCTGTCTCGCTCAGACGCTCTATCCATGCGCATCTTCCCAATTTTTCTATCTTTGTCCTTCTCAACCAGACGCACCGTTTCCCGGTGCTCTTTAATGCACCGCAACGCAAGATCTTCTCTTCGGGAGTGCAAAAAGAGCCGACGAGGGGGGGAAAAAAGAGAATCGGGAAATGGTGTCGATAACAGTAATACCAATGACAACGACAACAACGACAACAACGAGAATTGCTATTATAAAATAGCAAGGAACGAGAATTCAGGCTAAAATGTTTAAAAATAAAGAACGATGATCATCTCGGTAGAGTTCGCACGTCGAGTTCTTATCCAGTCTTCGTCTTACTTTCTTTACCGCTAATTAGCTATGTTAGGAACGTCGTCAGCGCTCGACGACTGACGTTCTTCCTCCCCCCCCCTCGCTTCGTCACCTTTTTTGCTCCCTTTCCCCGCAACAACGGGGGACATACGTCGTTCCGCGTAAGCCTGCGTGCGCTTCCTGACTCATCCGGGTAGCGCTCGTACAGGCCGTTGCGGAAGCGCAAACCGATGCAAATCACAGCGCGCGATCTCGTAAAAATTCTGCCCTCTTCGCACCTTGACCCCTAGACTCTCTACCCGTTGCCGGTGTCCGTTGCGCGCGCATTCGCACCCTGAGCCCGTCGCTCGCGCGTTATTCGCGCACGAGGACGTCGAGCTCTGCCTTCCCCCTCCCCCATCGTTCTCTCCACCCTCCTTCCTTACTTCCTTTTTTTCTTCTTCTTTTCTTTTCTTTTTTTCTTTTTTTTTTTTTTTTTTTTTTTTTTGTATTATCACTTAAGGCTAAGGGGCGGGTATAGCCGGGGAACGACTGGGCTGACACGCTCATGCACCTAGGACGCGAATAACGTTTGTCGATGGCTTACGTAAGCTGCCTTCCTCGGATTATACGTGCGCTAATCAATGATATTAGTATTATAGAAATGGTTATGGAGCCAAGGCACGATTATTTACCTACAATAAAATGCGTCAGATAGCAAAAGCCCACTTCAGATATGAATTACGTTTATTCATTTTCTTTTATTATTGGTATTGATTTTGTTGTTGTTGTTGTTGTTGTTGTTGTTGTTCGGGGGAGTGTAGCTAACGAGTGAAATTTTATCGACAGTTGTACTTCCCTACATTTTTAAGAAAACCTACACCACAAGTCCGATTCGTAAGATTTTTTTAAATCTCCCTCGAGCTTTACAGATAATTCAGCAAATTTGGATTTAACCTACTTACTCGACTAAGCTTCTTTTACTGCAAGCTTTGTATTCTTATATTCACTATATTTGGTATTAAATATTTAGTTTCATAATAAATCATTTTTTATTACTCTACAAGTAAGTACTATGAAATTATCCTGTTCACTTAATAAATTTCATAAATAAAATTTATTATAGTTTTTAACGTATTTTAAATATACAAATATTTTATTTTATTGATTTTCATGATAAAGACGTAAAAAGTATTTAATAAATATTACATTAAAACATTTATTTTAAACGTACATTTTTTTCGATTTATAAATTTAAATTTAATTTCTATTTTAACATAAGCTATAGTATTTCTATTATACATACAGGAAATTAATTTTTATCTCAATTACACAAGATAATATCTTTTAAATACTAGTATTTTTAAATACTAAATCAATAGAAATTAAATATCATTGCGTATCATATTTTAACCAAAAGAAAATTGCATATATATATTAAATTATATATTAATTAAAGAATTATGCATTTAAAAATTTGTAAATATTCAGAATATTATGCAAAATATCCCATTCCATAATTATAATATGAAAATAATTCTAATATTAAAATCAATATTAACTTTTATTTTGATAATGCAATATTTTATCTTAAAATCCTTTTTTAATTAAATATAAAATCACTTTTACAACTGCGATAACTTTAATTCTTTTATCAATACAATGTAATCAATTCTTCATTTTTTCAGTTTCATACAATTAAAATACTGTTTTTTTTTATCTATATTTAATTTACGTATTACTTTCTATTATTACTTATTCTGTATTATAAATCAGTAATTTTCTCTAATCCGATAATAACAATTTCTTTTTTATATCTCATTTATTTCTAACGCATAATCAATTTCTATATTAATTTAGACGATAATCTCTTAAAAACAAAGGCATTTATTATATATTCTTTGAACTAATACTATAAGCTTGTTACGTATATGCAGTTTAAGATAATTCTAATCTAAAAATCCATTTTTTTTCATCGTGCTTCATAAAAAGTAATGGAAATTTGATGAAAAAGAATGAATAATATTGAAAATTCATTTTAATTCATTACGTAAACAACAACAAAAAAAACACGTTAAAAAAAGTTGGTTTATCTTTTAAAAAGCTATCACCTTTAATATTGCTATTTAAGTGCAATAAATTCTGTTTATATTATAAACTTCTGCAATAAATAATTTTTGTCATAAGAGACTTATATAAGAATAGAATACCGATTTCTAAATCTCTTACATGGCGTGATGTTAGACAAGGTTTCAATTATTCATAAAGGCCTTCGTACATTTTTACGGTTTTTTAATTAATAAACCATTCGCGAGATTCCTAGACGTACGTGTAGTAAGTCGTTCTTTTACTATTTTAGTTAAATTAAATTTATGCGAGCAAAAATAAAATATGGATTAACAATATAATTTAATTCTTTTATTTATATATTGATAATTATATGAAGAAAAATATGATTATATTAAATTGATTAATGTTTTAGTTATATTTATCGTTTCGTAATAATTATTTTATTACACACATACTCTTCTGGATTTATTACACCCATAAATAGTTATACCTTATTAATTATTAATTATTTTTATTATTTATTATTATGTACTAGAACTGGCTTTAAAAAGTAGTAGTAAAAATTTTAATAATTAGACGAATGTTAAAAAAGTTAAAATGGAAAACGTATTAATTTTTTTTTTTTTTTTTTTTTTTTTAGCAAATAAGTGGATAGAAGAAAAAAGTTTAAGAGATAATAAAATAATTACCTATAGTGCACATAAGATGTTAAACACTTTTAAATTAGTTTGTATTTGTGATATTTTGTTGAACTTATGCTTCAATACAAAAAAATAATTCAAATCATGTTAATGAAGAATATTAATACGAGTTATTTAAGAATACCTTCACTGTCAATCGCTTATCGTAAAGAATTAATACGAAGTAAATAAATAATAGAAAATATTATAGGTTATTATTGGTAAAATCATCGCAACTGATACCGATACCGATAATTGTCCTCTTTCATTCGGTTAACATTCAAACTGTCCATTATCATGGTTTTTTTATATTTTATGTCCGAGTGTCCAATGAGGTTGAGCCGTTTGCTCATGCGCACAAGCCCCAATTAATGTTTCTACGTAAACAAGCCTGAAGGTGTAAAATCTACGGAATTAAAAAATTTCTCTGTCGCGAGGCTTATTTAATACGTGCCCAGAATAAAATCTACGACGCAGCCTCGTACTTATAATTTACTTTTCGCTGGCGCACATGTGCACTTTGCACTTTCGATTCTATTGATTGATTGGCTTTCCTCCTTCATTTTTCAACACATGCGTACTGCACGTATTCGCGGCTCCACGTTTGCCTGTGTCGGGCGCACGACACTGGATGCACGCACACAAGTTCAAGTACAAAAGAAGTTGAGAGTCGAGGGTCCGTCAGTTGGGAGCCAGTGATAAACGCAGGCGTCGAACGGCCAGGATACATTGTTTCCGTGTAAATCAACGACGGTACCGTTCTATTTTTTTGCGTCTTTACTATTTTTTAACTTTTCTCACTTGTTAAAACTTCTCTCTCTCTCTCTCTCTCTCTCTCTCTGTCTCTCTGTGTATACATGCACATACATAGTAATACATAAAATTGAAAAGTTAATAAATAAAACGAGTGGTGAAATAACAATGTAAGATAATGTTAAAAAACTATCAGAAGATATGTTAGTTGGTAAAAGGCTCTGCACAGATATCACGTACAATTCTGCTTTTTTTCAGTTAAAAAAAACGAACCGGAAACTCGTCGATAATAAATATACGAGGCGAAGGGCTGTGCGAAAAAAACTAAAAAAATGGAAATAGGCAAAGCGTTAGAAACCGAGAATATCTTTCTTTTTGTACCGAATATTATCGGTAAGTTTTCACAATTTAAGAGATTGGTGAGGTGATACTAGTGTCAATGGTCAATGAGATAATTATGAAAATAACCACTGCTTTTTTCAAATAAATAAGATAGTTTAGTAAAAATATCTTCTCTTATTAATGAGTTCAAAATTATATATATATAATTTTTAAATACCATTTAATGGACTATATATTGAAACTAAATGCCTAGAACAAATTTATAAAAGCATTCCTATGTCTTCTTTTATTGATTGCATCTATAAGTGATTGGTTTATATAACCATTTTTATAATAATTGAATATGATTTAATGTGATTCAATGTATGTTATATTAAAATAAATATGCTTATAAAATTATTAAAATATTGAATTTTTTTACAGGCTATGGCAGAGTTTTACTTGCACTTATTTCCTTTTACTTCATGCCAACGCATTATGCTGTTGCTGCATGGTGTTACATTATTAGTGCCCTATTAGATGCTTTTGATGGACATGCAGCAAGATACTTTAATCAAGGAACTAAATTTGGAGCAATGCTCGATCAATTAACTGATAGGGCTGGGACTATGTGTCTTTTAGTTACTCTGGCACAGTTTTACCCGGCTTATACTTTTTGGTTTCAAATTAGTATGGCTATCGATATTGCTTGTCATTGGATTTATTTGCACACGTATGTAGTTGATGATAATATATATATAATGTAATTAATATTGAATTGAGAATTATAGTATGATTATTCTAATTATGTATGCATAAAATTTATTATAGGACTGTTTTACAAGGAAAAACAAGTCATAAATTCATCGATATGTCTGAGAATGCTATTATGAATGTATATTATACTAATCGTACTGTCTTATTCTGCATGTGTGCTGGTAATGAAGCATTTTATGCAGCTTTGTATCTTCTGTATTTTACCGAAGGACCTATGTGTAAGTATTACGATTTTTAAACGGTAAAAATGTGATTAAAATAAATCAACAATAACTAATTGTATAAAAGCATACGACATTCATAATATTTCAAATATTTTTGGACTATTAAATCGTTGTATTATATTATGCGATTAATTTTAGTTTGATTTTAGATATTTTAAATAATTTGGTTTGTTTTTTCTAAATTTACTAGAAATAAATTTCTAATGTAATGAAGATTTTTTATTATATTGAATGAATGTAAAAAGCAATATAATTAAAAATTGTCCCATGAAATTTTCAAAATACAAATAGATAATTGAATTGTTTTATTATTTACAGTTGTTGGTGTCAGTTTATTCAAAGTTGTTGCATATATATCAGCACCCATTGCTTTCATAAAAGCCTTGATTTCACTACTTCATGGTTATGTAGCATGCATAAATCTAAGTATTATTGATACTAAGGAAAGAGAGGAAAATAGAAAGGCCAAATAAAATATTTAAAGTAATTCTGTACTTGCTAGTCAAGATGAATGTGATCATAACAATCTTCCTACAATCTATTTTATTATATATTTATCTTTATATCATGCAGATATATGGACAATTTAGTTTTATTTATCTACAACCAATTTAATTCCATATATTCTAGAGAAAATTAGATTTATAATATGTTAAAATTTTCGATGCAGAGCATTGATAAATTAGAAATACTTTATTATTATAGACTGAATATTTGTTCTTAGAAATATTAGTGTTGGAACAAATATCTCTAGTGTTTTGTTAGAAAGTTATTGAATTAATTTTTTGACTTGTTAATAAGAAACTGTAAGAAGTTTAAAAAATTCCATACTAATTTTATAATTTGCGCATTTAATCTAATGAAAATATAAAAGAATCAAATATATTTTTTAATATAAAAAATAAAATATATAAAACTTATAGAGAATAAAATATACAGACCAAATATGATTATTAATTATAAAAGAAGTCTAATTTAAGATTAATGTATATTATAATGGTTAAATTATTAAACATTTTTAATATAAACGATCTCAAATTACTTAATTACTTATGAGAAAATTTTTTTCATGATCTTGTAGTGTAATTTTTAATGAATATTTTATAATTAGAATTAATCATGTACAGTTGATGCGAATTATATTTCCGATTTTGTTTTTAAAATTTATATTTATTTAAATGTAAACAATGATTTTATAATTTATATAGTTAAAATATTAATAAACTTGAATTAATATAAAACGTCGAATAAAGACTTCATATTTAAATGTTGCTATTTTTATATGATTTTTCATTCTTAATGCATTTATTACTGACTTTACTGATGTTGTCACATCCTTTTTCTATTTTTAAAGATGATTTAGCAGAAATGAATAACTGCATAAATAGTAAAGAAGGCACGTAAAAAACACTTCTGTTATTTTTTATTTTAATGTATTTTATATTAATCACAGATATAATAATTTATGTATGCAAAATCTCATGTATTGTATAGTATATATTATAATGAAAATGAATTAATAAAAAGTTAATTATTCCAGTGTATTTATTATTAAATGTTGAGAAAACTGCTAATGTAATTGTCTGTATTTGTAATTAAAAAATTATAATAAGCGACTTACAGTATAAATTAACCATGTATAACGAATAATTAAACATTTCTAATTAATTAATTTTGATAATTAATTTTTTTCATATTGTGGTATCGCCGTCCGCGAGAATCAGTTAAAATAAATACGAAATAATTATTTGTTACATACGATGCGTATAAAAAGCGTATAAAGCTACTGTAAAGTCGTCGAGAAATATTACACATTGGGAAAATAATTGTTTAATAAGAGAAAACAAATTACGTAAAGTTGCATATGTCATTACGATCTACATAAAAACGAAATAAAATAAATTATAGTCACGAGAAGTTATGTCGCATTATTCGCAAGATTCCACAGTTGCATTTTATTAGCGTCACGTAACGAAGTAATGAAATTTAGCTTTTGTTAGGCTGAAAACGGAAAAATTTGCTAAATATTGCAAAAATGGCACGGACTGGAGGAATACGCACATTTTCATTATTGATAAGGGGACACGACGAAGATTGTAGTTTTTAAAAGGCTCGATCGGTTCGTTAAGTTTTTAGGGGTTTTTGTTTTTTTTTTTTTTAAAAAAAAAAAGTAACGTAAATAGAGGTCGTTTAAGGATCGACAGTGTATTAATAAAAATAATTAAAGGTAAAAAAAAACTAACCTCAAAAACGTGAATTTTGATATTCTTCAGTGATCCACACGTTCACTGCCAGTCACGTTTCAGCGCCATTTTACAGCTTTGAACATTCGCGCATGTTGTTGCCGGAGCGGAGAAATAGCGAGAGAGAAGGGACGACAGATAGAGAGAGAAAGTAAAAGGAAACGGTGGGGGTGGAAGGAAAAAGGAGAAATCGGGGGCTCTTGAGGTGGTACGGCGTCTTGA
This sequence comes from Ceratosolen fusciceps, assembly GCA_018883505.1. Taxonomy (NCBI): domain Eukaryota; kingdom Metazoa; phylum Arthropoda; class Insecta; order Hymenoptera; family Agaonidae; genus Ceratosolen; species Ceratosolen fusciceps. The sequence goes on along the minus strand of RCIC01000006.1, from coordinate 8,607,316 downwards.
CGGCGACGGCTCACGAGGACGGCTTACGAGGACGGCTTACGAGGACGAGGACGGCTCACGAGGACGAGGGCCTCGGGTATTATTTCCTCTGGGCCTCGACTATACGGATTTTCGCGACCTTTTTTTCCTCTCTCTGGCGCTTAACACTGCTTTGCTCGATGCTTTGCGCGTGCACGAACGCGGCTACGGGCCGAACGTAATAATGACGTGACGAGCCGCGGCGAGAGCGAGACTTCTCAATGACATGGGAGGGGAAAAAAAAAATCATTGGATATTAAAAGAGGGCGGCGGCGGACTCATTCGGACTCGAGACTATCCGATCCCGTGAGGAAGGTTAAGTTTTTTTTTGTTGTTGTTGTTGTTGTTGTTTTTTTCCCCTTCGGCGCGAGGTTAAAACGACGGTCTCCGGTCCGTCCGGGGTTACGAGGCAGCTGCCCGGGCGATGTTAATCCGGCACGAGCTGGTGAGCTGGAGAATCGTATGACCGGCTTCGTAAGTAGGAGACTTCCGACTTATCGAATGAATTACAACACGTATGTGCGATACATATGTCACCAAACAGCAGCGCCAGAATCAGCTGAGCCATGAATACGAACCAGTGCCCCTACGAACTTTAAGCGGCTACGGCTTCAGCGCCAAAGAAAAACAATTGTCATAGGCGTTTGAATTTTGCCGCTTTAACTGACCCGCCCCTCCCCCCCTCCGCCAACCGACAAATTTAAAGCCAATTATCCGTTCTAATTGCATCTGTTCTGTATCCTATAGCCCACCTCACCCCCGACCCATACTCGTTCCGATACCCGCTCATTATCATTATCCGTTAAGGAATTCGATATTTATTTTAAATCCCACCGACCAATTTACCAAACTCTACCAACCCTTCGATTATTTATTTACAATACTCGCTTTCTTCTTACTTCTTATACCTTATTGCTCAATCCCACTATCCCGCGATATCCCTTATTATCATTATTTTACTTTTTTTTTTTTTCTTTTTTGCCTCATCGTACATCTTCGTTTAATTATCTTTATCTATCGGTGCTGCGAACGAATGCAAATACATTCATCCCATTGCAAATGATAATCCACGTAATTCATCAATCAATCTTTATTGTAAAGTACTCACTCTTTCTAAAATAACTATTAATACCTAAGTTTCAATATATTTTTTTAGCAGAGAAGTGTTTGTAAATACATTTAATTCATACAATGTTACATTATATTATCCAAAAGATAGTTTCATTTTAAGTTTCGATAAAACTCGCACATAAAATATTACAAAAACAGCTTACCTTTTTCATAAATTTAATTCAGGTATTTAACGGTTTTTTGCGATATTCAATATATCATTCGTATAAAAAATAAAATCTTATTGTTCAATATATTTATGACAAACGAATTCGTTTCCGTTACAAAGTCACAATAATGATATTATTTTTTATCATTATATGACTTTGTTCGCAATTTAACTTAAAATGCTTCGTAAACAGTTCGTTTAAATTGAATCGTTTTAATAGTGAACATTCTTATAAAAACACTTCCGAGTGAAAAATGATTACAAATTTATAGATTTTATGAAATTAATTAAAAATATTAGGAAACACTTGTATAATTAGATATATACATGTGTACACACATACACACACGCACACGCACACGCGTATATATATATATATATATATATATATTTTTTTTTAATGATAACTATGATAATTAATCCCGTATTACAAGTATGTTTTTTTCTTCGTAAACGGCATCAGTTCGAGACGGATAGACTGATTTCATGTTACCATCAATATCAACAATTTTCAATTGTTCCACATGTAACTCATTGTATTTGTTGTCGTTGTTGCTTTCGCATCCAAGCCCTTGAATTACTAATTCTTTAAGAAATTCATCCAGAACTTTTCTGTAACATAATTGAATCGATAAGATATTTTTCTTTATAAAATATCTCGCTGACTTGAACAATAAAATCAATAGAGAAGATAGTTTTTAAAATTTTTTATAGAAATTGTACGTACTTGCAAATTTGTTGATTAAGAGCACTTGTAACTTCAACAAACATTGTCTTTGTGTTCACAGACATTTTTGTAACATCACTATTTGTTATTGGCGGAAAAGATATAACTTGATTACTGGAATCCAATAGACATGGATAAAGCGGCTTTCCTTCTAAAAGATATAAATATTTATGAATGCCTGAATAGACATTACGCTTCTTTTCCTTGCGCAAATTGTCAGCTTCGGTTTGTAATTGTTGGAAAAGTTCAGCACCCGTAAATATTTTTGTACGCATAAGAGGCTTAATTCTAATGTCATTTGGAGGTTGAGCAGTGTAGGTCAAGTCACCTGAAGGCAAAAATAAAACGTTATTATAAATGTTTCAATAATTTAATTTTGAAATGAAAAATAAAAACATATCTTTACCGGTAAGTAATAAGTCGAAATCATGAGTTGCTAATGTGGCTGCATTTCTTTTCTCACAAACGCTTTCATGAAGTTTTGTTTGCAGTTGGATAAACTTTTTAAATTTATCTTCAGTAAATGACAAATTTTTAACAATGCAGCCAAGAATAAATGGTCGAATTTTCTTTACGTCATCATTAATTTTTATAACAGGAACCGAATCGGATACTTTTAAAATATGCAATTTATGAACATTTTGTTCTAGCTCTGAATTTATATGATCGTTCTCTGAATTCTTATTTTTTTTTCCTTTTTTTGATTTTGAATTGCTATTGGAAGATGTGTTACCAATTTTAACACAATTTTGTCGAACATAGTCTAATACTTGTTTCATTCGACACTGATCTACTAATTTCAATAAGCGTTTATCATCAAGCTTGTTGCCTTTCAAATTCAGATCTTTCAATTTGATGCAGTCTGCTACTTCGCCTGGTACAACTAAATTTTTTGTTTAATGTAATTATTGTAGTTATTATAATGTCTATTTTGCTACATCAAATATATAGAAAATAAAACTATTTTCATAATTTATTTGTATATTAAATTTTTGAAAAATCAAAGAATATATTGTGACTGTCATTACTTACTAAGCGATTTAATTAATAGAATAAATTATTTTACCAGAAATTTGGTTGTTGCCCAAATCCAAAAGCTTCAACGATGGTAAAACTGATATATTAGATGGAATTATTTTAATTAGGTTGTTATTTAATTTAACTTCAGCAAGATGAGTGAGTTCGGAGAAGCAAATATCTGGAAAATCTACAAACTGATTATGTGACAAATCTATAGAACACAGTTTAGTATTAGCAATTTGAGATGGCAAATAGCTGAAATTATTTGAACCAAGATTCAAAGTCATTAATTGGGGCAAATTATCTAATTCTGATGGTACTTCTACAAGTTTATTTCTTGAACAATCAAGAATTTTTAATTTCTTTAATTTCCCAATCGAATGTGGCAGTTTTTTAATTTCATTCGAATGAAGTACAAGATTTGTAAGATTTTGTAAATTTCCTAAATCATCTGGTACATCTTCGAGGCAGGTGTGACTTATATTTAAATAATTAATACCGTCTAGTTCGGTAAGTTTTGGATCAAGGCCATTCTCGGAAATTTTCTTAGAAATATCTGCGCCCGAAAGTATTAATTCTCGTCGATTTTCTTTAATAACTTGATTAATTTCATACCACGTGTCGCTCATTCTCAACAGCTTAGCTTGTTATTATTATACTAAAATAATTTCTTAACTTTGTTACTTTCAGCAGCGATATTTCATTAACCCACTGACTTTAGGTTATGTAGAACAATGTGTTTCGTCTATTTTATAAAAATGTGGAATTACCGATGACAATAAAATTAAATACCTTTCCCTATACTATGCTGATTATCATTGTCAATAACTCGTATTTTAAACGGGAATATCTGAAATAAAGTTTAATTTTTATTTAACCTCTCTAGGTCAAAATGCGGTTTATTATTAAAGCCTAATGAATCGGAATACAAACAGATGCCGGCAAAATATCCTTGCAGACTAAAATATATTTAAGTCTATTTTATTATATATTTTATTTTAAATTTATTTAACCCGTCCATAGTTTCTAATAAATTATTGATTAACATTTCTGTTTTCAACCATTTGTTTCTTAACTATATATATATCTATATATATATAAGTATTTTACTCTTTAAACTCTGAAGAGAATTTATAAATATTTGTTAATTTATACTTTAAGATATTCATCTTTGAACGAATATTAAATGTAAACAATTTTTTTAGGCTAAAAATGTAATTATTGAAACAAGCATTTATATGAATCGAATATTCAATCGATTCTTTGTTTTTTGTTTCGTAAGAATACAGTCTGTTTTACTCAATTCAATTTTTAACATGTTTATAAAGGATAGCTCCGATAACTTTGTTTAAATTTAAAAATTTTATAATTAAATTTTTTGTAATAAGTATTACAACGTTATGTTACGACATTATAATACCAGTAATATATTTATTTATATTTTGAGTTACGATTAAAAGAAGACGGATCGCAGTTACACAAAAAGCATTAAGTTCTAATTAATTATTTCTGCTCAAATCTAAGCTACTTAGGGTTTTTATTTGCCAAGTTATTTCAATATTACTTAAGAGTAATTTTGTTAATTCAATTTTGACTGTTAACAAAGATGAAATGGTTTTGCTAGATCCCGCGCGTTTAAAGGGCAAGAAACATATCTGTAGATTACTTAGATTACTGCTGTGACACTCGCATTGTTTATGAAATGGGAAACTATTGTCAGGGAGAGGAGTTTACTTGAAAATGCAGATTTCTCAAAGTCTGAAATACCGGCTTCACCCTGTGAAAGCTGCATACCCACTTGACATGGAGTATGCGTGCTCGTTTGGTATGTCTTGTCAAGCTTGATTACGTATCAGCCACGTGTCCTATTATCCCCGAGAGAGAGAGAGAGAGAGAGAGAGAGAGAGAGAGACGAAAAGCGCCAACGCATCTCATTTCCAGAATCTTTTGCCGAGAAAAGCTTTAAGATCGCAGAAATCGTGCAAAGGTTTTGTTTCCGCAGCATGGCCGACGTCAAAGCTGGGCTTCCTTCTTCGTCGGGCAGCGACAAATCGTTAAATCGAGATCCTTATTCGAAGACACTCCCGATATTCAGCAGAAATTTTCAGAAATTGCAGCTAAGGGACTTCCGACAGGAAGTTCTTTTACGCTCATCGTGGATATCGGATCGACGCTCCGCCGTTCACTCATCATCCCAAGTATTGTATCTCTGGGCTCGAAGTCGAAGCTTGGCTTTGGGCCTGCAATTTAAGCATCACCCCGCCTTACTTGTCATTTACGGAATGGGGGTGGGGGGTGGGTGAGGATAGATTCATCGCTGGTTCATCAAGGCTCCTTTCTTCTCTCCGGCTTGTATTACGGGAGCAGAAAATTTTTAGAATTCGAAAGCTGGAGCGGCCAGGAACACCAGTCAACTAGACAATTACTTTTAAGGGAGGATTGGATTGCTTTTAACTATAATTGTATAATTTCAACTCGCGTCCGATGGAAAGAAAAAAAGGGCGCCGATATATTCTGTGTAACAGACGTAAGGACATACCCGGGGGGAGGAATGCCGAAGCCAATGTGAAAGATTCGGGGCGTCGAGCCAAATGCAGAGAGTCACGCGGTCGCCACGTGCCAGAGACAGTAAATTTCTAAGCGAACAAAAAATTTACAGCCTCGGTGTTTGAAATATGCAGGCCCGGATTTACAGGCTGGTTCGCGATCCTCGATCGTCACTCACCTACTTCCTCGCTCCTTTACCAAGCCGCAATTGTTTTTCTTATTATCTTAATACGGTATTCAATTGTTCGTTACCATTCCTTCGCGCTCGTCTCATTTCACATATTAATAAGAACAAACGATCATTCCCAGTGCAGGACCCAATAAAATTCCTTCAGATGCTTTTTTTTTTTTTTTTTTTTTGTATTTTATTTTATATGATTCTACCCGTTCGTTGATTTTCTCGTTATTATTACGTCTATTTCGTATTAGTCCATAGGAGATGCAGCAGAGCGGCTTAAATGGAAATTGATTAAAGCTTAGGCGTCAAACGAAATTAAATATTAAATTTAATGATTAATCCACCAAGTCAAATTTAAACATTAGAAATGAAATTGCTATCGAATATCAACAATGCCTCAAGATTAAATAAAATTAAAGCCGCATAGCAAAACAAAACGTGAAGTGATTATTCTAATTATTATTATTATTGTGAGAAATCTAAATTAAAAATTACAATTATCGAAACGCTAAGCGATTTAACATTCGACGCTCTCTGCAAACTCCTCGTTCTTCCCGTTTTCCCCTTTTTTCTTTACTAAAATAAATTAAAAACATCGATACACAAGTGAAGGGATAGGTCTGTTTTTTTTTTTTTTTTTTTTAAACGTTTACAATTAATCTTCGGGGCAATAAATTCTAAAGTGTTTCACTATACTATTGTTAAATCGTCAGTAAATAAATTGATCGATGCATCATAATGTATTCGAGCGTATAAATTTAATATATTATAAAGTAATTAGGGTGTTTATATGGGTGATTATATGGGTGTTCGATGGAGGAATGTAAAATTTTTTTTATCTGTTTTGACTAGATTGGTATTATTATCTATAGATCAATTAAATTTATGTAAATTATTAATCTTAGCGTGTTCTCAAGAATATTCTAACGAAGCAATAGGTCAGCCAATGAATAAATAATTAAACTATAAATAAACAATGGTTTTCATTAAAAATTTCATAATTATAATTTTATTATTGTAAATTTTGTGATCATTCAAGTGTAATCTTTTCTATATACTTATTATATAGAATTATACAGATTATTTTCATACGACTGCAGAAGATATGACCGTTGAAGACTATTGAAGATATGACTGCTAGTGCTTGACTACCAAGAGCTTTTGCGGACACTGCAAAAGTATTTTACTAGTTTTGATGCTCATAAATTCCATGTTCCCTCGCAATTAATTAAACTTTCCCGTATAATTTCTAAAAATATTAAATTCTGTTGTCTTGATTACACATTATGCTCTGCACTTTATAATTTACTAATTAATAATTTAAAATAATTACTAAAGAGACTAATTAAGAAATTTCTTTTAAAGGAGGACTTTATTTATCAGTGCGTTCACTTACGAAAATGATCGGCCTTCTTCATCATTGAAAATTGTCTAACGATTAGCTGTTTTCATTAAAGGTGAATATCGAATGATTTGTAACGCGCCAGCTAAATTAGTTATTACCATTATAATTTTATACTCTTTAAATGATGTAAATGATGTAAATTCTGTACAAGGGAAATTTGTAAATAAATAAATAAAGAAGTAAATAAATCGATAAATTTGTATTATGAAAATAAATATATAAATAATTTATGCTAATGTTGTTGTTGTTGTTGTTAGAATTATACGGTTATTATGAATCGTAAGAAAAGCTCCATATAATGTTTTTACAAGCTATTCTTCTTTACTTTCATTTGAATTAGTTAAGCCTTTTACCGACTTACGCCGATTGTCGTCACTCTTTTCTTTTGTAAATAAAAGTTTAAGAAAGCAGTTCGTACCATTTCAACTGCGCTGTTGTAGCCACAGTTTTCCTTACAAATCCGCGGCAGTCTCACTCCTCGTTGAAATAAAAATTATAATAATAATAACAAAAAAAAAAAAAAAAAAAAAAAAAAAAAAGAAGCGTAAATGTGAATATCTTCTATTGAATTTTCATATCCTTTTCGGGTATTTTACGCAGTACTCGATAAATCCGCGCTGCTCTACCTGCTTTTGTCTTTATATTGTCGTTAAGTATTTATCGCAGATGCACATACACGTGTTCAATATTTTTGGTTTATTTATTATTATACATGTGATTGATTTATTCATTTCAGTTTATATGATTGGATAAATTAATTATTGCGATGAAAAAGATTTTTCAAATGAAAAATAATATTTCAATGCTCTCAATTTCACACCGACATCGTCCCTTTCATCGTTTCGCTTTCAATAAATTAGAATTTATTCGCAATTACATTTCACTCGCAAGCTTATTTTTATTTTACACTCGGCAAGATTTTTTCCCATTGTGAGTCGAATTCATTATAAACTCGTGTAAACAAACGATTGATTGTTGTAAAAGGTTCTCGGTATGCAGTCAATTTTCTTTTAACTTTCAAAGACGATTTACGTTAAATAAGACGTTTCTCTACAATACCTGCCTTTAATCATTAGGAGCTGTTACTTTTTTTTTTTTTTTTTATCTCTATTATGCTGGATAAATCCAAGACAATAATTACAAATGTACTAATAAACTCTATGTATTTTTATATGTCAATACTTGATAGACTAGTACTACTTTGTATTTGTCTCTGACATTTTTTGTTTCTTTTTATCTGCTGTTTTTTCAATTTTAGCCCGCTCATAACCCCTTTTTATAACCTTTCTTAATATCTGCAATATCACAGCTTCTTCTTCATCTGTACTCTCTCCCTCTCACTCTAGACGTGACTTTATATTAGAACGCTTTAAAGAATATATCCTTACGTATTATTAAAAAGATTACAGACGAAACAACAAATACTAGTTAGTTTCTTTTCTTTTCTTTTCTGTTCTTTTTTTTTTTTTTTTTTTTTTTTTTTTATATACGTATATCGAGCATTATTTAATAATTGTCTGCGAAGGAAAAAAAGCCTTGTAGAGTAGGGAATAACTTAACTATTAAACTAAGGCACGCGACAAAAAAAATATATTTATAAATGTATATCTACAAATACGAGTTAAATAAACGCTCAGATCAAATGAATTCAATTGTCGTAGTAATTATTTTTTAAAACTGTTTTTTCAATAATTTTGTCAAGTGTTGCATATGATTTTTACTCTTTGAATGGAGGGTAATTATTTGGACCAAGTGCGGACTCATCCACGACGTCTCCAGGATCGAGACGGTGGAGCCATTAGCCGGAGAGTTTCGCTCCCTCGTTTGTTCTGCCCCCGCTCCCCGCCCCCGTTCCCTCAACAAACATCCAGCCGTCACTCAACGCAAAAACGCATACTTGACGTGCTATAACTTATTCGTCTTGGCTTTTAGCTAAAAAGTCGAATGAAATTTCTTTGCTTTTCTCAAGTTCGGCCCCACGGACCTTTTTTTTTTCCTAGTAAAGCTCAGGCTTCCTTGTTATCATAAAACAATTGCCCAAATCATTGCGCAGTCTTCTGTTTTACGACTTATGCAAGCGCTACGATTTTTATTCACAAATTATTTATTGACTAAGCTGTCTGGAAAATGATTTAATGAATGTTTTTGTTCCATTTTCACATCGTACTTTCCTTTAGGCTCTTAATACAAAGTTTCTGCAGTTCTATTCCGGAATTAATTTTCTTCTCTCTCTCTCTCTCTCTCTCTTCTTTTTTTTGTTTTTTTGTTTTTTTGTTTTTTATTGGAGCATCAATTTTTTGTTTTATTTGTGTGCACGTTACTCGTTACGCATTTGTTATGTCCTGAAATAAAAAGTTAATAATTACTTGTGTAAGTAATGAAATATCGAGCTGATCTCTTATTCGTTTAATTTCGCAAATGAAAATTTTCATTTCGGTCGCTTTTTTTAAATAACGGCAATGTCGGTAGTAATTGAATTAAAATGTTCATTCGATTATTTTCGAATTATTTTCGGCCAGTAACGAACCAATGCCCTTAATAATGTAAATTTCAAGAATAAAGTTCGTGATTATTAAGTTCATGTCTGTTAAGATGGCAATTATCATTGCAACGCTCATTTACTGAGTACTACGATTATTCGCAGGTTATGTAAGCGTGTGCGAATATATTCTCGTTTAGCGAACGAGCCATTGCATTTAACTAACTATTCGCATCCAGAGATGACGCAATACGTGTGAACTGTCGTATTTCATACCGAGTCTGTCAGTTTTTTCGGTAACCCGAATCTCATTGTTTTATTAAGGACGTAGAAAACGTATAGTACTAAAAGGTAGCGATGGGAAAAATGAAATGGAAATAGTTTTCTGGCTCGAAGATACGTTAAGAGTAAAATTATTTTTGACCACTAATTGATAGCCAGATATTCGTTACATTTAAATTAAATAAGAATTTAATTTTCGCAGACGCATTGTCTTTAAAGTGTCGCAAATAATGCATAATCCGTAAGATTTTTGTACAACGAGTGGTTTTATGCAATTATTGTATTTATAAATATTTTTATTTATGAAAAAAATCTCTGAATTTGTTTTAATACTCAATTGGCGAAAAGAACAAGTAGATTTAACAATTATCGTCAATTATCAATTATGATAAAGTAATTTTACACATTACGTACGTATAATGAGTTTTGATTGTATTGTGTATTATACGAAGGCAACACATTGAGCCGTATTTCATAAAAAGCAAAACGATTAAAATCAATTGCTTTTCATTTGATATTCGGTATTTGTCGAACTCGTGGAGGAATCCATGATAAGCGAGGGATCCTGTGTTAAATTGGCACTTCCGGTAACCGAGCTACCTCGAGAATATTGCTCGTGTTATCTTCACTGGCCTGAGCATTGGTGTCCTATCAGCATTGGTGGGGCTGTTCTTCATGCTATAAAATTGCTAGCGACCAAAGTCACTTTATCAGTGTGCCAAGGTGCGTTTTCTCATTAAACATTAAAATCCGTCCAATTCTTTGCCAATTTCTTTACGTTTCGTCGATGCAGCTCAAAGCATGAATGTAACATTATTATAAATAAAAGGAAACGAGGCTTTCCGCCTCTTGAATCTTCTTATTGCATTATTACATCCTCGAGTTTTTCATCTCATGAGTTTTATTTTTATTTATAATTTTGTAGGTAAGAAAAGTTTCTTTATTTATGTTATTCTTAAGGACAAGAGTATATATATATATATATATATCTATATATATTGAAAATTATGTATTTTATTCTAGTCGTTTATTCGCAGTGTGCGAATTATGTGGGTAGATTCGGAACGGGTAGACACAACTTATCTCAAACGTCTTCTATAACTTTTACGAACAATTTTAATTTTTCACCTTCCTTTAAATTTCTATACGTACGTACTATTCGGATTAAATTATCTCTATTTCTTAATTTACGCGCGTTAATTTTTATGACATATTACCTCATTACGGCTTTTCGAATGGTCTAAGGTTTGTCAATAACAAGGCCAATCTAGTGAAATTTTAAATAAATTTTATGCAAAACTGTTGCATGTAAAATTGTCACTGTAAAATTATTCATTCTTCGTAAGTGCTGAAATTACATTACGTATTTTTAATTGACTTAGAATCTTAGTACGTAATACAAAAAACGATGTAAGTATAAATATGCTTATTGCAAATTAAAATTAGGTAAACAAATCAAGTTTCGTATAAGGTGTTGATTTATTTTCCGATAACTGTGTAAGTGAATTAAATACTATTATTCTTATCCGCTTAAGCTTTCGTTATTTCGAAGATATCAAGTTATTTCGCACAAAACTTAATTAATAATAATTAATTACAGCTATGATTTACGCTTAGAGTAAAACTTTTCAAATGCTCGAAAAAAACAGATTAAAATGGAAGCTAACAATAATGTCAATGAATTAAATTACATAAAAATTTTGTTATTTTTTTAAAATTTATATCTTCAAATTCTGAAGTTCTCGTGGATTATTTTATTGAACTAACGAAATTTAGGAAAATTACGCCGCTAAATAATGACCATGATTGTGAAGCCTATTTTAATCACTTCTCCATAAAACTCTAAATACTGCTTTGTTAAAAAAGTAAGTTAGAATCTATTTTTCGGACAAATTACGTAGATAAAGTATATTTTATTTGAAAGAGCCTCGTCGTTCTGCTTATGCGGTGCTAAAAAAGTAAGAGGGCAATCGATGAGAGAGGCAATAAAGTATTTTTAAAGGCCTTAGAGCGCTACTTGACGATGCCGATAGATTAAACGAGAAAATTATAAATACCGCAGATAAATGTTTAACAACAAAGTACACGGCTTAGTTAACTTTCGCTCGAAATATTATGATTGAATGTTGAAGAACATTTGAATTTTAATCTAAGAGTAAATGAGATTTCGCTTGCTTGCGAGCTGGCACCGCGGTACGACTGTTTTTTCCTTTCCTTTCCTTCGATCTAAAGCAGTATTGGAATTATTTTCATAGTTTAATCTTCAATAACCCTGTATGGTCGAAAGGAAGAAAATCAAATACGTACGTGCCATTTTGATGAGATGAATTCAAAACGTTTATTCGATATAAATGTAGTACAACGTTCCTTCTTAGAACAACTAGAGCTTTGAAAACGCTTACCGGATAAATAAAAAGTAAATAAGAACGGAATCGGTCCTCTCCCGTAACGATAGATATTAATCGCGTAAGAATATCTGAAGAACTAAGAAATACGTTACAATATGAATTGCATTTTTGGCGTCGCAGAGCAATCGAGAACTCGAGTTTTTGATTGACGAGTCCTTGAAAACGGTTCTTAATATCGGTCTGCATCGAGGTTAGAAAATACCAAAGATGTCAGGCTAGTTGAAGGACGGGCTCGAGGAGTTGTTAATAAATCCCAATTAGTAGTTCAAATTAAACAGAAAAAAAAAAAGAAAAAAAAGAAAAAAAAAAGAAAAAAGAAGAAGATTTATTTACTCGCGCCTAACTAACAGACTTTAAAACCATAATTAACGACGATCGCATTGTCATCGCGGCTTCGTGGATTTCAAACAATTTTAACAATAAAATCCCGTAAAATTATCAAATCAAGCATCGAACATTCGATACGTTTCGTTATATCGTATTCGCAAGGAAACTCACTCTACTACTCACCCCATTGGTACAAAGTGACAGAACATTTTATTGCATTGGCTGTCATTTGCTGTCATTAGCGAGATAATATTGCGTTGCAAGGATCGATAAGTTCACTACTCTAGATCTTCTCGCGTTAATTGCCCCCTTTTACAGTTAAGGATTTTAAAGACTTTTAAGAAAATCTTACGACCTCAATGCACTCACTGCACGCATTTGAAATATAATGAGTCAGTGGCTGTGCCCTTCGAACCCATAACGATGACACTAAATGTTTAATATTAATCCCGAAACTAGGAAGGATTTTGATGTCCTGGAGCTAAAGCTTATCGTCGCTTTACCCGGAGAATAAAATGTTACGAAATAATGGCGTGGAAGTAGTCCTCGGTAGCATTTTGCTCATGTTAGATCTTTGCTCCGGCCTAATGAACAGATCGCTCACTTACGAGCTGCACTTTCCGACGGAGATGGATATCAGTACGGAGAAGTCGGATTCTGCGGAGGGCGAATCGTTCCTGGACCCGGATAACGCGGAGTTCGACAAGTTCTTTGCCTGGCGAAGAAACGAGATTCTCACTCCGGAGGCGCAGGGCCAGTTCGTCGAGGGCGACATGCTGATTACGGAGTCCATGAGACGGAACGGTATAAAATCCGATTGGGCAAGGTGGCCCGGGGGCGTCGTCCCCTACGTTATAAGCCCGATTTTCAGTAAGACATGCATCACTTGCTCAGCGCCAGCCGCACCCCACGAGCGATTAATTATATGATAATCATAACGTGTAGACGAGAAGCAATTGGACTTGATTCAAGAGGCAATGGATGATTATAAGCGTAACACGTGCGTGAGGTTCGTGCCCTACATCGGCCAGGGGCCCGACTACCTCGTCATCGATGGCGAGAAGAAAGGTTGCTTCAGCGTCGTCGGCCGGAACGGCGGACCCCAAGATGTCAATCTCAACACCAAGGGATGCCTCGTCTCCAAAAGGACCGTTCTCCACGAGCTCATGCATTCCATTGGCTTTTTTCACGAGCAAACCCGCCACGACCGCGACGAGTACGTCGACATCGTTTGGGATAATATCAAACCAGGTAGGGAGGGCTCGCCCTCAATTAATCCCACCCATCCTCTCCATTACCACCTACGTACAACGCATACGTAAACGAGTAGAGATTTACATAATATATATATGTATGTATGTGTATATTTATTCGATTCTTATTTGAGCTTTTGAGGCACAGCTCGGCTTTATTCAACAACTTTAATGCACATTCGTTTCTTCTACGCAGCATTCGTACTTGTATTCTCAGGCTTTTAAATTTGCCGACCGCTTTTCACCCGCAATGAAAATTTAGTTATCCGTTAATTTATTATAAGAGCTCGAATGTTCAAATATTCTTAAAGCTATTTCAAAATAATAACACCAAAATCCCTAATGTTTAACCTTCTTTCATTTACTATTCATAAATATTCATTATTATAAATTCGTCGCTTAAAATAATCTTTTCCATCTTCAAAGTAAATACGATTACCGAATTACAAGCAATTCATACAACAATAATCACAGGAACGAGATGTTTAATAAGTTATGTTAAAAATATGCTTATTAAAAATGGTCTTATAGTTGAAAAACTTGTATTGTTAATTTTTCAAATTTTTACTCGTTAAAGCGTCTAGCAACTGTAAGAAAACATATCAAACAATGTGAAGGACTTTTTAGATAAATATAATTAAATTATCGATTGTTTATTGCATGAAATAATGTCGTTTAAACTTCTTTCGGATAAGAAAACAATATCGAATGAAATATTTGCAACATCTTATACGATCATTTTAAGCTTTGGACCTTTGAAGAACAATTACACGTTATAGTATTATTATTATATTACATTGTAATATTATTTATAAGCTTGAGAATATATGGTACACACACACGCACACACACACACGCGATAGAATTCTCGATTTATCTTTTAAAAATATTAAACGGTTATTCTGAATCAAAGTCAAGGTGACAGTTCCCCGATATGTATTTTTTATTTAGTATTTGATGTTGTTTCATAGATAACTAAGACTTCACACATCTATATTTCATAAATCATCTTAAGCAATCATCTTGTTTTATACGTACTTTATTTATTGACAGTTTTGAAAGTATATATTTATATATTTGAAAATATTTGAAATACCAGTATATTAGAATTGCATTTTTTTCAATTTTTAAATGGAATTATCTTATATTTATATTTTTACATATGATTGTGAATTGAAAGAGATATTACTTAAATATCTTATTTGAGAGGCTAAAGTTGCTTTGCAAACATACATTATAACTAACAGAAAATTGTAATTGATTCATAACCCTTTTTACGTTTTTCAGTGCTATAAAACATTGTTTATTGAGAATATATCCATGGTTTTCGTTAATGCGAGTCAAAAAATCAATATTAGTTATCCAACATTCAGTGGATAGTCTTCTTTTTAAAGTTTTCACGATTTATTTAGCTCACATCTACGAATATGAAATACTTCCAAGTATAAAATTTTCTAGATTTTTTTTTTGAAAGTTTTAACTACGACGTTTTCAAAAAGTATTGTATTACGAAATATTATAAATCTATTAAATGTGTTAAAATAAGATTTAAAAGCTGAAATATTATTATTATTATTATTATTATTATTTTATTATTGTATGCAAGATTATTGCAATTTTTATAATTCGGCTAGTGCAATAAGAAAATATATAAATAAGTGAATATTGCTTCAGGTTATATAATGAATTTTTTAAGATTTATTTTTGGATCCAGTAATTTGGACAGTTCTCTATTTACTTCGAGACTTAGTTAAGCTTTGAAGCTATTCAGAACAGATATTGCACTATCTCGAAGTCAATCAACTCTATATATCAGTCTCTCAACTTAAGAATACGTTTAGATTCGGAGATATAAGCCTCGCCATCAAATACGTTCTAAACATGCAAAATTCTGAATAATTTAAGGATTCTGAATAATGTTTAAGGATCCGATCGAACGATATTTTCTATCTTTTATAAAAAGACAAGATGACGAATTCTAATTTTTTGAAATTTTAATCAATCTGTTAGATTATTTCCATTTACACGTACATTAGATTAATTATATTCATCTTATTTTAGTAATTAATTATTATATTTTGACCAATAATTTTATACTTAAATGGTTATTTTGATACGCGTTAAATTCATTTGCATCTTTATCAATTTAGACATAAGAATTATACGTATAGAATAAATGAATTATAGTTTATTTCTATTGTAAAACGAACTATTTATACTAATTAATTTTGCTAACGCATTTCCTTGAATTCTCACGTTTACGGACAAATATTTATTTATCATTGTCAATGAAGTAAGAAATTTATAATTACGTATACGCAGTCTTTGTATTTAGTCCTTTTATTTCTTAAAAACAAAAAAAAAGAACAAAAAAAAACGAATATTTATTCCATTAGAGATGAGAAAATTGGTAAAGTTCTAATAAATTTTTATTTATAAACGATCGAACGAATTCAATACTATTTTATTCAGTTCGACATTTTGTATATAATCCTCTTCCCATTCGGATAATGTCGATCGAGTAAATCTTAAACGCTAAGAGTGCACATTATTCAGATGTCCTTGAGAAGTAAATTTCGTGTATCAGGATAAACGGTATTCGGAAGTGGACGGGCTGGGACGGGACTGGGCTACGAGGGTGGTGGTGGTGGTGGTGGCGGTAGTGAGAGTATAATAACTTTTTAGAATAAAAATTTATTGGCATTATCTGCTTGATCGCCAAAGGTCTGGAGGAGAATTTCCGTAAGAGAGATAAAGAGCGCACGGATTTCTTCGGCGACGGTTACGATTACAAAAGCGTCATGCACTACCCGGCGACGGCCTTCACGAGCAATGGCGAGTATACCATCTTACCCAAGGTGAGTCTGTCATGCTGAGCTTTGGCATGTGTGCCGCGAAGCTTTTTGAAAGGGTTTACGGATCGTGGTTGTGAGGGGCTGGGATTAGGCGAGAGGCGGATACCCGACTAACGCAACCCTTCGCTATCTCGTGACAGTGGTTTTTAAGCTTCCCTTACGTGCTTGAGACGCGGTTAATTTATTTTTCCAACTTGTACGAGGCCGTCGGACCATCTTAATTCGATCAAAAATTTTCATTTCTCTTTACGTTTAATCGTTTCTTATCCTTATTCGAACGAATGGACTCAACCTATAAGAAATTCATTGCCCGCTTATGTAAATTTGTCTATTTAGACTCCATTTTTACGGCCACTCGTATAATTACAATTATTATTTGATAATACTGAATTTCTTAAAAGTCTTTAGTTTCTCATTCGGAGTATCAAACATTATTACGAGCGATACAGGCTTTGCAATTTTTCTTATTCCTCTAAGCGAAGATAAACTTTACAGAATAATTTTTTAAAATTTTGCAGTTTACAGATCCTAAAAATTTAGGTTCAAAGAGCGAGTTCAGTCAAGGGGATATTAAAAAGATTCGAGCAATGTATAAGTGTGACAAGACTGACGGCGGTGACGACGACGACCGCGACGGCGATGACTACGAGTACAACGACCGCGATGACGACGACGACGACGACGACGACGACAACGACGTCGACGTTGACAAAGGCGACGACTACAACTACATCGACGGCAAGGGCAACGGTGACAGTAACGGCGACGGCGACGACTACGACGACCTCAACAACTTCTTTAACCAACTGTTTAATTTTTACCTCCAGGATAAGCAGACCCCCTATCATCCCACTTTCCCCGGCTTCAACAAACAAAACAGGAACCAGATTATTTAAGGATTTTCTTATTTAAATCGCAATTAATATGTAAAACGTTGTCCTGTAACTTTCTTTTTCATTTTAAGTTATTACATAATAAATAATGTTACTTCTGTGACGCTCTTACACGATAGTCTAAAATATTATAATTCACCCTCTGTTACTTTGCAGACAATATTAATTTTATTTCGTAATACGTAAGATAATTAAAAATGTATATTTCAAAGCTGTGCAAGAACTGTGTATTCTTATTTTTACGACTATCTAGCTTTTGTTATTTATCGGTGCTCGTGTCGGTAATTTGTAATGGTTGGGAAATATAAACGATTAATGTGATTTAACATTTTATTTTATCAACAGGTTTACATTATTATACGAAATATAACTAAATAATTCTAATTTTATATGTAATGTTATAATAAATTATATGTATGAGATAAAATTTAATTATATCAAAGCGTCTTAATCTTAAAAGACTATTACTGATAATTAATTCTACAACAACTAAACCTGCCCTTAAACAAAACTAAAAAAAAAAAAAAAAAAAAAAAAAAAAAAAAAAAAAAACTGATACAAAGTGTTGAAATACACGTATACGTGTATAACTATTAATAATAATATTTAAAAAAATGTATACTACGTCTACGCTACTGATATATTTCTAATCTAATTGAGGATTTTACAAATTATTACTTACGTCGATAATTTACAAAGTTAACTGGAAAACTAATAATGGACTACCGCACGTCGAATCTCACAATGAGTTTGAACGTCCGCAAAGGCACTGTTGGTCTTAAGTATAGGAATAAAAGGAAAAAAAAAAAAAAAAAAAAAAAAGAAGAGACGATTTTCTTTAACTCTTACTGTTTCATCAATGTTACCGAGAATATGAAAATAAAACAAGAACTAGTGACTGTATTTTGTTCCTCTTCTTTTGTTCGATTACGCGATCTGCCGATCGCTTTTAGTATAACGAAATATTGCGGTAAATTTATTTTATTTATAAGGAGAATTTGTTGACTTCGTTAGCTACAGCAAGTGACGAATAATTATTAGTTTTTAAAAGTATTTGTCGGGCAATTGTTGAACTTGAGCAATACGTTTTATCTCTATGTCGGGGAGACACGTTTGATGAGCAGATTTATGCTTTTAATTACTTTTTCAAAAACGACAACTAACGATGACCTTTTCATTAACGTATTTCATGTGCAACCGCACGCACGCTCGCACGAGATTTACAATAGTAATTTAATTACTTTACAGAGGGCTAGTCTTTTCCTTTACCTCTCGATAAGGTTTCATCTCTCGAAAAAATTACTAGAAACCATATATTCTCATTATGCCTTGAGGTCTGAGGATTCTTGAAGACGAAAGGCATCAATCATCAGTTTTCGGATCGATCATTGAATTCTCGTTAAATAATTAGAAAATTGATTTATTCGTCATAGATCTTTTCATTACAGAGCGCACAGATTGTTTTCTGTCAAAAGTCACAATAAATATTATTTAAAATCTGCCATTGTTGTTTGCTTTTCTTATCAGTTCAACATAAATAATTAATTATCGTAACTTATTATTACTATTATTACTATCATTATTGTCGTTATTGTTATTAGTCTAAAAGGTAGGTGGTACGTAATCCTAGTAACAATGGTTACGTACTATCGTATAGCCACTGTCGAATTTGTTTGAAAAGAAAAGAAAAGAAAAGAAAAAAAAATCCTAGAGGAAGGGAGCTTTGATTTTTAAGTAAGATCTAGATATCTGGTAAAAAGATTAGGATGCTTGTAAAGGCAGGTCTTAAGTAACGATTAAGTAAATTATCGACTTTAGCGTGTAATTTGCGATGACGATTCCTTGAAAGTGGCCTTTTAAGAGGACGAGAAGCAAGTTGGCCAGATTTTATTTCGTCGGGGGAAGCTCTCTCGGGCATTTACGATAATTGGGAAGATCAAGGTACTAAAGTTTAATAATGGAGATGATGGGCGAAGGAGAATGTGGGAGTGGGAGGAGGAGTTGGAGGAGGAGGTGGAGGAGAGCTAATGGGAAAGTTAAGGCGATGTCAGTTTTCCTCGCTGTCGGTGTGTAAGAGAGGAGAGCTCGCTCTGTCCCGAGCTAGAGAGTGAGAGAGAGAGAGAGAGAGAGAGGAGAGCGGGGAAAGGGTACGAGTGCGGATGCGTGGGTGTGTGGGTGCGTGGCTCGGGTTCGCAGCCCTCGTCCACGTATCTATCATCATTCCAACCAGGTCCTCTTGACGAAGTCTGCCGCGCGTTCTCCGATCATGATGGCCGGGGCGTTGGTGTTGCCCGAGACGACCCGGGGCATGATGCTCGTGTCGGCGACCCTCACGCCCTGGATCCCGTGAACGCGCAGATGATTGTCGACGACGGAGAGTCGCTCGCTCGCCGGCCCCATCATGCACGATCCTGCCTGGTGATTCTCCGCGGCCGTGTCGTGCTTGATCGCGCATTCCCAGTAGGCGTCGCAGCCGAACTTGAGGTGCTCGCAGTGCTTCACCGGCATCGTGTTCAGGGCGAAGCCGTACCTGGTGTACAAAGGGCTCGTTAATCTCGATGAGCCAAGTATAGAATTTCGGGGGGACCCCCTCCCCCCTACCCCAGCCTCGACATTCATTTGTTCGCCAAGTAGTTTATTAGCCAATTGGTCAAACGAAGGTCAAGAGACCCGCGGCTAAGGTTGCTTACAAGTTTGCAAATAAAATAAAAGATAAAAGAAGAAGAAGAGAAAATAGAGTATAAAAAAAATAAAAGCCCAGTAAGCTCGATGACTGGATTGCAAG
This sequence comes from Ceratosolen fusciceps, assembly GCA_018883505.1. Taxonomy (NCBI): domain Eukaryota; kingdom Metazoa; phylum Arthropoda; class Insecta; order Hymenoptera; family Agaonidae; genus Ceratosolen; species Ceratosolen fusciceps. Next base: position 8,586,860 of record RCIC01000006.1, on the reverse strand, counting down.
ATTTTTATGTAACGACTCGTAGGCGGTGGTTCAAGGAGGCGAGTGTAGACAAGGAGTCGTAAAAACAAAGTCGATCGGTACGACGATAAAGGACAAGATCAGGAGGCGAACGAGGCCGATCACAGGGAGATAATGAGGGTGTAATTGTTGTGACGTACTTCTTAAGGGCTTCGGTCTCGGTCAGAGCGATACTGAATTTGATGCCTTCGATGAGAGCGCCAACGTCGTCCGGGTGGGTCAAGTACTTGGCGCATATTACGGGCTTGGAGAGGGGATCGTTGTCCCTGAGCCGTATGTATCCCCGGCTCTTGGGATGGAGGATCGTCGGTATGAGGAGGATCACCCGATTAGAGCCCTTTTTCTCACCGACCATCCCTGTCTCCGAGCAGTCGGCCAGATAACCTCCAAATATCATTTGGATATCCGGGTGATCGTCGCTCACGTCCGCGTACTTTGTGTTTATCATCGCCGTCACTTCGGAGATTCCTGCAATCACAATTATAATCATTCTTCCTCGCTTTTTTTTTTTATTTATTTATTTTATTTATTTATTTATTTATTTATATTTACGGCAGTTTTAACCGCACTTACTCTCTACCAGGCTCGAATTTCTCACTAAACACCCTATTCTTTTCTGTTCATAACGACATTATTATTAATAATATTGTTTAACTTTATTCGCTGTACAGTTAGATATTTTTTTGTTTTTGTTTTGTTTTTTACTCCTGCAATAAAGATCGATTGTAGGCTTTATTGTGATTTCGTTAAACGACGTTTTCTTCTCTCCAGAAGCGCTTTCGTCTAAGATTTTGTATACGTATAAGCCGCTTTAATCCTTGGAAATAATCGGCGCTTGACAGTAAATACTTTGTCAGACTTCGGCGTCGTGCCAAATGCCTTAAGTGATTTATCAAACTGATTTCTTGGCGAATTCCAAACGATGGAAGGATCCAAAGTTTCTTTGAGAATTATACCGATTGGCGTATTAAAGTGGATATTTAATCAGAGAAGGTTTATTGCCGAAACGTGCTCGTGACATTGCCGACGAAAGGCCGATCGACATGATTTCTGCAGAAATTACAGAGCTTTATTAGGAATAAAAGGCTCAGGAGAGATAAGTGGTAGTGATGAAGTAGTCCGAAGCGCTGCGAGTCCGAGGAATTTTGTATTGTGAAGGTCGTTCGTTTAAAATCGAAGGCAGGAAACCGCTCGAGCTGAAAAAAGTCCGTTGCCAAATGACTTCCTAGCAAATAGTATATGTACACCAGAAGGCTTATACCGAGAAAAGAGAGCGAATAAATAAAAGTACATAATAATAAATAGCGTCGTGTAAAAACTCGTTTGATTTATAGTAAAAGTAAGGATTTCTTAATCGCAGGCTTAATCAGCGAGCGGCTTTAACGGCAAAGTGAGAAAACATAAATAAACAAAATAAAAATAACCGATCGCCCGGGCTTATATATATATATACACATATATTCACATATATAAATATCGACGGGACTTTCACTCATTCATTCTGCATAGCACAGCTCATTTAAGAAATAATCCAACGACATTTTATGGCTCTCGGGGAGAAAAGAAAAAAAAAAAACGTGGAGCCACCCGCGCGATACTCCGAGGAGGATTTTAACAATAACAACGAGCCATTATTGTCCCGATAGCCGAATAACCCGATCATCAATGCACCTTCCCTTGCGCCTTGAGGCTCTTCTCCCTTTCTCGCGCCCCGCCCTCGTAACCCCGTAACCCCGTAACCCCGCTTGGTCCGATTCTCCGGGCCACGCGCTCGCCAAAGATTACCCTATTGCCCAGGATCGTACGTTCCCTAACTAAATCATTCGAAAGCCAGGGAATTTTATAGATCATTAGGAAATTCTTCTGGTCCCACTTTTATTTTTCATTTACTTTCAGCTCGATAATGAGTAATTATATGTCATTAAAGTGACATTCTTCGCCAAGTGACATTTGCACGCGTCATTTTTTATTTCACAGTTTTTTTTTTTTTTTTTTTATATAAAGATCTTAAGCCGATTTACTGAATAATTATTATATCGCAAAAACAGTTTTAATACTGTACAGGTAAAATTAATTAATTGTGTAATGTTTTCTTTTCTTTTCTTTTCTTTTTTTTAATAGAAATCTCTCTCGTACGTATTACTTTACGTTTCGTCCTAGAAAAGAAGTGAAAAATATTTAAATCCGTTTCGATAGGATGTCCGTATCCTTGTTCCACACGTCATAAAAGGCTTGGGCGAATGTTTTTTCGCAAATTACTTTGCAAGTAATTATCAAGCTTTCCGAACGGTACGTAAAAACTTGTAGCCAATACATTTACAGGTAATGAAATCTGTAAATGGTTGATCGAAAAACACGTTTTATATACACGATTTATCGGTATTCGCCATTGATAAATCATCGAGCTTTAATGTTTCCTTGATTAATGATATTATTCAACCATTATACAAATGAATATAAATATCTTAATGTATAAACATTAAGGACTTTATTCACGTGAATTGACTTGAATTATAGATATTATATTATATTATATTGTATTGTATTATATGTACGCTTGTGTAATGTCTATTGAATTTACGAAAAATCGCACGTTGGAGATGATTATGATCATTCACGTGGGAGGCAATGCACTTTAAAGCGTTTTAAATTAATGTTCTTATTATCAGAATATAAAGCGTACTTTGTATTTTAATAAGTAATGCGATTGCGCCGATAATTTTTGTTTAATCGTGCCATACACGATATATCTGTTAAATTTTCATAGTTATTTAAAACTTTGGATACACGGCATTGATAAGCAAGGATACTCATCAACCAATTAAATAACGTTCATAATCGTTAATAATTCTGAAACTCTGTCATTTAGTTTCTCAGACGTAATGTAATTAATGTAATTTTCGACTCGACCGAACGTCAAACTTTATTAATAAAACAACTACAAATACGCATAAATAATAAATAGATTTTCATGAAATAGTTTTCATAAGAAAAATTATTATATTAAAATTTAGTGTAAAATAAATTTTACATATTCTAACTCGTTAAATGAGCAATAGATTTTTACATCGTAATTGCAGCTTATTTATTTGCTACACGTACGTTAAAACTGCACACGCATATTTTTTCACAATCAGTAAGTGCATGCCATTATTTTATTATTTTGGTCTTTCACAAAATGGGAATTACGATTTCAAGGAAACAATTATCCCTATTTTAATGGAAGTATATCCGAATGCGTAAACATTATAGAGATACAAGATTATGCGTACATACTTTTAAAATCGCGTAATAGTCAATGGCTTTAATTATAATTTCTTTCAATATAATTAAATTAAACGTTACGCTTAACGTAATAATTAATTTTGCATTAAAATATTTGTCCATTAGCGTTATTGTATATTGGAATGTACATATGTTCTTTCTAAATTTATAATTTGCTCATTTAAAATAAATAATACGTGCAATACGAAGAAAAGGAGTTTTATAACAAGAGGATAAGAAGCGGAATAACGTATTTTACTTGTTATAAGGATTTTACGCTATAAGCTCGCTTCATTATCTGGAGCAAAAAGTATTCTAATTTAGAGAGAATTCTAATCTTTGTATGAGAGAAGAATAAAAATGGGGAGGAAAGTACATAGAGAAGGAGTGCCTGTAGATCAGACTACAACAGCTTCTGGCTTTTTCGAATAATTTTGCCATAACATTAATCAGTCTTTCATTGGACTTTCTCTTCAACTACTGCAGTTGGATTTTGTTTTTAAATTAGAGGTTGCTTTCTGCTGTAAATGGCGTATAGATATGGCGTATGCCGTAGCTTTTTCTCTGAAAGGCAAAATCCTTAATACCTCAAATATGTTCCTTCCTTAAAACATTCTGCATTTACCTATACGTATGAATTATATGCATTTTTAACGGGATTTTTTTCTCTTCTTTTTCTTTCTTTCTTTCTTTTTCTTTTTCTTTTTCTTTTTCTTTTTCTTTTTTTTTCATTTCGCGATCGGCTCGGTAAAACAACGGCCCAAGGAAGTGGGAGGCCCACAAACGAGGAAGTACGTTCTTTGCGACAGGGGAAAGGAAAAAAGAGTCTCGAATGTATCGCACTTACACAGCCACGGTATATGTAATTCCCCGTACCTCGAGCCTTCGAGGCTCCCGAATAAAGCGGTTGCACTTACGTACGCATACTCATGCGTACATCTTGGAAAGATGGCCCGAGGGGTGGAGGATACGAAAAAAACAAAGGACCCGCTATCAATTATTTAGGAGTTTTTCGGGGATAGAGAGCCTTTCAACGTTCTTTTAACGATCTACGTTATTTATATCTGGCAATTTTTACGCGACCGTTCTCTCACGTGCGTTTCAGGCTCTTTAGTACGCGACGCTGAATTCTCGATCTTATTGATTTAGGAGGCAGGGGATAAAAAAGGGGATATAAGAGGGATGGCGATCGAGCTGTGATCCCATAAACCCTTTACGCATACATACCGAGCCAATCTACATGCACATAATAAAGAGAAATAACGCACGTTGAAGTGTTCTCGTGCTGCGTCAGTCGGATCATTTTAAATTACGGCTCTTAACAGCTAATTACGACCAATTAAGTTGAAAAGTGAAGGACAGGTGATAAAGAAGAAGAAGAAGAGGAAGAAGAAGAAAAAAATTAACGTTATTTATTGCGAGACGTTAATTATTATGGATCGTGGATAATATATTTATTTATACGTGAATTATAAAAGGCGTAGCGAATGGGGGGGGGGAGAAGGATGAAAATTTATTGTCCCGTAAAAGAGCGACGATTAAAGGATTATTATTAATGAACGGTTATTGCAATTAAAGGCCAATACAAAGGTGTATTGTCGGCTGTTAGACTTTGATCATTTATTATTGAACAGGGTGAGAGAGAGAGAGAGAGAGAGAGCGGGAGAGAGCGGGAGCTTTTTTTCTTTTTCTTTTTTCTTTTTTTAAAAATCTTTTTCATAAAAATCCATATGAAATTTATGTCGGGAATCGAGATAGCTTAGTATAGAGATCTTCGCAGGGGAGCTATTGGCGGGCAATTATTTATCTATATGAAAATAGAGTCGGTGAGCGGCTGAGGTGGTGGCCGAGACAGGAAGCAGTCGGTCGAAAGCAGTTTAACCGCACGGGGATCGAGTTAAGTGACGGATAACGAGTTGATGGAACGTAGGGGCGAGCCAGGTTTAACGCATCCCAATGACAAAGTAGTACAAAACCGCTTGAGGCTCGCCGTGAGAAACCGTAAGGGGCGGGGCGGGGTGGGGAGGTCCGTAAGACGATCCGGAGGACGATCGGCGATCCGAGGGGGGGGGGGGGCGAAGGAGGTGCGGCGTAGGATCGGCCGGATCGACACAAGAGCAGCCCGCGCTATCATCGATCGCCGCGATAGAGATCATCGATTGCGCAATCGGCTTTCACTAGTTAGGCAAGTAAGGATGCCTGGAGGCCGAGTGGGAGGTACGCCACGCGCTTCTTAAATTCCTTCTCGGCAGCTCGGGAAGGAGCGATGGGTCCGTTATCTTAAGGAATCTCGGCGCTCCGTCAATGGGACTTGGCTCCGTACCTTTCGCTCTTATGTCATTTCGAGCCATGGACACTCGTTTCCATCATATTCTCCGTCTCGGCAAATCGCTCGCTTTACACAAGCCCATCGGATTCCCCGATACACCGAGGCGCATTAAAATCCTTTTTGCGCAATCACGTCAGGGAATGATTTATGATTGATAAGCGATTGATTGCAAGTAAAAATCCGTTATAACTCAACGGGCCAATAATAAGATTAATCAGAGCGTCCGCGGCTCGATTACATAAGTAAGGCATTGTGAATGGCTCGGGCACTACAAAAGCAAGATCTCGGATTAACATTGTGCCAATTTATCCTCCCAGATCATTTGCCCATTCAAAGTCTTTTCTAACTTCAATATTTATTCGAGCCGTTTAATTTTATCGATATTATGGCTCCAACGAACAATGCTTACTTTATAGTGTACATTTTTTCAATTTACCTCGATCTTTCAGCCTTTTATAAACAATTAATTATAACCTCGATCTATCTTGATAATTATGTTCCGAATATGATTTAACACTGTTTATACCGTAATTATTCATCGTTACAGAATCGGAATTCCGTAAAACATCAGCGATTGTCTATTAGTGATCTTAAATCAATTATTTAATCATCAAATGACATTAGCAAGTTTTAGCGCATATTTTTTTTTATTTTTAACGACTAGTACGTTGTGATAATTAATTATCATCAGCCCTTCAATTAATCCGTACATTTTAGCTTTAAATGAATAAATTTAAAATCCGTGAGCGATATTTTATTATCGGCCATATTATATATTACAGAAACTAACGTTAATGCGTAGATTACGCTTCTTCGTAAATTACCATTGGTGGTAATGGATATATTTCATCTTTATAGAGTTACGTGTTAAAGCGGGAATTAAGTATGCATAGAGGAAGGGAATTCCGATAAGCGTAGCAGAATTATGGCATTGGTCGATCCGTTCTTTTTTCCTTCCGCCCCCACCCTCCCAACATCTTTTTTTTATACTCAATAACCTCGTCCAAACGTCGTAACGTATACACTTTTGTATTAAATATTTTATCGCTCTCGTTTTACTTAGCCGGTTTTATTGTATATTTATTTAGAAATGTCGATGGCCATTATTGAAATCCGATTTCTTTTCCGTTTCGTCAAATTTTACATTCCTCATTTTGAAATTGCCGTACAAAGCATCGCCGAACACCCCGTTATTTGAACCCGAGGGCCATAATTCAGATGCAAAAAGCTTCGACGGGCCTTTTCGAATCCGCGAATACAGCGTTATGAAATTAAAATTGAAAGCATTATTGTAGTCTATAAACAATGAGGAAAGAGCACGCGATGGAAGCTCTCAATCTTTATCGATAAAGAAAAAAGTGATTGTTCTTATTTTTATTTAAGTACAATAAGCCTATTTAAAAAAACGATGACAATGGGGTGATATATCGAAAATAAAAAAGCTTATTATTGATGTATTATTGACTAAAGATCGTCGTTTAACTTTTATTTCGACTGCTTTCGATGATTCTTGTGACGAGTTGATTCAGGAAATTGTATAATATTACATAAAATGTAACTTACAAGCATACAATGTCCATTAAACATTAAAGGAAATTTAAATAATTTTCTTTATTTAAAGTAATTATATTTGGCTGGTTTAACGGATCATACGCAAACATTATAATACAAACGTTATATTAAATAATTTAATAAAGTTATTATGCTCGTATAATTTCCTCTTAATATAAAAAGTGCTGCTTTAAAAATGATCGAATCCGACAAGAACCGCAGACTTTATGTTTATGTTATTTAATTCTAGATTGAAAATACGTAGCTACATAGTTTTTTACTCTACATTACTGACACAATAGATTTCCCTCCAGTGATTTCTTTTTCAATAATTATTTTTTTTTTTTTTCACTGTTATATTATACAACAAAGTATTGTGAAATTTAAAAAATGGCTACTCTTACGCCATTAATTATAAATAAATTTTTTATTCGAATTGTATTAAATGCAGTGAATGTCTTATATTGTATTGTATTATCGATAAGCGACTTTCTATTACCTCAATCCTTTCATTAACTGATCTACTTTTTAGTATGTTTAGTAGTCAGTATCGACGTCTTTCTAATTACGCAATTCTTATTGACATTGAATTATTTTGACGATCAACACCGGGCATTTCATGCCCATACATTTTCCTTGACAATATATTTTAAAAAGATGTAAATAATTAAAGATGTAAATGAATCGACTGATTAATCTATTTGCATACGTGTGCACCGTTCTATTGTATCATAACTTCTTTGAATAACAATTGTTAATAATCATCAATTGTAATATACATTTTTTTTTTAAAATATACATTTAAATATACATTTATATGTATTTGCGTTATAACTCGTGGGTACGAAACTTTAGGTAATTATAATTATTCTGATTATGGCTGATTATTATAAGCTTCGAACATGGAATAGTAAAGTATTTTCAAATAGCTCATAAGATCGTCGTTATTCGAATGGGATTTTAAAAGCTGCTTGTTTCACACTTATTCTACAGGAAAGTCGTCTATTATAACTCCTCGCTAGTGCACTGCGTATATACACGCGCATTTTTATCTTGATACTTATAAAGATTTAATAATTGATGGAAAGGGTTTGTATATTTATTAAGTATACCATGCCATATCCGATCGTAGATTGAATTTACCGTGGGAAACTTTTCCGATCGAATTTCCATGTACGTACGTACATGCGAGCATTATTCGGCTTATTATTATTATTATTATTATTATTATTATTATTATTATTTCGTATGCCTAGAATTAAGTGAAGCGTATTTGTAAATATATAATTTAATAGTAATTACCGAAACGAGGCCTCGCTTACAATATCAAATCTCATAGATCATTCGAGGCATACGGAGCTCGTGTATCATAAATATTTCATTAATTCATGAATGTGTCAATGGGTCGTCGACAGCTTCAGCGTATCACTATTCTCCTCGTCATTTTTAAAACATTACAATGACGTACAGGCGCGACGATGGACAGACCAAGTAAACCAGTCGAATTTCCACGATTCCCCGATGGTCTACGACTCGGGAACAAAATAACAATACATTCGAAAGGCTTAGGGCTAATATCGATACGGATTCGTGGGCGTTATTACACCGTAATTTGCCACGTTCGCGCGAGCCCTTCGTGTCTTAATACCGTGACATTCGGTAGGGCTTGGCTTTAAGAGTATCCTGACCGGAGACAAGTGACGCGGAAAGGAAAACATCAGTGGACTGTAATTTTCATTGGCTTTGTAATGAAATAACCTGCTCGGAAAGGCCGTCTCTCAGCAATTACGCGGTCGACTGTCGCGATCGACTGTAATCGGGCAGACCCGTATTCAAGCGGATGCTTGGCTTTGATCACTTGTACAGCTTTGACTTGTAGACGAATTGAAGTAGCGACGAATTCGCTTGGGGGTGATTAGTAAAAATAGGACGAGAACTCACCGGTGCCGGACATGAGCCCGTCTCTAAACAGCAAGTACTCCATGGCAGTGGCCCAATTCAGCGGTGTCGTGTCCGTATCGTTGATCGTGAAGGTCAACGCGTAAGCCACGTGGTTGTGGAGATTGCGTCCGACCCCCGGGAGGTCGTGAACCACCGGGACGCCAACGGCCTCCAGGTCCTCTCGAGGTCCCACGCCGCTGTTCAACAATATCTGCGGCGAGTTCACCGCGCCTGTCGTGCAATTTTTTCTATTTATTTATATAATTATTTATTTAATTTTGTTTCTCAGATAATTTGACGAAGGAAAAATCTGGCATTTATTTCTCTTCTTTTCAGAACTTTCTGTACCTTTGCAATATTTTATTCGACTTTAAGAGGATTGACATTCAAATTCTTTTTTTTTTTTAACTCTTTTCGGTCAAAGATTACGTTGTACTTAGATCTCCGGTAAATAATTACAACCTCGTTTTATCATTAGCGGCGAGTCATACTTTTTCCGATATCGCAATCCTCTATATATATATATATATCTATATACATGGTTGTAAGCACTAATAATAGGATTTGAACTCTGATTACATTTCTATATGTATTATTTTCAATATATCTTTACGAAAGAGTATTTATTAATACGAGAGCGTCGAAATGTCATTAAATTTCATTGATCTGTATGTAGCTATAGCGATGCAATTAAATAATATTATTATTAATAATTAACATTTATGAGCTTGAATTTCAGTGGCTTTTGAAAAATTTCGCTTTTCATTTACTTTGCTCTTAAATTCTTTTTTGTCTACATTATTAAATACCGCGATTGTAAATATTTTAATTAAGTTCTAAAGGTAATAAGTAACTAAGAGAATTTATATAAAAGTTTTTTCATGTATTTCAGCATCATTCAATGGCTCGGAGTAAAAAAGTAAGAGAGTCGCTTACATAAAGTTTCTTGTGTTCATGCTAATTGTAGAAGAAGAAAAATACGTCAAAGTTGTTTCTACGTATGCGCGACTGCTTATGATAATGGTAATGTTCTAGCTTGGCGTTTACTAGTATGTCCTGATAAAGGAAAATAAACTCGGATGAACGAGGTTCGTTTATTGCCAAATAAAATAAACTTTACATAATAAGTAATCGATGAAGCTTCGACTCGTGATTATTGATAAACTTAATGCAATACGCAATCAGCTGAAAAATTAATGGTATTTGTGAATTGATAATTATTATTCGGTTACAGTGTATTCGGGGAATTCTTTTCTTACGTATTGGTGGATTTGGTTGTAAGTCCCGTGGATTATACGATTTGTTTTGAATTGGCCAATGGAGCATCGTTTGGACGAAAGAATGAAAAAATGAAGAGTTTAAGGGCCAAATGGACTTTATTCTGTTAGTTTGATGAGAACAAAGTGATTTTTGTAATACGATTTTGAAGGAAGTAACGGGCGGAGGGTCGCGTTAAAGTAAAAATAAGTCAACGTTGACTTAAATTGGATTAAAAAGCTAATAAATTTCTGTTTAAAAACATCCGAAAAACACGGTTCGGTAGCTGAAAAAGCACTTTTAACTTTAGACTGCATATACTTTTTCTTTTTTATTTTCTTTTTTTTTTTCTTTTTTTTTACTACGAGTTGGATACCTTCCAGCGCTGCTGAAAACATTGAAAAGCAACCTTCATAACGATTCGCAGTGATCGTATCAGCATCCATAACTCGGGCATAACGGGGAAAAATGTCCGTTAAACAGCGCGGGAAGCCGAGTATTAGTGTTATTAGCGGTAATGGATGGGTGGGGGCGGAGGGGGAGGAGGAAATTAGGAGGAAAGCACGATTATCGCGATAAGGAGTTTTCTCACGGAATTTTCTCGTGAATGCGACGCGGCAGGAGTCCGCGCGGGAAATACAATTGCAAATTTGGAAATTGAGGATCGAGGATCTAGGCTTTCCAAACCGCTCGGATTGGATCCATTCATAAAAGCAGCTCGAGTCGCGTCTGTATCTACTTGCCGGGCACGTACCTCCGCTGACGATGACTTCCTTGTCGACGGAGACGCGATGGAGCTCCCCGTCGTGAACGAACTCTACGCCCACCGCCTTCTTGTTCCTGTCGAACAGGATCCTCGTCGCAGTGGAGTTGAGCATTATGTGAAGGTTGTGCCTGTTGCGGGCTGGCCTCAGGAAAGCCCGTGACGTCGAAAGACGCGAGCCGTTCCTGGATGTCGTTTGGGCGATCGCGAAGCCCGTGTGGCTGCGGCCATTCAAATCGATGGTCGGGTAACCTGGTCGTATCGAAGAATTATCATTATTATCACGTATCATAAAGAATATTTATGTGTGGCTTCTAGCTTCGGGCTAAAACGACGTATTCTCCTCGAAAAAGTTTATTCTTATTTCCAACATACGCATACTTGAATTTACGCATCTTTTTAATCTTTATATTATTATTCGTTGCACCATTTTCGTAAGCACGATCACGTTTTTCTTCGAATACTGTACTGTAAGCTATAATCTAACGAGTTGATTTTGTAATTGAAGAGATGCTACTGGCGTTTAATAAATTAAAAATTGTTCTTTATGAAATTAAACTGCATTTCAATGCATTGAAATGCAATTTCATTTTATGCAGAGTGAAATTAATTTTGAAATGTAATCGATATTCTGATATACGTCACGGAGCATTTAATTATTATTTGTTTTTAAAATAAATACTTTTTAATCTCGCATATGCATTACGAGGCGGAGCCATTTTCAGTTTATCGGTATTAAGGTGTACCATCGGTAATAATATTTAACGAAAGCTGATAAGGGAACAAAAAAAAACTCGCTGGAAATTGTTTGCTTTTTTCTTATTTATTTATTTATTTATTTTTTTTTTTTTCATTTAAATTTCTATGATAAATTTACAAAGCACGAGTTTTTGAGTATTTACGAAATAATTGGCAGGATTTCTCGAGTGCGCTAATGCATTAATAATAATAATAACAACAACAACAACAATGATAATGATAATAATAATAACAATGATGATGATGATAATAATAATAATATTATAAGTGATAAAGTTTAGAGGAATACTTGAGTTTGAGAAATCGTAGTCAGCAGAAGCTATTCGTAAGGATCCCCCGTTCCCGTCCACGTCCCCGTCCACGTCCCACCCTCCCCCGCGATCGGCAAGTACACGAAATAGAATGATTATACATTCCAATTAAGATTCCTTTGCGCAATTAAGATAATCCGAAGCGATGGTTCGAAAATTCAAATGAGATATAAATATCTCGAGAGGCATTATATTGAAAGCTACGAAAGACTCGGGCTAATTTAAGAGAAATTAATAAACTTACTCGGCCGCTCGAAAGCACATTTTATTCAAGCTGCATTAAATATTATAAAAATTCGCACAAGTGGCGAAAGAACCGCGCGCGCGCGCGCGCACACACACACACACTTATACGCGCTCACTTGCTGTGAGCCATAATTGCCCACTATTTGGTGTTTTTGTTGCATTTTTCGTCGTCGTCGTCGTCGTCGTCGTCGTCGTCGTCGCCGTCGTGATCGATATTACGGCAGCCTGCGATCTCCCGAGCAATTTTATTTATTCTCCTTATTGTCCGATCGCCGTTTTCAATTCTATAAATAGGCCTAATAAAATTGTCACTTACCCATTTCCTTGCCGGCCTGCAGCAGGGCATGACTCAGCGGTGGATGATAGGGGAATTGGGTTACGGTGAGAGGTCCTCCGACCCCGTGATAGCCGTAATCCATGTCACTGACCTGGAGATTGTCCTCGCTCTTGATGAAGTAGGGCAGGACTTCGTCGTAGGACCAGCCGGAATTACCCATCCTTGCCCAGTCGTCGTAATCCTTACGAGATCCCCTCATGTACGTCATGCCGTTCATTACCGAGGTACCGCCCAGCACCTGACCTCGTGCGTTTAACTTTATATTAGTCTATTATTTCCCCCAATGGCTTGTAAGCGCGACTAATTAGCGAGCCTGGCTTTGCGAGCACGATCATCGATCAATCAGAATATCCAACTTGTCCCCTATCCCACAGTCGGTCCATGCCGATCGACTCCAGACGCGTATCGTACTCGCCCTCAAAGCATTCCCTATTATAACGGCCGAACGGGACTACTACTGGACAGGGCCGAGGTATTAAATGGCGAGCGCGAAAATTCTTTATCAATTGGCTTTAGGTCAATGTAGACGTCGCGACCGAGTGTCTGCAGCAGATTTATCAATAAAGATAATAGGTCGGAGGTGCTTTGAGGATGTCAATACCGATAACGACAGGACGAATGAATAAGACTAAAAGTACGCAGGCTTTAATCGATTCTCTCGGAAAGAGATAGAGAGAGAGAGAGAGAGAGAGAGAGAGAGAGAGAGAGAGAGAGAGCAGAGAATTTTAGAGCGGGTTAGTTACGAGCTATAGCAATGAAATAGATTGGAATAATAAAAATTAAAGACCTTTCCCCTGGGCCAATAGCACTTGCGGTCGCTGTTGAGGCAGGCTTCGTCCTCGCTCTCCGTGTGGTATTTCCAGTCGATGTCCGAGCCAAGGAAGTTAAAAAAGAATGACGGTATTTGAGTTCCAGTGGGCTCGTCGAGACCGGCTTCCAATAATAATACGGAAAATTGGCTCTCCTCCGAGAGTCTCGAGGCGACCGTCGCCCCTCCGCTTCCCCCGCCTATCACCACGAAGTCATATCTAAGAACGAAGTATACTTAAAGTGATTTCCTCCCTCGTTCGGCTCAGTCCTTTTATAATTTGCGATCACTTTCGAATATCCGACATTGGATCAGGCCGATCGACGGATTATTATTAACGACAATAGCGTCCCAATAAATATCTCTGTCGTATCGGAAATTATAAGGGATTTTTTTTTTTAATACATGCATACATACATACATACATACATACATACATACATACATACATATATATATATATATATATATATATATATATATGTATATGAAAGGACCGGGAATTCATCGGTAGATCGAAGCAAGGATTAATAAACTATATTGCTCAATCGATATAAATCATATTACGTTCTTCAATGCACTTAATTGTTCACGAGCTTCGAGTTGCATTGTAAGAAAGCCATTGAAATATGAAATAGCTTTTGCAGAGGAGCGAAAACGAAAACGAGAACGAAAACGAAAACGAAACACTGTTTTATAATTAATATCGGCCGCTTCGCGTTGGCCTCAGCGTATTTTGACGTTTCAATCAATCGTAAATTTCATGGAATTACACGGAGTCACGGGCAAGTCCCAATCCGTTTTCAGATAAGAGCATGGGAAAGGAAAATAATCGAAAGCCGGAATCAGCGCAGGAAAAGGTTATCGCGCACGAGCTTAAAATGATCTAAGCTACGGTCGCAATATCCATCAGTCGATGGCAATTGATTTCGTAATTAAGAATAGACAAATAAAAAAAAAGACCGAGCGAAATTGTCAAATGGCTATACGCAGGCTTGATCTTAGGTATACGTCATTCCTCGGTACATTATTCCGAGACATACAACTAAGTCTAATAATTTCACTCGGTATCCTTTATTTATTGTTGAATAATACCGCAATTCGTTTGTCTGACGTAGAAATTTATACGCATGAGCTCGGAGGCTTCTGCCTCGTCTATTTTAAACCAATGCTTGTAATCGGTGCTCATTTACTTACGGATTCGTCCCTTGGTGAGCAAACCATACACCGTTTAAAGCTTTTACAGAGAAAATACGCCCGATAGGCCGCATGATAGAAGCAACGATCAGCTTTTAATTGCAATAGCGGACGGTAAAGTATAAGCATTTTGTATTATTCTATAAGTTGGGGAAAATGAGCGGACTGGATTTGAATGGAAACTTCGCCGGTCGCAATAAATATGAAATATAGGTTGAGAGGGGCGGGGGGGGGGGTAAAAACTGAGTAACTGGCAGTGGCTGCACTTGATGGAAATGAAAACAAATTGCTCTCGGCTAACGCGAGCGATACTTGTATTTTCATTATTAGGATTTTAAAAACTGGCAAAAAACCTCAGCACCAACGCCGCGCCACTACTTTTCTTATTATTTACTTTCTTTCTTTCTTTCTTTCTTTCTTTCTTTCTTTTTTTGTCTTTAATCGCTCATCGACGTGTTGTCGATGAAATTATTGATTCCCGTGGACGAGTACTTTTTTTCTGTTTTCTTCTTCTTCTTTTTTTTTTTTTGTTTTTTATTCAAGGATCGCTAAAACATTTTGAATTGATAAATCCTCTTGCGATTGTTAATGTCTACTAAATTCACTTTCTTTTTAGAAAGCCTATTGTTTATTGAAATTCATTGAAATTCATTGAAAAATATGGGCCTTAATGTTATTCGGAAACTTTCGATAGCAGGATTCGCAGGAAACGATAATTTGGAATCGGAGGGGAAGGAAGATCGATCCAATGTACTCGAAGTATCTATGACGGATTCTTGTATTATATGATTGCAGATTTCCTTTATTGTACTTTCTTCCGACAATGCATGTATTATACAGTCCTTTAGGCGTTAATGGGACGTAAATTCGAAGCCGTGAAATGCGCCGCGAAAGCTTCGACGAGTCCAATAAAAAAAAATAAAAAAAATTAAAAAATATATATGTATATATATGTATATATATTTTTATTTAGCAATTACGAGGAATGGAGCGATAGAGAGTTAATTAGCGCAGATTGCACAGACTTTGGCAGAGTTTGAAACATTGTTGCCGATCAATAGGATAATAATGGAGTGAGTCGAAAATTATAGGATAGATCGTGCCGCGATTTGCACTTGCACTTGGCCGTATAATTTCAACAATTGGTCGAAACAAAGCCGAGAGCCGATCTTAAGGAGAGATAAGTCCTGTACGGTGGCGTAGGATTGGGGCGACCCGGGGGCGAGGGGGCGGAGAGAGAGGACGGAGCGCAAGATCGTAATCGGCGATTCTTGGGGATCACGATTTATGTGCAGATTACGACATTTGAGTTATAATGGTCAACCGGGTACTAAATCACCGTTAGGTAGCCACCTCGATGCGGCCAGCCATCGACATCCTGCTACTGAAAACGAACGTACGACAATGGGATAAAAATCCCCGGGATCGAGAAGGGTGTTCGATAATCGGGATCGGCTACAACGGACTCGCATCGCGGCCCCGCACACAATGCCGTTCCCCGTCTAACGGCCAATCATTATCTCTGGATGGGCTCTAACTGGGTTAGCGGAGCGTTATGTAGAGTCGCCCGGAGACGTAGCGCGGTCGCCCCCACCTCCGGGGAAAGGTGCCGTTCTCGCTCCGTCCCTCCGCCGAGAGAAAGAGATGGGGCGAATTATGTCTCCTTGAGGACTTGGCTCCTTTGACGTAATTTTCTCCTTACGGTCGTGGGTCGGTGAATTTGGGGGGGGGGGCGGTCACCCGTCACTTTCTACGTCGCGGCCTACGCCGATCCCGCTCTAAGGACTCGCTCAGGAACTCCTTTTACGCCCGGAATTCACCGCTTCGCTCGATTATTTGGTAATTTTACCGCGAACCCGGCTCGTCCCGTCGCTCGTCCATCCCCCCCCTCCCCATCTACTCCTACTTTTCTCCTCCCGCTGTAGGCCGCTCCGCTTCGGCCAAGTGAGATTCGTCTCAATTACGAGACGACCTCCTGTTTAATCACCTCGGAATTGCCGAGGAGGCTCTGCTTTATTTCGCATCTTACAGTCCATACCCTCCCTCCCCTCACCGTACCGCAACAGCCCCGCGCGCTTTAAATAATTACGCTTGTATATAAAAGTCACACGTTTAGCAAATGGCCGCCAATTCATACTCGTTCGAACTTTTTATACCCAAAGAGAGTTTTAACGTTATCTGATTTATAAATAAAAAAAAAATATAAAATAAATAAATAAATAAATAAAAAAAAAAGAAGAAGAAGAATAAGAAGCAAGAAAAATAAAATGAAAAAAAAAGTACGCATGTCAAACATTGACAATTGACTAATAAAATTGCTAAATAATATTCCATTTGCCTGAATAATATCTTAATACTTTCATTTTTCAAGCAAATACGTAATTCACCTCATGCTTTTTTATTTGCCCGATCGATCGTACGCTCGCGAGCACGTTTTATATCACGATTTGAGTTATATTGCTTATTTCATTATTTTTATTATACATTAAGGCCATTACGATTCAACGAAGCAAAAACAATGCTTAAAGTTATTGATCATAAAATATTGCTTTATTTATCCTATAATGCGATTCGAATTATTATAATTGACGTTCCTTTTTTACCTTTAAGTAGAGTTAACTTTATTTTATTTTGATTGCTCCAGTTATTTTTATACATTATCGAGATATAAATTTTATGATATTACATTCTTAAACCAACCGCTCATTTAACTAAGTCCCCCTCGCTCTCCCTTACCTTTGCAAACAACATTAATGTATTATTAAAGATTTTATTGTTGAATCTACGGAGCAATGAGCATTATTACCTCCCTTTCTATGGTTTAGTAAATACTAAATAAATATATCGTTAATGTTATCATATAAAGTAATGCCAGAATCTTATAGCCACGTAATGTCATCGTTGATTGGAGGACGCTGAGAATAAGTATTTTCCAAGCCGATTGTATTAGAAACATGCGAAAATCAACAATTTATAATCATCGAGATAAAAAATCGAATCATTAAGTTATAAAGTGTTAGAGGTAATGTATAAATTTATAATGAAAGTACATAGCGCATGCGAAATTGTATGATATTACATGAGGTAGTGGAAGCATTTGCTCGCAATATACATTACAGAATACGTGTGTACAAGTAAATAAATAATATTACAAGAGTCAGTGGATCAAAAACAGAAAAAATAATATACATATATATTCGCGGCATATTCTAAGAAATATATATATAGTGTACTGTAACGACGGTATAATTTATAAAGCATGGTAATTAGTATTTGATGATTTTATGTTCTGAAAACCATGTATTTATGTTGAATTAGTACATGCTCCGATGGTAATTATACCATTCTCGCAATCGAGTAATCAAATAGTTTATTATATATCGACGGGAAATACATTCTACGTGTTATCGTTAGGAAAAACGAAGTTAAGATGAGATAAGAGAAAGGAGAATAGAAATCGTCCGATATACATTCTAGTCGTACGTACAATGCATCCGAATATACAAACGGATGAAATTTAACAAATCCGCTCTTTTATTATTACGATTTATTATTACTTTATGTCTTAGACATATTCCGACAGCTTATAAACTTCAGGGAATAAATAAATAACGGCTCTTAAATATAAGTTAAAGTTAATAGTTTTTATATAAAAAAAAGAAAAAGAAAAAAGAAAAAAGAAAAAGAAAAAAAAAGAGAATAATAGTAGATAGTGTATATTATTACTTTGGATCATTAAAGTGGTGGTGCAGCAGTAGAATCCTTTATCATTTTGTAGAATGTAATTAAAAAGTTAGAACAATGCTAATACTTATCTGCTTCTTGTTAACTTATTACAATAGTTAAATTCAGTTAACGTAATTGTAATTTCCATTACGAACTTCTGATACCATAATGTATATAATAGTAATTAGAGATCTATAGCTACAATTATTTTTACTTATTTATTTATTTATTTATTTTTAATTAATACTGTCAAATATGGAAAGATAATCGTGTAACATTATCTTATGATATTGTTTGAACTGGGTACGAAATTTGTGCATTACTTAAATTCACGCTAGTTACAGTATTTTGTAATAACGTTAGCAAATTAAGGTCTGGCATTACATGGAGATTACTGCCCATACATTATTTATAAAATATTACCTGTTGCAACTTTGCGAATTCACGTATTTCAGCTTAATATTGAATTTTTCTTTCACTCCGTGAAGAATGAAGAATGTAAATATAGAATCGCGTAAAGAGATACGTATGAAAGCAGCTAATTAAGTGACGAAAAGGGGGTGGGGGGTAATGCGGCGTATAGAAAATGGTGGCACGGAACGAGCCCGTTATAATTTACGAAGGGATACTTATGCGTAAACTCCTCATTATAATTCCATTAATTTTGAGTTTACGAACATGCGCAGCCGTGCAAATATTTTCCCTGTAATAATTATTATTCATTGAATTTCTGTTAACATTTGAAAGTAATTAATAACACTCGGAGTTTTTTTTTTTTTTTTTTTTTTTTTTTTCTAACAAAAAAAGAAACGAAGCTCGTAATTTACGCACGAAACTGTATTTAAAATTGAAAAAAAAAAAAAAAAAAAAAAAAAAAAAAAAATAACAATATCATTATCTGATTGATCATTGATGATTACAGTGATTGAAACGTACGCACGTAGTGTTTGCGTATGCGTACTTATCAGAAGGCTGTATTTATGGAGAAGCCAATTTTCTTATTAAATATCCCGAGACAACGTAATAAAGCTAGTAATAACGCTGCTAGTCATTTTGACGCTCGCTGATCTATACATCATTCGACTTTAGCATTAAATCATGTTGCCGAGCACATGATTGTTTGTTTTCTCGTGTGCGAAGGGGGCGATAAAAAAAAAAAAAAAAAAAAAAAAAAAAAAAAAAAAAAAAGACGATAAAAAAAAAACAGAAAAAGAAAAGGAAAAAAGAAGCGAATTGGTGTTTACGTAAGGACGTAAAGGGGCCGGTAGTTATTGAAAATCATGTATTTGGCGTAAAAAGCAAGGAGGAGGAAGAAAGTGATAGAGCGCACTTCCGATTGATGCTTTAAATATACGCGGAGGCTCGAAAGATAGGAATAACTACAGTGTATCATTTTATGTACGACATCAAGTAGTTACAGCCCTGACCGTTAAACCATTTCAGATAAGAACACGTGCGCATACACTATTATGTATAAAGCTTTATGATGTGCCCATATAACGTCCTCGTTTTTCCTCAACCGTTACGCCCTTCCTCGTGGAGAAAGCCCAAAACGGTTGAATAATAACACGCTGAGCGCACACGTGATCATAATAGACCGTAAAACAATTTCATAAATCACCTACCATATATGCGGAGAGGCGCACATGTAACGATAGAAAGGCCGGGGGGAAAAAAGTCCCAATGACGTTAGAATCAGACTCGGCGTTAATTACGTAGATAGTCGTCAAGGACCGTTTACGTGACTCGTCATATTTTTTGCACTCGTTCGTCAATTACGTATGCCGATGGCCCGGAGTTTAAGCGCTTCCCGCAATTCATCGCCTCACGGATTATTTACGAGGGCTGCCTTTCTCGTGGCCCTACGTTTTAGGTGAAAGTGCCATTGTGTCGCGTACGCGAGTAAGAAGAAGAAAAAGAGTCCACCTCTCAATAGAAAAGTGCGCTCGTCCGAGCTCCCCCTTTCCTTCGGATAATTAATATCCTTAACTCTTCAGCCACGACTGCTCCTTTACGATCCACGGCATTTTTAACCTTAAGCGGATCTATAAATCCTTCTCCTTTCATCTCATCTATTTACGTGTTTACGTTACGCTCGTGTGCGTGTTTTTTTTTTTTTTTTTTTTTTTTTTTTTTCATCCTCTCCGGGAACTTCGAGTCGCTCGGATTTACCGCATCAAGAGTATTTCTATATCTTTCGAGCGATTACTTACTTAAAGTACGAGCAGCCCTCTTACTTTTCTAATACTAACCCAGACTACGTTCTCCAGAGGCTGTTGCAGTTCGCGGGACGAACGAGGACGAATGGGAATATTCTACTCATCGCGACGGATTTTCAATTTTCCTTCGCCGAAGGTTATTTCGGCAAAAGTTCGCAGACGATTTGCAATTACAGGCCTTTACAATTACACCATCTTACGTCCCTACGCTCTGTAATGTCAAGAGGGACGTTTCGTACTTTTAGCACATCTCGTAGAGTGGGAGGGCGGATTGGTGGGTGGGTGGAGGGGGGAGGTGGAGAAGGGAGACAAATTGAGCTCGCGTTATAACGCAAAACAAAAAGAGTAGATAATAAAAAATTAAGAGGTCATTGGACCGATATTGGAGCTCTGTGGAGTATTGGATGGCAGTGGCGAACCTGGAATTGACGCGCTTCTGAGGAATGGGTCGGTTGCACGGATCCTCGAGGTCGCATTGGCTCCGAAGGAAGACTTCGAGGAGGCCCATGAACAACATGAACGAAGGTCCGCCGCATGTCGAGGCCAACGTCGGACCGGCGGTCGACGTCAGCGGGCAATTGCAACTCATCTGGAAAGAAATTTGCCAGCCGTTAAATCAAGGTTTTATTTAATTCACGTTGAGCTCGGTCGGCGAGGGAGTAACGAGTCTCGTTACTCCCCCGTTCGCCGATGAACAGTTTTATAGAATTCGCTAGTTATATTATTAAAGGGATCGGGAAGGTCGGCCTCTGTAAATAAATTATTACGCAAACAACAATAAAAATGTAAGTTTGGAATTGATAGATTCCATGTTTTGTTAATTGTCTTTTGTTGATTTGAATACTTAGTTAATTGCGCTTAATTAATTACAACTTTCCTTGTCATGACGAAGACAGAAAATCGAGAGAATAGAAAAAAAGAAGCGTCGGTTGATGTTTTTATCTCCCATTGCGAGCAGCGACTCTTT
This sequence comes from Ceratosolen fusciceps, assembly GCA_018883505.1. NCBI lineage: Eukaryota > Metazoa > Arthropoda > Insecta > Hymenoptera > Agaonidae > Ceratosolen > Ceratosolen fusciceps. The sequence goes on along the minus strand of RCIC01000006.1, from coordinate 8,565,167 downwards.
CGCTACTTAAGCGCGAAAAGTTTCTTTGAGCGCAAAGGACTATTCAGTTGGTTTAAATGCGCAAAATGTTATGGGAAACGCTGCTTTTGAAAGAAAGATAATGGATGGCCTCCAAGCCGGTTGTCAACCCCAACGACCATCCTCCCTATCACCCCCTCTCCCCTCCCATTCGTATTCCTCCTCGACTCGTCGTTCCGCGTTCCGCGATTCCGCGCTCTTATCGTACGTGGAGTTTCGCGGGCGAGTCGAGCCCTGGTGCACGAGACCGTCCCTTATTCGGTCGCGGCCTCAGTCCCGTGCCGAAGGATCGACGTAAATAGGCGTGCAAAGCGTGCAAAAAAAAAAAAAAAAACGAAAATATGAAGAAAGCAGGAAGGCTGCGGACGAATTGCAGGTAGAATGGCGGTATCCCGGGGAGAGTCATGGCTTGGCGCCGCTCTCGCCGCTCTCGACGCTCTCGACGCTTTCATTAACACTACTCCGTTGCGTCAACAACGTAAACAATGAATTTATAATTAGGCCAGTCTAATAGATCGCTTATTGTGTCGGACTCCACGCCCCCTCCCCTCCCTCCGCCACCTAGAGCTTATCAAATGCAATATTAGCGTTGAAAACAGGTGCGCGGGAGGCCGCAATTAATCATAAGCTTTCGAAAGGAGATTTTGAAAAATGCGCCATTTACATTTCAATGGAATTTCATGGATTTCCTTTACAAATACCATAGAATGAACGCATCGCGATAGCGCTAAATAATAAATCAAGCGCGTGTACTACTGCTGAATAAAAGAAAATATCTTTTATTGGCTTCCCTTAATTATAATAATACTTACATTCTTCTATTTACCATAAAATGCCGTAAGAGTGGTATTTATTTATAATTGCCATGCCCTGGCGCAGTCGTCGTTCATAATTTATGCACAACTTTCTTATTAAAATTTCACTCTAAAACGTATAATGCAGAGAGGGGGAGGGAGCTTTTGAAATATTAGTTTCATAAGTACCGTGTTAATCCATTTTTCATAGGCCTATCTATGCCTACGAGCGCATGATCCTGTATTTAAAAAGCACGAGTGTCGAAAGCCATAACTTTTATTAATGTTTTTTCTTCTTTTTTTCTCTCTCTCTCTCTCTCTCTCTATATATATATATATATATTAGTCGCGCGGGTGAGATGGCATATTTCAAATGCAATTAAGAACAATGTATCGTGAGTAGACTAAATGCTGGATATGTTACACGAATGACTGGATGGATTCTTTTTCTTGTTTCTTTTTTTCCTTTTTCGTTTTCCTTTTTCTTTTTTTTTTTTTTTTTTTAACGATGGAAGACGTCTGACAAGCTTACAACATATTTCTTTCGCATTCGCTCGCGCATCGATAGTGTAAGGCGATACAAATTACAAAACAAATAGAGAAACGATACCTCTCGCCCTACACAGACGCTAAGAAAGCTTAGGAGAAAGTTGTCATTCTTATTCAAATGCCCCTCAAAAACCTCTTAACTTATTCTTTATGTAGATATATATATATATATATATATTATATACGTGCGTGTATGTGCGCGCGTTTGTGACGCGCTCGACGTCTTCGAAATTCTGATCGAATAGTACCTGTAGAATACTTCAAAAAAGAAACAGCATGTTATTTATTTTACATTGTCGGGTATATCGAAATACAAATACGTGCAACTATCCTTGAATAATGACTGCTTTATTTATTTAATGTCTTTCAGCGCCGGAGCGGCGGCGGCGGCGGCGGCGGCGAGAGAAGAAATCCCATTCTACCTGAACAAGCTGTTCGAAGTTTTCGAACCTCGTCTGGCCATTGCCTCGTCTAGTACTTGCCGACAATTCGCTTGGCTGGAAAATATACGATCGGATTTACAGGAATACGCCTGGCCTTTTATATCTCTATTATCGATGAGCTAATACTTTGATTAGCTAATAATGATTTGAATACTCTGTATAGAAATTTAGGCGAAACTTCACTTTGACACGTTTTATACGCAACTCTTGCTTCACTCGGTTCCATAAATTTTCAAAGTAACTTTTTTATACTTTCGTATAAAAATATAAATCATGTATGGTCGTTTTTCTTAAAAAAAAAATAGAAGAAAAAAAGAAAAAAGAGGGTCGGATTTGGCTATAAAATTTTATATTTTAAAAGCACTTTTCTTTAATATATTTTAATTTTAACTTACGACTACTAAGTATTGAAAAATAATGCATTTGTAAGTAACGGAGAGCCGTATAAACGCTCGTTTTTTTTTAATATATCCCTCCGAGATCACGTACTCATATTATTATTGGCACTATAAAATCATGAAATACGTCTTTCCGATATTTTTCATTAGCTAAGAAAAATAGTATTTAACACGAGATGCGCAAATAGACAAGAATTACTTAATTTTTTAGATATTTTCGTTTTTTTTCTTTTTTTCTTTTTTTTTCTATTTTTTGTTCTAAATTTATGATAAGCATGTCGATGACTGTAATTTTAACGAACGAAACTCATAGAAGATAAGATACAAGTGTGAAATTGAATAATAATAATAATAATAATAATAATAGCTGTCATACGTTGATTTGTGCGTGTAGAAACTTCGTTTCTAAAGTCGCGTAAGTTGGCATTCAAATTGCTATCGTTATTTTATGTTGCGTTTTTACGATCATGGTGGTGGTATCAATTTAACGAGGAGACGTTTCCTACCGAATAAATTGAGTTTTCGTCCGATTAAGATATTTTACATGGAAAAAACCGTGCGCATGAATAGGGGAGCCGAGATGCAACGAGAAAAAAGCTTCACGCGAGGAGATCCTGGCGTACAGCCGTGATTATTGGATATTACAAAGCGTCCAAAGTCATTCGATTCGGTTGGGCAACGTAAATTTAAAATAAGCGGATACGCGCTTATCGCTCTTGATTGTCGAGGTTCGCGAGAGCAGCGGCGGATCGATAACTCGGAGTGAAGAGTACCGTGCAGATTATGCATAATCGTATTGAAGTCCTCGGAACGAAACGGGAACGAACCGCAAAGGAAGATGAGACGGCAATAAATAAAAAACAAGGCTCTTTACCCCTCCCGCTACTCCTCCTCCACCCCCCCAATACCCCCAACCTCCCGCTCCGTAGATGGGAGAAAACAATGGGTCAGTTCCGTCCAAGCGTTCTATCGTTGGTCGGAACAGTGTCAAGGCCTCGAACTGTCGATCAGGAATTTTAAGGGAAAATCACGGACGAGTCATCGATCATGGGGGTTAAATTATAGAAAAAAAAAAGTACAAATCAAGCGGTGCCATCTTTCTCCTCTGCCCCCGAGTCCATGCATTCCACGTATTTGCCAGCAAAAACGTTCCCCGCTTGTAAGCGGATCTTTTGAAAGATTTGAAATTCGGAGCCTCGAAAACAATAACAATCTATAATTTTAGGAAATCCCAATTTAGGAAATTAAGGAAGTCGGCGACGAGGCTCGAAAAACTATTTTTGTCCTTGTTAATTTGATATAATGGGATCGTTTACGCATTAACTCGTAGCCGGCCATGTCCATTCGATCGGCACTCGCTATTTTCGACGCGATCGATCAAATCCATCGCTACGTAAGCAAGAATTTATTAAATTACGAGGCATTTGATACAAAGTTTCGAAACATTTAATTACTGCATATTTTTATGGACGAATGTCCGTGGGCTCGTTGTCTCTGTCTGTTTACTCGCTCGTTAAAATACAATCTTTTGTACACGGACGTCTGTGTGCAAGCGCGCGCGTGCGGGTACGTATATATACGTATATATACGTATATATATATTATATATATATCCCTCTCCTGCATTAGCTCGGAAAAACCTAAGAGAAATTGATACGAGCGGTTATGCTGCCTCTTGATACCGAGCCACTCTCTTTTTCTTCTGCATCGAGACTTATTTTTATTTATTTTTTTTTCCTACGTTATCTGATGGACTGCCAGTGCCTTTCCTGCTATTGCCACAACTTTGTTGAAACGTTCAACGGTTGCATAATTTTCCAACTCTGAATTTACTCGTGGGTGCGAAATAAAAGAAAGAACGAGAAATTAATAAACATGTGAATATTAATGAGCGAAGAAACGCAAAGGAAAGTCGCCGGAAGAACATTTAATAGAGAAAATTCAACTTCAATGACCAACAACAGCAACAACAACAACAACGACGACGACATTGTATTTATTAATGCGGCGTTTTGTTATTGTACTTTTAAACGAATTGTAAGACTTGAAGAGCAGGGAGCATTAGAGTAGCATTGATTCTAAGGCTAAGCGCGGACGTTGTTTCTTAATGTGGATGAACGACTTTGAATGAAAACCAGATTGTCAAATGACGGATTGAACGTTAACGTAATGTCCAATTAGCCCAGGCGTATTTATCCTGCAATTTTAACCTAAGTATATCTCCGCGCTCGGGCATTAATTAATTAATTACGTTTTCAATTGGCTTAATAACCGAGAGGGGGAGGGGGGAGAGAATTAGCGATTAAATCGGCAATAGGCTTAATCAAAATTGCTGGCTGACACATCTTGATTTATTATAGCGGCTCCAAGTCGCGGAAAATCCGCGAATCACTTTACGAGCTCAAGGAATAGCTAGCTCTAATGAGGCATTAGTCCAGAATGCCCGAATTCCCGAATTCCCGAATACCTTGTCCTTTCTTACTTTTTTTTTTTGTAGAAGCATTCGGTAGAGCGAGCAGAGTGGCCTTGGGTCAAGTAGGGAGTCGAGGCCGGAACAAGGGCCGGAAGATTATTGGGCAGGGAAGAGGGAAGAACAATCAGCCCGTAATAATAATAATAAATAAATAAATAAATAAATAAATAAATAAGAAAAAGAAAAAGAAAAAGAAAAGAAAAAAGAAGCGTTCGGCAATGCCGGTCCCGAATAACAAGATTTGCGAAGTCATTTGATCCTGCGACAGCTATTAATATTGTTTGCCGCAGCATACGTACGCGTACGGGATCTAAAATTTTCGATCCTCGCCCTCCCGCCGTCATCCCACCACCCGTGCACTCGTCTTGGTATTACTTGGCGGCATACATGGTCGGCGGGAGGACGTCGTAGCACGAACAGGCGCTGGAAAAAATTTCCCGGCCATATAGCCGGCCACTCGCTCCTTCCAGAGAAGCTTTTCACGGCTCCCTGGCGCCGCGTGCTCCGCGTTAATCGGCTTTCTAACGCAGCGCAAGAGCCTCGCCCGAGTCTTGCGGGGCCCCGCAAAGCTTGCGCAACATTTTTACAAGCCGACTCCTTTCCAACTTCCTAGATCGGCCGCACGCAGCCAGGTATTCCGCGCGGCCCGGAAAAATTTTCGGTCTCTACGACGATCTCCGCGATCTCTGCTCCCCCTACTCAGACCCCCGGCCTCCCTCCTTCCATCCTTACCCAGCACCGCGCACCGCTGACCCCTCCCACCCATCCTCCTCCCACCTCCCCATCCTCCACCTCCCCATCCTCCGTCAACTTGTTTATGTCGAATGGCCGTGAATGTACGAGGCTCGGCGGCCACGATTCCCTACCGATTTCTTACGTAAAGCTACAATTATAACAATCTACTTACGCTACTTAAGATTAAGGCATTAAAACGTGCCCTGACTTTTCTTTTCATTTTTTACCCCCCCCCCCTCCCCCCTTTCCTTTTTACGTAATAAATAATACTCATTACGTGCGTTAGATGCCCCGATTTCGCATCCCCGCCTACTCCCGGACATTTCGTACTCCTTACTCGCACGTGAGATCCAATGATCCTCTAGGCGCTCGATGTCATACGAACGGCATCTTCAGTTCATTTTAGGCCTTTTCCCGTACCTGGCGCGCACTCATACGCTCCCGGGCGAAACAATAACAATTATTATGGCCTTTAAAATAACTGTCCGCCAATAAGTACGCGAGTATAAATTGTCTTTTTAACTAAATCGCACGCACACCAGCGACTTTTACGCCCTACGGATTATAAAAATAGATTCATTTTTTTAAACTACGCGCCGCTTTATGCGGGCGATCAATATTAATTACTTCTTATTCCCGTAATAAGAATGACCTGCATTTACCTTCAGACAATTCGGAAACGCTTGTCTCGCTATTCACGAGTATTTCTACTTACCGGACGATCACACACGCACAGCATGCACATTATTTATCTTTACTTACTCAATTTTCATATATTATCATGAAATTTTCTTTAATAATTCCTTCGTCCCCTCTACTTTGAAGATTAATCTTTTTTCTTTTTTTTTTTCAACCTTCTCGCTCTTGCGTGTATTTCTCTAAAAAGATAAGTAAATCAATATCGGGGGGTCGTTACGGGCATTTTGAATAAATATTTTTCGTCACTAACGAGCCTCAGAAATCTGGCATTCGTACGACATTCTATTTTAATGAATTTCATTCTATTAATGAAAGCGGCGACGCATTCATAAATCATGAAAGCACGAGGAAGATGCAGGAAAATACGACTTTTACGTGTCATTGCACTTTTCGCAATCTGTTAAGTACCGTCCCATTTTACTTATCGCTGTAAATAATCTAATCACATCAGCTTACCTCGACATTTTTATATTCGATCGAGAATTTTAGAAAACCTTTGTTATATAATGTATTAATAGAATTTTTCTGAAAATAAGGAAAATACTAAGTATTTCATAAGTCGCAGAAAGCTTTTAAACTGAAATTTCAGGTAAAGATCGCGATGCCGACAATACCATTCATCCTCTGATCTATATTTATTTTAATACCATTGCGTCATGTTTATTCATTAGTGCGAAAAACGCTGAAACCTTAGTAAACATTAGAAACATTACAGCGCTTGATTATAAATTGGATTTCAACTTACCCACTTGGAATGATGTTAATTTATAATTTCATTCCTTGATTAATACGTAAGAATAATTTTATAGACGTTGCAAAATAATCTTACTCCTTGAGCATACTGTAATTCGATAAATCTAAATTTCATAGCATCATTTGCAGTTTTCGTTATAAACTACTACTTTTTTTCTTTTTTCTTTTTTTTCTTTTTTTTGAGGGAGAGAGAGAGAGAGAGCGAGAGAGAGAATTAAAAAAAAAGTAAGAAAAGAAAACGTTATCGTAAATTAGTCAACGTCGACATGTGATTCCCTTGCTTTTTAACTTTTCGTAAAATTGAATTGTATTGATCGGCAATGAGAAAGAGAAAATTATTTCTATACGGATAAGTGCAGTAGCAATATTCCTTACGGATAAATAGTTGATTTCGCTATCGTATAACGAAATTCTTTAAGTACGTCTCAGGGATATTCTATTTATAAATATTATTTATAAGTCGAATGCCTGAGATTCATTTACCGAATCTAATAAATCGTTAGTACTCGATGGAGTATATTGCCGATTCCGACTTCCATAGAAGTAGTTGAGATTATTAATTATTCATTCGGGAAGGTTAAAGCGTTATTATATATATATATATATATATAGACCGCGGGAAGAGAATCATTGGGTAAAAGTCAGTTTTTTCCTTCCCGAAGACGATCGCAGGACACGATAATAAAAGTCGAAGCCAACTTTCGTAAAAGTTTGATTAAAGGCTCAATAATAAAAAGACGGCCGATCGCCCAGAGAAATAAGTGTCAAGTTTGTGATCGATCACTCATAAAACTGAGGAATCGAGCTCTTCCCTTTCCTCATCTCCTCTCTCTCACACACACACACACGCAGACACTCTCTATCTCTATCTCTATCTCCTCTCTAATTCTATCGATCTCCGAGTGACTCATACTCAAAGGCACGAGCGACGATCCGATCGATGAACTCCACGGATAATAACAATCGCAATTGTTGTTATTATTGTTATTATTATTATCATCATCATCATCATCATCATCATCATCATCAGATATCTTGGAGCGAGGAGCCACCCGCTCTATTCGAATTGTAACCCTCTCCCCTCCCGGGAAGATCCCCATTAATGATTCAACGCCGTAAGAGCGCAGAGCCATTTTCGCAATTACGTATGCATGTAAATATATACCATTGTCTCTAGTTTTTGCGGTGTCGAGCGAGGCGCGAGACTTGGGCTCATTTTATTGCTCATCGCTCCTGCTTTCCGTAAGAATTAAATTTCATTCGCGATTCGCAATGCGGTTGCCGCGAATTTTGCATTTCCAAGAAGAAAATTAAGCGACGCGTACAAGTCGTAATGGAGGAAACGTTTTACAAACGTTTTTGCCCTTCACCCCTGCGCCTCTAATATTTTTTCAATTCATTCGATTGCTCGATTAAGCCGCGCCTTTTTAAACGAGTACGTAAATGAAGGGAGATTCCTTTTTTCTTTTTTCTTTTTTTTTTGCGTTCTTATTACGTTTGAAGTATTGATCGAACCGATAAGCATTGGATGAGATTTAAACGAAAACGTAGAACGCGATTGTTGTTGTGAAACTCCAAGGCTTCCAACATAATTTTACGAAAAACGCTAAGGTTTTAAATGATCGTAATGAAGTACCTTAAAATGGGAGACCAATGCGATTACTAAAGTAATTCTATTACATTTGCAACTCTTTCTTCAACATAGTCAGTCAGTCTTATGAAATTTATGGTAATATTAATGCCTGACTACATACGCATATTTATGCAAGAAGATATTAACTGTAATGAGAGTATTTTCTATACATTGTATCCACGAGCCTTTGATAATTATGTTATCCATGATAATTGCACTTTAAAGGAAAAAATATTTTTACACCAGGTTAGTCAACTGTTTTTTTCTCATTTATAATTTTCGTTCTTTTTTTTTTCTTTCTTCTATTTAATAGACACACATTAATGATCACAGTTTCATTTTTACTTATCTCCTATCCCTCAACGTTCATTAATATTACTAGGATTTTAATTTTTAAGGCATTTTATGTTTACTGGCAATATAACTAAAGTATATTTCATGAAGCTGATGGGCTATTATTTTTTTTTTTTTTTTTTTTTGATAATGTATTGATAATATTTTGGAATACGTATTTTTAAGTAAATTACTTGGCTTATTCAAAAAAACATGCAATAACTTTTATGAATAGATTTTTTTATTGCGTCTTACAGACTTATGGTATCAGATAGTTAATAAAATTTATTAAATACTCAGTACTTTAAATTTAAATGCATTTTATTCCGTATTAATTAACGTGAGCTGAATCCCATTAATATTATATTATAATTATCTTCAAATAGTATGTAGGTTCGAGTTTTATGCAATAATCACGCGTAAAATTTATTTTCGCTTCATCCTATAATTTTTTCCTTCCACTATTTGTTTTTCAAACTTTCCATCCTGAAGCGCGTGAGAAAAATTACATTTTAACGCTTTTATATTTTAAAATGTAACGTAATGTAGTTTTTCTAACTTCATTATTTATTTTAGTTTTAGGAACTATAAACACGCAGGGATTTAATTAAAGTTTTAAAAAAGAGTATTTCTTACAGCTTAAAAGAAGCTTGTTACTGAAAAATAATTTTTTCATTTTAGAGCTTCATTTTTCTTTTGTGATTGTTAACGTTTTATATTTACATGTGTAAAACTGTGGTTATTTCGCTGCAAGTTCGCATATATTTTTATGGATACGATTTTAATGCAATCCCAGTGCATAAACTTTAACATTACCTCGAAGTGGCAAATACAAAGTAGACTTTGCAAAAATATATTGAATTCGAGGGCATGTAAAAATAAGAGTAAATACTTAATGATCAATAATCATATGAATATAAGTATTGAAAGTAAATTTTGTGTAGAATATTTTATAATCTATTATTACATTCAAGGCAATTTATTTATCGAATCTTAATATTAAACTTAATTTGAATTTTAATGACCTTTTAATGTTATCATTACGTTCAATAAATGAACGTGTTAATTACGCGCAAATACATTCATATTGGGGACAAATGTAGGAAATAAATTATTTAAAATTAAAATGTAGATCATTGCATTTTAAACAATTTCTGGTTAAATATAGAATTATAATTCATTTCGGAAAATTATTTTCTACATTTATAGGCCAGTAAAATGTTTAGAGTTTAGCTTATTGTGACTTAAATTTTACTATTCATAAAAGTAACAGTTTTTTAAAAGGTTATTACACTGAAGTTTCAGCATATTTCAAATTCCAGCTTACTTCGAACATACTATTTTTATTGAATTTTAACCGACCGGCATTATTTACTTTTATGTAAGTTAAATAATAAAGATTTATCCATCGGGTTGGAATTCATCGAATATTCCGATCTTACCTCTTAAGCTTTAGACGTTAACGTTAAATTGTAATTCGCGTATTAAAAATTAGCATCACGGCTTTACGTAAATAAATAATATCCCCCCAGCAGATTATGCACTGCAGAATATTCATGAAAGGTTCATTACTTTATTAATATTAATAATTTTGTATAAAACACACCTATGATTATCACATAACTCGTTCTTTGTTACAGAATAATTTTTAGTGTCAGGACTTCCATGTTATTACTTAATTTGAATTTACGTAGGAAATAATAAACTGGTATAAATTAAAATAAGAATTTAAATATTATTACTAAAATAATAACTTTGCTCGTGTACGATAATTTGTTTAAAAAAAAAAAAAAAAAAAATTGACCCAAGTAAATTATGCAATTATTATTGAAAATTTATAAAAGTCTACGATCTAGAATATCATAGACAAAAGATTAACGTTCGATTAACCACTTCGACTAGGTATAACGTAATTATATATTATATTATTTCTAAGGGACGACCAATGTGATTGGCTCGCTTATCCTGCACGTAATATATGTAAAACTAAAGCTTTTATCTTGCAGGCTGTTATTTCGGATAAAAGAACCATTAAAAGAAACATTGAATAAATAATAATTTTACGGATGCGCTGCAATTTCAGTTCATGTAACTTAAGTGCAAGAGGGCTTCGCTACGAAATGCAAGACCCCGATCGGAAGATATAAACTATAGCTTCGGCGCACGCAAATTATTTCTCAGCAGCAACATGAAAGTGCATAAAACGCATTAAAAGTATTGTAGTAATAAATAGATCATTAAATAACACAAAAGAAAGTAAACTTCTCGGTAATATGCATTATGCACTAGTGCTTCTCGTATTACACAATTATGAATTGAGTTAGCAGTGGAACGTACAAAAAAAAAAAAAAAAAAAAAAAAAAAAAAAAAAAAAAAAAAAAAAACAGGAAAAAAACAAAAAAGAAAAAGTTAAGAAGTATAATTTCATTCTGTTAATTAGTGTTTCAAGCGAATGGGGGAAACGATTATTTTCATCTGCTCATGGTACACAAGAGCTATGCATGTAAACACGCACGCGCGCACGCGCGCGCATATGTACTTCTCCGCTTTTTATCGGACAACGCACAATAGAAACTTGCGTGCGAGTCAGTAGAATTACGAGTAGATGCGCTCTCGCGGAGATGAGCTCCGTATAAAAGATTATCGAACTTGTAAATGAAAGGTCATTGCTTATGAAGCTTAATAACGCAGGGCTTTGTTGGCCGTACGCAAGCAAGAGCATTATCTCCATCACAAGCTCATTATCCGTGTAAATTATTAAACGCGCAACATAATTTCTGGATGATCGATCGGGACGGAAATCCAGCCAACCTGGAACTAAAATAACAAATTATTGCTTAGCTAAAAATACGGCCAATGCAATTAAATTAATGTCGTTCGTGTTGAACACTTAGCGACGTTCGAGATTTTCCTTCCCCATTTTCCTAGTCGTCCTTTCAAAGCAAAAAATAGATCTCTGCTTAGCCAACGTCTCATTCTAATCCCTTAATTTACTCCATTAACAATAACCTTCATTACTTCATGCTTATTTTATAAATGTAACTTTGTAACGATTAACTTTGTCAAAGCGACCTGTCCTGGACATTAAATGCTTTAACCATTGACTTCTTCTTTGTCTACTTCGTCTACTTCGTCTACTTCTTCTTCTTTCTCTTCTAGCCGCTACTAAACAACAGCAGGCTATGCTTTTAAAGCTATTGCGCTTGCGCGATGGATTTCTCTTCTTTTCAAAAGGGACGCTTAAAAATTATATTATAAGCAAGATCGAAAATAAATTAACCAGGCGCCCAGCGAGATGATTTAAATAATAAAATGCTCGTTAAAAATGTTTCATTAGAAATGAAAACCCTTAGCGATACGAGGGACAATATATTTTATATATATGCACAGGGACGCATTGTGTCCCGCAAGTATAATAGGCCATAAGAAAAGTGACGTTTTATTTGTCAGGAAGCCGCTACGAGAGTGAGGTAAAAGGTAGATATCGGCACTATCTTGCATACGACATCCTTTCCTTAATGGCCCGTATTATATTCCGCATCGGCTCTAACTCTCCCGACACTTACTTCACTTCCACGGACCATAATTATGATTCTTAATACCCAATGACGTATCGTTTTTCCTTCTCCCCTCGATACTCACGCTCATAGCAGCGTACAAACAATGCCGAAAGATCAAAGCTTCTTTATTTGATTCCGTTAATGATAATTAGGGCAAACAAAAAAAGATCTTGTCGCGTTGCGAATCCCCCCCCCCTCCACCTCTCTCTCTCTCTGTCTCTGCGTACTTTATACGGCTTTTTATAATGAAGAAGGTTTGATAATTTTAAGACGAATAATTTGGAGAGCGCCTGGCTTGTGTATGAGACCTCTTTCAAAGGATGCATTATTTTGGCGCGGCGATAATTACATAAGCCTTATATAATCTGGGAGACGAGGAGAAAAAGAGGTTATCTATGTAGGGGTCAATTTTAACTTGGGCTGAAAGTAAAGAGCATTTTGAAATCTTGGAGCGTTGCTCTATCAATCTCGGAGCTGCAAATAGGGCGCAGGAAATCCATTGCACAATGCCAAGAGCTGATTTTTCACAATCGAGTAAATAAATGAGCTGGAATTGTCCGACATACAGGAGACATTGCAAGCATATTCGATTACGAAGCGGGCCCGAAAGGTTTAAAAGGCCTTTGAGATAAGACCCGGAAGCCAAGCCTTTGGCCTTCCGAGTAAAAGTTTTCGCTGACGGGGGTCGGGGCACGGGCGGAGGAGGATCGGACGTTGATCATCTCGAGCCAGGAACCCATTACCAGAGCGGCTTCCTTATTTTTCGAGCCGTCCTCTGGGACGATCCAGGCTCGGATGGCAAACGAAACAAAAACACAGAGACGGCGAGAGAGAGAGATGGAGAGAGAGGGGGGGGAGAGAAGGCCTGGCCAGACGGTCCTCCGGAATCCGCATTAATTGCACCTAATTATATGGCTCGAATATAATTGCTGGGCGACGGTAAGAGACTTTTTCCGAAGGCTCGGTACGCTCTCGCGCGTGCTCCATTACGTCCAAGTGCGAGAGAGCGTTGGAGAGATAAAAAGGAAAAAAGAAAGAAGAAAAAAGGGAGCCCGTTACCGCTGGCACTTTTAACGCAGGTTGGGTAACGAGCGTAACGAGAGTGGCACGCGAGACTTCGCACTGGCGTTTTCTAATTTTCCTTCTCCGACGAGAGCGTCGTGCCTTTATCCTTACCTCTCCGCCCCACCGCCGACACCGCCGCCACCTCCCGCCCCCGACACCTCCCGCAATCACCCCTCCTGCCTCGTCTTCTTTCTAATGATTTTCTAATGAGAAAGGCCGAGGACGGGATGACGGGCCCAGGGATCGGCCTAATAATTCGACCTCCCCCTCATCCCCCCATCCACCCCACCTAGAAAAGGTCTTCCGCTGCTCGCCGTCCCTCTCCGTTGATTAGATTTTCGTCCATTCTCATGCCGAGCTGCGTGTTTTGTTTGCGATTTCGGTTTTGCAACGGAATGTGGAAACTTATCGCGTAAGACCGACCCTTAGAAAAAAGGTCCGGCAGACCGCTATTACCTCCCCCCCCCCCGATCCACCTGCCCCGTACTCTTATTTGGAGATGGAGTATTATTTTGGAATTCGCAATATGTTCCCTCGGCGAAGGATTTCGCCGGATTCTATAAAGTCCATTATCCATGAAAATGTTGCGGTTAAACATATTTGGCCAAAGACATTTGCCTCGCTCACTTGGCCTTTATGCATTACGTAATCATACATTATTTCAGCTCTTATGTGACCAGAATTTAAGCATATTATTTAATTGAGAATGATATTTAATTGCGGATCTAGAGATCCCAGAAATGTTATTTATTTTCTTCTTTTTTTTTTTTTTTTTGTTTCTTCTCTTTACCTTTTAATTCCTTAACGCTTATTCATACAATTCGTGCCTAAATTGCCGCGCGTAATAGGATTGCCATAATAGTCGTGCAGCCGTGTAAATCATTTGAAGGTGAAGAGATACACGTACAAGAGTTTGAAGAAGGACGCGGCTTTTATACGCAGAGCGTTTAATTATTGATTAGAATATTTCGTCGATAGAATTGCTTAATAAATGATAGATTGCTTTTTGAACTATTTGAAACTGCCAAGATTTGTATGGAGCTCGAAACTTAGGGGTGGGGGGTGGGGGACAAGCTTTTAATATAATCAATATGCAAATATTTCATGAATTCGGTGACGTGTAAAGGACTTGGAATAATGCTCCGTAGCCCCGTAGCTTCGTAACTTGAGTGATGTTTTAATGGCTACACGTTGCCAGGATTAATAACAAAACGTCACGAATTTAGGCCGAGCATTAACTTTTACTTTTTATCTGCGATCCAGATATTTTATCTTTCACCCGACGAATGACCAATAAAACAAACAAATCCAACAAATACATAGAAATACGTAACGTATTCGTATAAAGCAATTAGAGCCGAGTTAACGAACTCCTTGTCCTTGTAATAATATGTATTTTTTCATCGGCATTGTCTCGCGTATTGTCTCGGCGTTCGACAATTCGCTAAGTAGAAATTCTCATCAATTAGCTACATTGATCTGACATTTAATTCTCCTGAAAGAATGTTAAAACGATCGTAAATATTCGTTAGATGCGGCACGTCCACGAATTCCCCGATTCATCCTAATTCTCGCTATATAATAGCAATAATTTTAATATTATACATTGAATTTTTACCCCCCCCCCCACCTTCCCGCCCCTCCCCCCCATTTGTCCCGGTAATATTTTTATTTCGTAGGCGTTCGGCGAAACCGATAAGACTGGAAACTGCAATTAATCCCTACTTAATTTCGTAAAATTAACGTGCTCGGCTCTCTAGTGAATAATTACCGTGATTACATTCCATAACATTTCATTAGCTTAGTTACATCTGTACGAAGCGCGAGCGAGACTTAATTGTCGTTATACGAGGACGACAAAGTCAAGAGGACGTCCGTCCATCGCAAGATACAAGTAATAATGTACGAAGCCGTTTACGCGTTTCCGTCGCTATGCTGTAATGAAATATTTACGCAAATCTTTTAACGTGAAGAACTCTACGAATGCGTTACCTAGATCCTGCCTATGTAATTAGCATGAAACCCGAAACGACATGCGGGATCGTCGTCTATCGATATAATACATTTTTTTTTGTTTTGTTTTTGTTTTTGTTTTTAATAATTTATTACAATAATAACGGGGCAGATAGAATTATAAATACGACGATATGTGGTATTACGGGTTATCGGGGTTATTGGGATTATCCGTAGATCGATTTGGCTTTGAACGGATGCCGCGAACGTAATATGCACGTATGCGAGACGTATGGGATAAGTTTATTGTCGATTGCAAGGAGTTGCTCGAAACCGCTAAAACTACATGCCGACGACGCATACGTAAAATGATTTTCCAACCGTGTCGCACGATACGCCACGAATAACTCCTACGCCGAATCGCGTGTTTACGAGCTGCCTTAGTGACCCCCCTCCCCTCCCCTCCCCTCCCCACCGCCCCTACCGCACGCCCGGATCCTCGTATCGCTCAATTACGTTACGCTTACAATCGTCTGTATCGTCTGGATTTCCCATCCGCTGATGAAAGATTATCCCCGAGATGCGGCCTTTGGCAATAACGGGGAAGGCGATGCCCCTTTCGGTAATAATTATTTTGGCAATTGGGCCTCCACTCGAGTCGCGGCGCTCCTCCTACGCTCCGCTTTATACAACGCCGGGGCCTCTTCTCCTCACTCGAGTCCTTTCACCTCGAGAGCGATGACGCTGGCAGTCTCGGTCCGCTTCCCGCGGCGCCACGCGCCCGCGATATCCGCCTCCCTCCTCCGTCGCCGCCCGCGCCCGCGCCTCCGCATCCTTATCCACGATCGCGCCTATCCCCCCCCTCCATCCCTGCCCCTCCATAACCGGCCCCGCACGCGCGATCGCGTTTCCCATCAAAGATCTTCAAATGGACTCGAGTGATCGCCAGTGATCGGCCACGCTTTTCTTCTACTCTAATCGATCGCCCCCTCTCATCCTCGGCGACGGGTCCCTGCCGAGTACGAGCTAGAGCGCGAGGGGACGACAGGCTCGTCTCCGAGCGATTCGTGCCGAGCGTCGGCTCGATAGGCGTCGGCGGTAACGAAAAGGAAGAGGAAAAAAGAAACGCGTGGCTGGAAAGCGACAGATTTCACTACTGTAAATTTAAAACTCATTTATTATGTTTGTAAACCATATTATATCGTCACGGTCCCGAGGACTTGCGTTTACACTTATCGCCATTACGTAGCCAGTATTGGTAACTTTATTACCTACGAGCCACATTAATGCTTAATGAAAAAGGTAAGAATAAAAAAAAAAAAAAAAAAAAAAAATACGACCTGCGATATAACGCATTTATCTCGCGCGTATTAATTCGTCTATCGGCTTTTCACATGGCATTAGTCGACGGGCCGTAAGCAAATATGACCATGAAATATCGGCGAGCGTTGAAGAATTATTACGGCCGGATTAAGCAAAGGCTATTGGCGAATGAAAAGAGCCGAGCCGCTACGAATTAATATTATTTTACTATCTAATTTGCCGTTAAAATTCAAGCGCGGCCTTCTACGTATTCAAGCGCATCGGACGAGATCGCGACCCGAGCGATCTCAGAAATTACTGTCTATCTCAATTTTAGATATTTTTCTCGGCCTCCTTTATCGGCCGAGCGAAAAAACGGCTCTGTGATTAATATATAAATATCCGAAGATCCGACAGATCCGAACAATGCGATCCTTCGCTCAATACTTTATTCTATTCCCTCAAATCATTAAGTAATCATAAACATAATGTTAATGTCAATGTTCCTCTTTATAATTGTCGGATTTCAATTGTTCGGCGTAACGTCCATCTTATTAAATATCAAATCGCGCCGTCGACTTTTTAATATTATAATTTTACCAATAACGTTATAATTTCACATGGCTTCGTGTTCGTGGCTTTTCAAAGCCTACAAGTATTCCATGGTAGCGTTTTCGAATACGTCGGATAATATCGCTTAATGGAGCGAATAATAATGTATTTGTAAATAAAATATCGTATATCAGCATCGTTAGCCGCGCAATTAATTGCACAATCGATGATACTATTTATTTTAAAAATATGTTCCGTTAATCGAGGCATTACTTATACATTTGTTTATATAATTATATGCCTCCATAATGATCGAGAGCTCCGCGCACGTGTAGAATACATTAGCAACGGAAGCTCCAAAGCTAACATTTATTATTAATAATCGTAAAATCGTAATGAGGGGAAGTTAAAAACAATATTATTTAATACGAGTTAGCAATAAACGAGAGCCAGCGCTCGGGCGTAATGATTTTCAAGATCGGCCGTGGAATAATAATATTTGCTTTGCATAGATTGTATTTATTTTCCACTCGGAGGATTATTGAAAATATTTTTCCTCCCCCATACCGACTACTGACTCACTGGCCCATTGAATGTGCACTGTATGCCGGCGATGCCGCTCAATGCATTTTCGTATTATCCGTAATAAGAATTAATCAATGATAAGCGAAAGCACTGTAAAGCACAATACGCTATAGGAGTGCGGGAAAAATTCTAAGAGCGCACATTGTGTACGAGCGGCAAAAAATATTTCACGGATGTTCGATCGGATCGGAACTCGTGAATTAAATGCCTCATATATCTTACATTACTATAAAGGTAGACTCCAACATTAACTTTTAAATATACTAACTTTTTCGACTCAAATTATTATCTTATTGAAGGCAGGTATTGAAGACAAAGATTTTTCTATTAAAAAACAATTAGAGTTAATTCAATAAGATCTCATCTATGGAGTTACAAATTAAAGTACAGATGATGCTAATTAGCATTAACATTAATGTGGTATTGTCGGTAAGATTGGCATTCGATAGGAAACACATGCGTTCATTGAAATATAAATGTTCGTCAATTCGATTAGCAAAATGTTTAATGTACGAAATAATTGAGCAATTCAAATGTATAATATATTATTTGCATTTATCCAGTGCCTCCAGTATTTCATATATTCATTGTACAACGAGTCGCATTGTGTCGATACGCGCCATATTCTCAAGTATTTGGTACTTATACATTCAAAGAATTATTTTTCAAGTTCATGAAATATCGCGTCGATAATATTTTACTCGGAATTTCTCTACCCCTTTAAAGAACACCCTCAACACCCTCGTCGTACCATTTGCCTCTTTTATTTAATTCACATTATCTGTACCTAACGTTTTTTTTTTTTTTTTTTTTTCAAACAGTTCGAACGTTCAGAATAATTAACGAATTAACTTTAAAGCTTTAAAATACTTGTTAGATTTCAAACAAAAAAATTAAACGAACTTCTTAAGGAACGTTCACTTTCACAAAGGAGGCCTTGCCCGCAACTAATACATACAAATATTGGTGGATTTTGACGGATATTCACATTAAGCTGTCATTTTAGCCGTTTAAATATATCAAAATATATTTTTGGATTTCAATTACGTTTCACCGGCTTCATATCCTATGCCTCTAAATCCAATGGACTTATTTATTGCTTGTAAGGACTATCCCTCTCATAGTTTTACTTACTTATTGAATATTGAATGATCGACGAAAGTTTCTTCCTTCGAGGGAGATGAATACAAAAAAAAAAAAAAAAAAAAAAAATAATATAAAAAGCAATTCGTCGAATAAAATCGTTTAATTAACCATCAGAATTTGTTGTTTTCGCGATTGTTAATGACGGTATTACAAGGCAAAGGGAGGAAGCCAATCCGAATTACAACGTCAAGTAAAATATAATTAAGCAGACCTTATTACGGCTTATATTTATCGGTCGCGAGTAAATGAGGCGCCGCCGACGTCGCCGCCCGAAAACTTTTCTCATTTCTCTCTCTCTCTCTCTCTCTCTCTATATATATATATATATACGTATATATTTACGTAAAATATCACGTATCCGGTAATTTCGGATGCACAGTCGGATTATCAGTCTCGTAGTAAAGTTTGAAAAAGATTTTGCCATACATCATCGAGTTTCCAATTAAATTTTGCAGCCCTGGCCGTGATAGGTTATCACAAGTATTCGTGTCATTCGGTACCGTCGGCTCTTCAACAATTTACATATCTTTCACAATCATTCCTTGTTTTTGCTTTTTTTTTTTTTTTTTCCTCAAGCAAGCTCACCACCAGCCCTTGTATTCCCCCGACCTCTAAAATTTCCTCTATTCTTAATAAAAGGATAATTTAATTTCAAATGCCTTCGGCGTTAGAAACGTATATTCCGTGATTTATCACGTACGATGTTCAACAATTTGCTGCAGGCGCAATCTTGTACAATAACCATAACAACAACAATGAAAATAATGGTAATAATAAATAATAATAACAACGGCAGTGGTAATAATAATAGTAATAATAATAGTAGTAGTAGTAGTAGTAATGGTAAGGCGAGGTTCATTTGTTGATATATAATAAAAGGTAATTGCTTTTATTTATAACCGGGCAGATATAGAAATATTAATGGCTTACATGTGAAATTCTAAACCTTTATTATTTGTGTACAATGGTAATTAAATCAAAATAGCAAGTCTCTGGGTAATATTAATTTATTATCCTTTCTAATTAAATGTAAATATACGTAAAACAAAGGCTTATGATTGATTGCCAAAAAAAAAAAAAAAAAAATCAAAGGAATGTAATCGTATAGAGAATAATGAATCCCGCTTAGGTGCAAGGAAAGTAAATTCAGGTATCGGAGCAATGAAAATAAGTTTTGGCTCGTCCTGGCCAAACATTTTGGCCTTCCAATATTATAAAGCGTTAATACGCGAAAAATAAAAAATATGTACAAGGTCCGCTTACATAGATTATAAGGTTAGATATTAAAATAATAAGCAGTGACAGATCGTAGATTATGCATTGGCTCGAGGAGCTTGAGCAACTGGCAATTATTTAAAACGAAGGAAGGGAATCACGTAGAAAATAGCAGGACAATTAGAGTCTCGTATGTCTGTGCTTGTGGTGCGGCGTAAAACGAGGTCGATGAAGTAAATAGACAAGAATACCTTGTTAAATGGAATTTCGGCGAGGCGAGGATGCACGTAGCCAAGGAAATTTGAAATAAATGTGGTTAGTATGCCGTGCTGGTGCTGGTGGTGGTGGTGGTGGTGGTGGAGGAGGTGGAGGAGGTGGTGGAGGAGGAGGATGAGGAGAGAATTTGTTTGACAGGGCCGTGGCTACGGTTTCGCTTAAAAATGTATCTATTTCTTTTGAGCGATATGATTAACATGCGGTTTGCGTTGGCTGAAAACGTATTTTCTGGGTTCAACGGCTTTTGAGGAACGTTCGATCTTAATTCCCTGAGCTCGTGGAGCCCGCCGGCGATCGGGGGCCAATGAAAAATAAGCGGAGGACGAACGCGAACACGAACAAAGAAATACTTGATAAGCAGAGCAGAAAAGATGAAAATCGGGACGAATAACGACGCGCGGACGATTCGACGAGTAGGCTAATCGAACGGGCCGCGTGTGAGCCGGCGAAGATTTATCTCCGGCTGCGATAGAGCAAAACTGATAGAAAAGCGGAAAACCCATCAGGGAGATCTAACTAAATGGCAAAGCCCCTATTCTCCCTCATTTAAATGTCATTGGCGTTGTATCAGTCGAAGGTGATAAATATTTAGCCAATATAACTAACCATATTATTCAGCGAAATTCTTTTTTTTTAATAAACAACTCTTTACATTGCGGCTCGGTATATCTCAGTTGTAATAACGGTTAATTTACTCCCCCTCCCCAGCCCGCCGCATTCTATTGTGCTTAAATGCCAATAAACCTTGGTCGTATTATAATAAAATATTTTTCGACTACGTAAATGATTTAATGCGACGGACGGTACAGTGGATTTCAAATAATAAATAGAATGTAGCGACATGTTTGGCAAATTATGTTTCTCTCTCTCTCTCTTTCTCGATTCGTATTGTGACCCCCAAGGACACGAATGGGATATTGCAATTCGTTAGAAAGAGCTTTTCATACAAGTTTATGCAATAATTACTTGCCGCCGTAATGCTATCGTGTCAATACGTGTCAATACAGTAGCTACAGATAATCTAAGAATTGAAATTATTTTTTATTTACGCGAAATCCTTTTATTTTCGTTAATTTATTCCGGATAGCGTTTTGAACTGAAATGGAAGTCGATGATCATTTCATGCAAATGCCCTCGTGTCCATTCGTAGTTATGGGCAAAAAGCATTTTTTTTTTCCCCCAAAGAATTCGAATTAATTCGCGAATGAGCTCGCAATGCATACGTATATGAAACGTAAATAGGATTCGTGTCCGTGCGAGTGTCTAGGCGAAACAATTTCTGCTCAAATGACAGTCCAAGACGTGGATTTCGCGTGATGGAGGTCGAATATTATACCTTTTTTCAATGAGAAATAAAATATGACTTTAATCTATGTGGTCTGGATGTAGTACATTGTACATTGGAACAGAGGCTCGAGCGAACTGAAATTACGGTATATTTATCCTTTGAACTACGCACGAATGTCGATTTCAAAATCGTTTGGCTCAAACTAAATTAAAAACACATTAAACGTCAAATTACTACATAATTATATTCGCTAATAAGTTCAAAATAATTATTCAAAAATAGAATTTTTATATGGACTACAACAATTTCACATCGTACGCAAGGTTAATTAAAAAAATATATTTCCGTACCTTAATTAGTGTTTGGATATAGTATTTACAGGAGTTAATGTATCCGAGACAATTGGCTTTACTTATCGTAAAAGGTATTTTACATCCCCATTAAATTCTCGATGGATTCTTATTTAAGCCCAAATATGTAAATGCTCATCTAACGTGAAACCGTTGAATTATCGAGTATTCATCCCGAAAAAAAAAAAAAAATAAATAAAATTTTAGTTCGACGTGTTATTTTTAAGTAAGTGTATGATTTCATTTTTCCGAATTTCAAGAAATAAAGTACAATCTATTCGAATTGACAATTTATTAAATCTTTTATTTCTGTCACAAGTCTTGTGCCAATAAAATTAGTAATTATGCCAAGAAATTAATTTACATGAGCTTGTAAACAAACGATCAGCATTAAACTTTACTTTACATTTACCATGATGTACGTTTTGCATATGTATATATACGTTTACATTTACCCGCAGAAGTAGTGATTTGCTTTCAATTTAAGAATTTCATAATTGTGTCGTAATTTAGTTAAATTGAAATGCGAAATAATTACTTTATCAAGATTTTATTACGAGCAGTAAAATGTTTTATAGTAGCGAATAAAAAATTTATAATTAATACTTCATTGTATGTATGGATTGCGATTTGATTTGGAAATATACATTTCCACGGATACTGAGATGAAGCGTAAGATCAAACCATAGATATTCCATTGAAATTAAGATATCGGATTCCGTGCAATCGTATCATCCGCGATATGCTTATTTTCTCTATTGCAGCCGATCTCAATCGTATTAACAGTCTCAGAACTCTAAATAATACATAGCCGCGACGATTATTATGGCTGAATACATACAAAAAAAAAGAAAAGAAAAAAAAAACAATCGTTCAGTAACGAATTAATTTTATAGAACTTTTTGTGCTGCTCAATTCAAATTTTTTACTACTTTTCAATCGGTATTTTTTTATTCGAGACACGCACTTACGATTTACGATTTCCAAAAGTTTATTAATTAATGTTTTATAACCATGGTAAGGTTTTATTATACAATTACGCGATTATAACATTATGAACGGTATTTTTTATTGGGCCGAGGAATATGCGCAGGCTTTATTAAAACGTTTGTGTACGCGTGTACGTATGCGCGAATCACCTTTTCCTACCTTTCAAAATAAAAGCAAGAATGATATTTTCATTATAATAGAGACAGTAGAATGGTTAAACGATGCTTTAATATTAATTTTATAAAAAAACGGCCCGACTCTTACTCTTAAAGCCGATTATGCTTTTTGTCTGTATTCATTACAAAACCCTTTTGTTTAAATACGTTTCATTGTAATGTTCACGTATTACCATTAATTGATATACACAGGCATACGTATATATATATATATATATATGTATGTATGTAGACACGAAGGAAGAAATGAAAAAATTGAAATAACTTAATACAAGTTCGAGGATTCCATTTAAATAATTAAAATTAAGCTAAAAACCAAAGTGTAATTATACAAAATAAGAGGAAGAAGAAGAAGAAGAAGGAGGAGGAGGAGGAGGAGGAGGAGGAGGAAAAAATACGATTAGGCAAGTAATGAAAAAGATCTAGAGCCGAAATGGTTATAGTGACCGTTGAAAAGAGTAATGCGCAGGTTACGTATGGATATTTGTGTACGCGGGAGCAAAATCCGCGAATGATTAGGATCAAGCACAGAGTTGCTCATATATCACGTGTAGCTAATAAAGTTTTTGCAATTGCTTTCCTTTTTCCGTTTTTCTTCCCACGAGATTCAATGGGATCGCGGAGCTTGATCTAAGATGCGAGACTATAGCCGGAATAATGTTTAAGCTTATATGGCTCGCATAAGATGATTATAAGGCAATGAAATTTGATTTCGCATTGATTTAAGGATTGATTGCGGATATATCGGAGCGATTGGAAATGCATTATAGGCCGATCTATCGAGTTAATGGACAATTAAGCCATTAAAATATCGCGTTATTTCGCGTTGCCGGGGAAGTGCGAATGAGAGCCATACGCCACACTATGACAATTATTTTTATTGTACAGCAATTTTCTTCGTGCATTAGTCTTAGTCTTAGTGTGCACATTCGAGTGCGAGCCAATGCTTTTCCTTTTCTATCCTAATATACTCCTTTTATACTTTGTTTTTCTTTCCCTCTCATCCGTTTCTTGCTCGTTTTTTCTTCATTAAAATGGATTCGCTTAATTACTTGAAGTGGCCCAGACGCCCCTGGTGGGAATCGGCATTTTAATAACAATTACGCAATCGGCTCGGTTTGCAGGCCTAATTATACACTTTGCAGCTGCTTTGCAGAGGGTGGGGGCGAGGAAGAAGGAAGGCAATCGACATTTAGAAGGAGTAAATAAATAAATAAATAAATAAGTAAATAAATAAGTAAATAAATCGATGGGGAAAGTCTTCAAGGCAGTTGGACGATTGATATGATGGTTTTGAGGAATGATTTTCCCTCGTAGCTTTGGATCGGGATTACGAATCGGAAGGTAGGACGTAGCGAGCAGGTGATAATGACGTATTGGCGGCAAGAGGGGTAACAGGCCAAAGAAACGAATAAAACGAAGTGAAAAGAAAGAAAGCTCGTCCTATAAGGGATAATAAGGTGACTGACTCACTTGTTATTGGGTTCGTAGCGTCCGGCGGCGGGCTTTTTTAATGGTCGTCGCGGCTAGAACGTAGGGAAGGGGCTGGAAAGCTCGGCTATCGGCCTCGGCGATCGTCGGTTAAGAGTTCGGTCGGCGCGTTAATCCAGACTCATGGGTCCGGAGCGGCCAGTGCAGTGAGCGAGCCAGCGGTGACCGCGCCGTCGTTGAGGAAGAGGAGGACCAGGAGGATGAGGAGGAGGAGGACCGGGTGGAGGAGGATGAGGAGGAACGGCTGAGGAGGACGCGTGTCGTGTAGCACAACTCGAGAGCGGGCCCCGATGCTTCTCTCCTCTGGACTCGCGGCGGTTCTCGCGGTCTGGGCGACCAGCAGCCGACTAGGTTGCTTACATTCTCCATCGGCGCTCGTAATATTCGACACTCGCGCGCTCGCTCGCTCACCTCCACCACCTCGCCGTCTCTCTCTCTCTCTCTCTCTCGGGCTGTCTCCCCCTCGAGCGTGCCAGCCACCGCTGCCCTCCTCCTCCACCACCTCCTCCTCCTCCTCCTCCTCCTCCACCTCCTCCTCCTCCTCCTCCTCCTCCACCTCCTCCACCTCCTCCTCTCTCCAGGTGCCCTATCGCCGAGCGCTCTCACGGGAGGCGCGCGGCACCTCGTAGCCGAGAGCCAGGTGACGGGGAGAGCCGCCTCGAGGTACGTCGGGGCCGCGCTGCTACCGGAGCCCGTGCGCCGAGCCCTTTTTTCCCACATCTCCATCTCGATCCTTGTACATCTACCGTCGCTCCGATCACGCCTTCCACCCCCTCGTCCCCATACCAGCCTCCCCATTCATTCACCGAGCAGGCACGATAATGTTCATAAGCGATCCTCCCCAATACACGTCCGCGTCCACATCAGCATCCACATCAGCGTTAGCTTCCGTGCCGTATTAGCTCTAATTTCGTTTGAACTTCAATCATGACTTTCAAATTCTAATACGAAATATCTCCTTGACTGACAACAGCGCTTTGACTCCTTTGCCCAACAACACCTTTCCACCAGACTTTATTTGCGCCGAGCTCGTTATTCCATGCCCATTTCTTATATTTAAATACATCGGCGATCCCTCGTAAATGTTTACAACGCGAGAAAGTCTTAAACTGCCAGACTTTTCGACATTCCTCCCAATGCCCGCGATCCTAAATTACTACTAAAACAATTCTACTTTGACACAAAAATTACTTCCATTTCCATCAAATCACCGCTCCCATTACAAAACTAACTCGCACACCCGCTCAAAACTAACTTCTCCTAAAGAATTTATCCGTAAAGAATCCTGGCACTGTACTTAACAAGAAAAAAAAAAAAAAAAAATAAAATAAATAAAAAAATAAGCCAATTGTTAATAATATCAGTTTTAAAAATTCCATCCGACCTCGACAATGCATTATCGCCAACTAATTACGTAATGAGCAATTGATACGACTTTTTCTTTCTTGTTTTTTTATGCATTATTTATCACGATTCGTAAGAACAGCTAACGATTGTCGCCTTTCTAAATACTTTGGAGAGAGGGAGAGAGAGAGAGAGAGAGAGAGAGACGTTATGTATTTTTGGAAGATTAGGAAGGTTGGAGAAATTGATAAGAATTGGAACTTGGAATCGAAGAGATCATGACTCTTATGTGGTCGTTGTTCCGAGTACAACGTTATTGAATACAGAAAAAAAATATAGGAATTATATTTGTCAAAAAGAGTTAAGTACAAGATCATTATGATTATCGTTCGCGAATCTATAATAAATTTTATCCCTCCGTCCGCAAGTTCAGCGAGAGTCGATATTAAGTGTCAGAATGTCTTGAGAGTTGCTTTGAAAGCTCATCGCTCGGAAGTTAGACAAGTTCCGGACGGTTTAATTGATTGATCACTGCCTTCCCTGCGGTTAATTTTTTCTTTCTTTCTTTTTCTGCCATTCGTTAATAAAAGTGAGGAATATAATTGTTGAGGCCTGAGGTAAGATCGCTTGAAATAAATAAATCCATAATTGTTATTTGTCTGAGAATATAAGAAAGGAGTTGCTTATGGTATCGGTGTGGATTGAGACCGTGGATGACGGTCCTTCGGAACGGATCCGTTTAAGGTACGGGCGTGACCCTTGTACATATTTCGTTCTCTTTCGTAATTTCCATAATGGAATGAAGCGAAGTCGAATACCGTTCGGCGCTCCCTCCTCGCGATCGTGTCAAGCCACATTAATGAGCGATTCCAGTTGTTTCAGGCTTCTCTGACCGTGTTGTACGCCCCGCGAAATTCTACGCTGCGGCCAGTCATTCCCACTGAACTTTTCCTACATTTTTCACAAATCTAATCGAGGAGGAAGGATCCAGCGCCAACGGTGACATCTGTCCGCCGATAAATAAAACCTTGGAACATTCATTTTTCCTACCTTCGATTGACACTTGTTTAATGCCGAATTACTTGAGTTACGCGTAATTTTCAAAAAATTTTCTCATCAGCAATCAGATAAAATATTTCATACAATTACATTCGCTGTTTATGATATGTACCAGAGCATAACCCTTCGGTGCTGCGTTTACATTATTGGAATATCGAGGGAAAAAGGCGATCGAGCCCGAAGCAGACGGTTTATTCAATTAGGATTCTCGTCACCTCGAAATTCGGACAGACATTTCTTTCGTCGTTATCGCGCTAACGTATTCCTAACGACCTTCCTTCCTAACTCTTGTTATATTTTTATTTCAAACGCAACGTTCTTTTTCATTGAATGTCCTTTAAATGCGTTACAACGTTCCCTCGTTTTATTACATATATTTGCAGAACTACCTGATTCGCAGAAACAAACAATTATAGCAATACCTTTATTCACTACTAGATACATATTTGTACCGCCTATTCCTAATAAATTTTATAATTATCTCAAACGCGAAGGCTACGAAAGTTTTCTTATTCCAGATAATGCGCGAATTACAGGTTCATATATAAATCCTTGCACTTAGTCCCAGTAATAATTAATAATATCATTATTTTACGATAGTTTTCCGATCAATAAACACCATGCAATGCTTTTACGGGCGCTTTATTTTAACGTTAATGTAATTCTTGAAGTCAATATAGGTCTTATTATTTACAGATAATTATGTTGGATGTATTTCTTAGTGAATGTCTGCGTAATTTATGGAAAGATTTCGTTAGCTTTTTCACGACGAGTCGAGTTGACGACAATCCTCAAAAGATCCATAACAAAGCGAATTTAAAATCCTTAGCTTTAGGATTTTGTTCGTTAAGCGATCGTAAACAATAATCGACTTCCCTCCAATTTAATATACGTCCGACCTTCTACACAGCGCATCGAGCGCATCGAGCGCATCGAGGCTCTCTAGCATGCGGTTTTTAACCTTTCGGCCTATTTCGTTCATCCTTAATTTTACTTTATATAACTTATCGGGAGAAATACAAAAATGTATATGCGGGCTGGAGCGGCACCGGATTATTAATAATTAGTTTATGGCCTCCGAAGCGGCGCTTCCTGTTTTTCTGATTAAGAGCACATACATAACCAGTGGAGAAGAACTCCAAACTAATACAAATTAATTTTATCGTCAGCTTAATTACGAACGTCGCTTCTTCTGACAATTTAAATTTTCTCTACGTCATCATCTGTAACTTCTATAATTTATTATTACGATATCGTCGTTCAACTTTTTGTTTATCAATCTCATCCAACTCGGAACTTTTTTTGCCGTGCGGATGAGAATTTAAACAATACATTAATAATACATCGCGAAAGAAATCGAGGTGCCTTAGTATCTACATATACATATATACATACGTACATACATACATATATATATATATATATATGCATATGCATATACATATACATGTACATATACATATACGTTTATATACATATACATATATATATATATTGATTTGTTTATACAAATAAATTCTCTTGTGATGGATGCGGCATTGGATTCTCGACTTTCGCTGTTTAAATCTATTTAATTTATTTCACGTTTAGAGAAAATACGCCGAGAGATTATTTTTAATTTGCATCAATGTAGTTTAACGTCCGTAATAAGTGAGATAAATAAATCGTGAATAAATCATTTACTATTTCATCGAGGCTCGGAAACAAAACGTGAAACAATTCTTTAGATCGTAAAAGGCAATTATCGTGGAGCCGATGGAATCGTAATAAAGTATTGATTATTTACTCGTAATTAACGTATCTTTGACGAGACAAGGTGAGTAAAATGTTGTAAAGTTATTTAACCAAATCAATAATACGGTTAATTATAATTAAAGATAAGCCATCCGCGTATAAATATTCAGAGTGTAGAGAGAGAGAGAGAGAGAGAGAGAGAGAGAGAGAGAGACTGAAGCTGTAAATCATAAATGGAGGAGCGGGTGATTCCGAGGCACCTCGAGGTGCTTAGGATATTTTACGTAATTGGCGCTTTCGGCGCAAGGGAGGAGGAGGAGGAGGAGGAGGAGGAGGAGGCCGGGAAGGGCTAAACCTCGTAAGACCATCGAGTCGGTAAGCAAACAAATCATATTCCCGAGACGTTTATCCTTCGCCGTAACGATCCGGCTGCCAGTGCCTCGTATCGGAGAAAGATAATTTTCACTCGAGGATCGTTTTCCCAGTGCGGTCGCTAACCGAGGCAGAGTTAGCTCATAACGTGGATCGAGCTCGTGGATCCGGCGTCACGCGACTCGCTCTCGAATTCGTGATCCACCGGGGCAATAATCGGCCCCGGCGATCGAGATCCGAAACTCTTCGTGCAGGAAGGTCTCCGGCAGTCCCCTCGCCAATTGACGTGCTCGTACTCGGCCAGAGGGAAACAAGCGCCGCCAATTGCTCGGTGGCGGCGCTGCTAGTCGAGGAAGGAGGTGAGGGGCCGAGGTTCGTGGATATCCCTAGGAAATTGAGGGATCCGATTAATTGTCTTTCCGAGCGCTTCTCCGCTCTCGCTTCCATTTTACCGACAATATTTGCGCTCCTCCTCATAAAAGACCTTTCTTGCCTTTACTCAATAGACCCTCACCCTCACCCCCACCTCCCCCGTCTTCCATCATTATTTTTGCCACGCGTCGATCCTCCCTACGATCAAGCATTTACACCCTCTAGCGAATCCTTAAGAGGATTAGGCAGACCTTCGATCGGCACATGACATATTCGGCCACTACAATCGAAGAAGCTTACGTTTATCAATATACCAATGCGGATACGTTAAAGCAATTCAATGTATTACGTCTCCCATGACGATCACCACTGCGTTAAACATTTAAAAGACTCTGCCCAGATGTGCCGGAAATCTTGTTTTGCATAATTTTTCAAGCGCTCAGGTAAAGTCTCGCGTTGTCGGAGAGAACGTTCATTCGGCCGAGACTGTTTCAGTGGATCATTAATCCGAGACAATGATATTCTTAATTAAGTAAAGCGACGATATTATTAATTTCAATATTTTCCAAATGCCGTTGCCGTTCTCCCATTCCAATACTAAATTAATCCCCTTCTGGGCCATCTTATACGAAATATCATCGCGATCACTTAATATCTACGTCAATAGACAAATAACAAGCATTTATTCACTCGTTCCGGGCAATGTATTTAAATAACTACGCGCGAGAATGTATTGGTTCGTATTAAATTATTGTAACCCGATAACGTGGCAATGTCCATCTATGTAAAAAGTAGTGGTGGATTAGAGAATGACAAGTACATCCCGAATAAGGATTTGGTAAAGCGAAGAAATTTTTTCAGGTTCGGTATTTGCAGGAATATTCTAACGGTTTAGCTTAAATTTTATGTTTATTATTTTCTGTTTATTGAAATAAAAAATAAAATAAATAAAAATAATAATACAGTTTACAAACAGTTTCTTATAAATAAATATTATTAAATGCAATTCTTTTAGTATTCTTTTATATATATATATATATATATATATATATATATATATATATATATATAGAAATCCCTTTAATGCAGTGTCTGCTTAGAGATTCGGTATGTATGTACATATGTATATATGTGTGTTCCTATCGTTCGACCTTATCGACCTTTTCGATATTATTCGTATCGCGTTGATATTCGAAGGACGACTCCTCTGCGTAATTACTGTCGTTGTCCTTGTTTACCTCCTCATTGGCATTGGCGTAAGCGTCGATTTTATTGTCCTCGGTACTCTCGGTGACGGCGTTCTCCTCGCTCTCATCCTCCACGATCTGCAAAGAAACGCAAAGAGCGCCGCGCATTTACAATGGAAATTGGCCGTTCGTAAAGTACATTATGAACCGTATGAATAGGACGAGTTACCAGTTACCTTCTTAATGTCATAGTTATTGATGGAGGACAAGTAATTCTTTTCCGCCTCGGCAATGTGGACTTTGTTGGTCGTCGAGGAATACTCGTTCTGTATGATGCGGACGAGATTCTCGTTGCTGTTGTCTTCGATGGCGCTGATGAGACTGTCGTTGCCCTCGGTCTCGTAAATCGGAAAGACCCAAAGGGTCTTGGGCAGCTTCGGGTTGTTCGTCAAGTTCTTGTGGAGCTGATGCAAGGCGATGTCGACCAACTTGCGCGATATCTTATCCTCCTCCTTCTTGTCGAAAAAGTCATGGAGGTTCACGACGATCTTGTAATCCGCGCTGTCCGGCTTACTGTTGTTGTTCGACATTTTCGTCAGCAGGTGATCTATTAGTTCCGGATTCTTGTCGATATCCACGAGGATGCGGATCTTCTTGTCACCCTTGGCATCCGCGCCCGTCCGATTCTCCAGCTTCGGCTGGGTGTTATTTATTTTGTAGTTGAAGCCGTTGCCGCCGTATTCGTTCGCGTACTTCAGTTTATAATGCTCGTAGCTCTCGCTCTTCTTTCTGTGTACTTTCGAGTCCTGCGGGAAATGTAAGGCGTTAACGCATCGCCGGTACATCGTTAAGATAATTAGCTTACCAGGATCGATAGATTTTTGAAGTTATTCTTAGACAGCCACTCGATAAATTTACTTAGAGTCGACTTCTTAATGTCGAGATCCGAGAATTTCGACTTAATGTCGTTGATGTAGTGCATGTTCGGATCCTTGGACGGCTTGTCCATGTCGTACTTGTGCTCGTAATCGTTTTCCTTGGTGTTGTCCAGGAGCGTTTCCTCGTCGTCCCAGTACTCGATGAGCTCGCGGATCATTTTCCGAATGAACTCGAATTCCTTCTGCTTGTTGATCTTTTTGAATTTCGTCGACGAGTCCGAGTCGGTCTCCAATTGAAAATGATTCAAGTTCGTCATCCTTTCCTTAAACAGTTCGCTGCTTCTCTTGTCGGAATTGTGACTCTCCCACGGTATCGCCATTCGGCTGTTTTTCGACGAGTGTATGGCGTACGGCACGTTATCCGTAACATTTGGATTCTTGAATATATAGTATATGAAGAAATTCAGGGGCGGCGGAAAGTATATCAATAGCTTTGGCAGAAGGTTGCTGTTGCCGTTGACGTTGCCGTTGCCGATGCCGATGCCGTTGCCATTGTTGTTGTTGCTTATGCTACTGTCCTGATAGGACGCCGAGTCCGGAATAGGGGGCGGCAAGTTCTGGGGAATTATCGGATCGTCGTTGAATTTCAGAATATTTTGTTTTATCGGCTCCATCCTGGCGAAACCTGCGGAAAAAAGAGGAAAAACTTATTGTCGTCGTCGTTGTCGTTGTTGTTGTTATAACTTTCGATTGGAGTTGGATCGAGGGTGGATCGCGTGGCTGATATTATATTATCTGGCGCGTCTCTCACCTTTGAATTGATTGATTAAAGAGCCGACTTCGACGGGCAGAGAGTCGAAGCTCCCGTGCTTGTAATCCTTCGTGTGGATGTCGTCGGCAATGATTTTGACGCCCATCAAGGGATTTTGATCGCCGCGTTGGTCCGGTGACCACTGGTTCGAGTTTATTTCCGAGAGCTGCTCAAAGTTCTTGCGCTGGGAGTTGAGCTGCTTCTGCCGCTGGAGCTCTATCATGCTCGACTCTGCGTTCTTGTTGACGTTCTTACGCTCGTCCGTATAGTTTTTAATATAATAGATGTTATCTATCGGTATTTGCGGCAGGTAAGCGGGGACGATCGCGGTCGTCGGGGTCATGTAGTAAGATCGCCAGGTCTGCCAGGCCTTGTTGTCGTTGCTGGGATTGTTGGGGTTGTTGGGGTTGTTGTTGTTGTTGGGGTTGATGTTGTTGGGGTTGATGTTGTTGTTGTTGTTGATGTTGTTGGGGTTGTTGATGTTGTTGTTGGGGTTGATGTTGTTGATGTTGTTGGGGTTGGCTGATTTGATGATCTGCGTGGAAAAACAGGGGCTCGGTGTACATCAGCGGTACGAGTCTCAAATATTCAATACGGTAATAGGAGCACGGCTAATTATATTATTAATTGGGGTTGTTGGGGGCCGTGAATCGAAAAGTCACCTTGCTTTCGTAATCGATCTTCTTGTCGCCGAATTCGTTATTCCTATGGTCGATATTATAGTAATGGCCGGGCTTGATGGGCTGGGACGGAGGGAAGAAGTCGAAATCCTTTTCCAGAAAGTCGGTGTTGGGTCTCCAGGCCTCGTTCAAATTTAAATTCGACGGGTTAGACAATTGCTGGACACTGACGTTCTTCGATTGATATCCGTGCTGCGTCTCCTCGGTCACTCCGTGTTTATCTAAGAAGGCCTGGACGAGATACGAATTTCAATTGAGCCGCTCGGCCGTTCATGAATAAGGAGAAGCTGTTCTCCTCCGCGGAGCGTCGAGCATGCCAATCGCATTTTTATAACGACGACGACGACGACGACGGGGCACGTCCTCCAGGATCCGCGGAGGAGAACGGCTTCTTTGTGTTTAGCTGCGAGCGACGCCTTATTCCCAATACCGTCGCCATTATTCTAATCGCTAATTGATGTTTTGGCGACCGCTGGACGGCGGACGGTGATTCGATAACGAAAATCGACGCGTAATTCAGGGAAATACCGGCTGCGATCATTAATCACCACCGATGGCCAATTTCATATAGATTCACCCTATCGCCGCTATTATTTTCTTTACTTTTCTTTCTTTCTTCTTATTTTAAGCAGATTGACAATGTAATTATTCTAAATGTCGTCGTCGCTTGATGATTATCGAGCGCGAGAAGCGAGAGTCTTGAGAGCAAGCACCGGTCAATCAATACGATCAATTGTTTAATCCTTTTGATAAACAGAGTATTTCATCAATATAGTCAATGGCGTATAATTGAATTCCCATGACTCGTGTCATTTTGTTCACTCTTCCGGTCTCCTTTTAAAATTTAAACGAATGAAAAAAAAGAAAAAAAAAAAAAAAAAAGAAAAAAGCCCGGAAACGCTTTCGAGCTTTCGAAGAAGCCGTAATGCACGCACGGGTCCGATGATAAGAGCGGGAATAAGTTGTTCTGGTTTTTTTTTTCTTCCTTCACTCACGTTATTCATGTTCTCCTCCCTGAGTTTGTTCTCCCTCGAGCGCTCGATGTCGTTAAAGTTCTGATTGTCAAAGTCGGGCTTCTCGGTGCTCCTATAATGGCTCCTGTGCTCGCTTTCCGGATACTGATTCTGATGCTGATTATGATCGGGGATAGCCGAGGGATGGGAGCCGAGGGTGTGCAGTATGATCCACGCGTTGAATTCCGGGATGTCGGCCGAGGCGGCCTCGAGCTCCTTCAGCCAGAGTCGGTAAGTCTCCTTGTCGAGGAGGGCCGCTGTCGAATCCAGCCACTCCACGAATCCCTGCGATATTATTTAAGCGTACGTCAATGGTGCTTGAGACCCGTGGACGTTTTGAGCCAGGGACCGCGTGCCCTTGGACGGCGGCCACTGTCAATAAAAGCCCTTTTCGACGTACCTCGTAATCCTCGTTGTTCTTCGACTTCTCGATCCAATATTGAACGGCTTGGGCGCCGAACTTCCTTTTGAAGTAGTTCAGCCAGGGAAAATCGTGGACGGCTGTGCTCCGTACATTCGGAGAGCCGACGATCGACTTGGCCGACGCTTCCGGGTAATCTACGTTCTTGTACTTGAGCATGAAGGCATTGCCCTGTGCACTGCGGGCACCTTTCCGTTAGCTTTTCCATTACATTACAGTCCCTTCCGACGTTAATATGCGCCCGACACAATAAAGTGAAGTACCCGAACGAAAATTTTAATTACGAATATGTCCCTGAATTGCTTTCCATCTCCGTTCCCTTCGTTCCCGCCATCTATCCCTCCCTCCCTCCCTCCCTACATCGCTAAAACTGTCTATCAAGTCGATCGCATAAATTCGAATTGACTGACAAGTAATTACCTTCGATCTACGTTACATATTACTCATTTAATTACCCCTGCCTCCGCATAGCGATCCGCAAGCGCATCTTTTCGTGTTTCTGAGCTCATTTCTCTTAATCGCCATTATTCTTTAAGAAATGGCTAATGGAAATTATTCGCCCCGGTAATCTCAAAAATAGAAGAAACATGGCGATTATTATGATTATTATCGATGCAGACCGTTCGACTGTGAATAAGGATGTGGATGCGGGTTAATTTCAAATCGTAGTACTTCACTTTTTTATGGAATTAATTTCATCGTATGTATTGTGTGCACTTACGGCGTTATTCCTTCGTTAATCTGGATGGCTCTCGTCTGGAAAATACGAAACTCAGGTTCGATTATTCGCCATCTCAGACGGAAGGAAATATAAAATGTACTTCATAGAGATTTTACCGATTCCATGGGATTCGAGATGTTCGACGGCCTCAAATACATCTGGAGCTTTCGATTTTCCTCGAGAATCGCTTCCCTCTCAAGATCCGTGAGCGTTACTTGGGAAGCTGAAGCCTTTATATTCTGATTGGACGAAAAAAAAAAAAAAAAAAAAAAAATAAACAGAAAAAGAAATGAAAATGACAATTAAGTAAGGCCTTAGGGGTTCCTCCCTCGAACTATTCCTACTTTCCCCGTTAGAATAGAAAATCCTCGGAATCGAAATTACAGTCCGAGTCGACTATTTTACTACCACCGTAGCCGAATTACTTCTTCATTTTCCTAAGGACTCGCCTGTCTCTCTTTCAACAATAACAATGACAATAATTAACAGAGGGCGGGATGGAGGGAGGGAAGGTACCACGCCTATTCGTTTAAAATAAAAAAATGTAACGCGTCCAACCAGGTTAAGCTGCGGAATGCGAGAGCATGGTTGCCGACGTAGCCCTAATCGGCCCGATCCAAGACTTACTAATGAAAATGGGAAGGAGAATCGCGGGCCAAATTAATTATCACCTGCTGCATGTCCCGCGTCGCATTGTACATCATGATCGAGGCGTCCTTGCACGTCCTTATGACCCTGCACTGCTCTCGCCGACAGGAAGGCTCGTAATTCGCCGTGCACTCCTGGTTCCGCGGGCAGATCCATCCTTGGCAGTACTCGCTCAACGGGTAATTGTTATCCCCTGTAGCAATAGTCATAATAATAATGATAATAATAATAATAATCAGTCATGACTCTTTGTACTCGTTGTAACGCGCAAGGGAGCTTAGTTTTCCTTACGTGGGTAAGTTCGGCTGAGGCAGTCCGGCACCGTGCACGGCGGTTTCGAGCAATATTGCGTCGGTCTGCGCAAAAAGCAATCGCTTTCGTAGCCGCAGCCCAGTTTCTGGCACTCGTTCAGCCAATTCTGAACGTCTGAATGAGAAGTCGGACGAAAAAGTTAAGTAGCAACAACGAAGGCCGCTCCGAGGGGTAGGAGGAGGAGGAGGAGGAGTAGGAGGAGGAGTAGGAGGAGGAGGAGGAGGAGGAGGAGGAGGAGGAGGAGGAGGAGGAGGAGGAGGAGGAGGAGGAGGAGGAGGAGGAGGAGGAGGAGGAGGCTCGGTTGATACGAACCTTGGGCGATCGCGCAAATGTTGGTGAGCCTGCAGGGGGGCTGGAAGCACTGGCTCTCCCTGAGGATGCACCAGTAGCCGGTGTCGCACTTGGTGTCGCGGCAGCTGACTATCTCGTTCTGGTAGTCGAAGTTGGGGACGCATCTCGCGGTGCTCTCCTTGCAGTCCTTGTGCACGAAGCCTTCGCCAACGGAAAGTAAATACATACAAGCGTCACGGGACATTTCCTTAATCAGACGACGGTACTCTCCCCCCGCGCCTCGGCAATCGTTCCACGCCAAAAGAATATTTCGTTCCCGACGGACGATTTTCCAATCAGCGCTCCGCCCCACCCGCCCCACCCGCCCCTCTCTACCATCCCGCGACTCAGCGATCTTTCTTTTTACATATTCGAATTACTAAGCGGAGCACGGCTGGAGCTTTTCTTCCGTTCAACATACACGAGTTCATGATCGGTCCGTCGATATGAAGAGCAGAGGTAGCCAAATTTCTTGCCTCCACCCCACTCCCCACCACATACCAACTCCAACTCAACCTACTCCCATGCTAATTCTTTATAGAATTCTGTGCCTCTGAAGAACTTGAGCTTCCCGTGTATGTAATATTTTGCTTATTCTGCTCCTCTTATCCTTGTTTATCGGCCTTTCCCGGATATCGATTCGCTTATATTAGCATTTCCTGCCTTCCCAACGATCCCTGTATCCCCTCCTCTTACGTTTTAACTTCACCGCAAGTCCCCGCCAAGTTTTCTAATTTAATTAAATTTTTAAAATTCGATAATTAATTTACCGTGCCATTAATTACGAGCCACGCATCTTTCATCGCGAATATGAAGCTAATCACGTAAATTATAATAATTACCTACTGAATTATCAGATGCGCTTATCGCATAATTTCCTGGTAATAACTGCTAATTTCACTAGGTTTCACTAATGCATTTTTATAACCTATAAAAACTTATTGTTCTCGATGGCTCTGATGAAAAGCCTTTACGACGATTATTGCTATCGCTACTACTACTACTACTACTACTACTACTATTATTATTACTATTATTTACATCATTTTTTACAGTTTGTCATGCAAGCATATAAATGCTGTTTATCATAATTAATTGGCACTAAGCTCAAGTATTGTTAATTGGCCATTAATAGGAATATTATTATTATTATTATTATTATTCAAAATATATTGGAGACATATCAAAAGATCAAAAGACCGCCTAATTTTTTTCCTTTTCAAATTAAATCCTACCGGCGGAATTCAAATTTAAACAAAAGAAAACAAAAGAAGAAAAGTACAGTTCTTAATTTAAATTTTTACAGATAAAAATAGTATGATTATAATAATAAATTATGTGTGAATATAAATATTATCACGTACACCATCTGCTTTTTAGAAAATGGATGAGTAATTCAATTCGACCGCTCGCTGTATATGCGATGTTATTAAATGTAGTGAAAAAGTATTCACAAAATAGAAAAACAACGGCTATACTTCATTAGCAGAACTTTTAAGTTTTGAATTTTTAAAATAATTTTTAAAGCGACTCACTTTTTTCTTAAACATAAAATTCTTATACGTGAAATTTAGTTTTACAGATTTCGTAGTCAATTTAATTTTTTTTTTCTTTTTCGTTTTCTTTTTTTTTTTTTTTTGACTTACGCTGATTAATGGCTTATGAAAATAATTTTTTCAGGCCTTGAATGAATCGTAACTTTTAAAAATCAATCATTTTCAGCTCTAGTATCGTTTAACCTGAATTAATAAATTCATTAT
Source organism: Ceratosolen fusciceps (assembly GCA_018883505.1). Taxonomy (NCBI): domain Eukaryota; kingdom Metazoa; phylum Arthropoda; class Insecta; order Hymenoptera; family Agaonidae; genus Ceratosolen; species Ceratosolen fusciceps. The sequence goes on along the minus strand of RCIC01000006.1, from coordinate 8,526,748 downwards.
AAAATTAATTTTTCTTTCCTCATTCTATTTTTTTTTTTTTTTTTTTTTTTTTTTTTTTTTTTTTTTTAATTTCAATAATTCCTAATGAATTGAAAACGAAACCTTCCACCAATTTATTTTAAGAAACTTTTGTCAAACATGTACGAAGATCATTTCGTGCTGTGATTGATAATATATGTCTAAAGGCTTACCAAGTTCCTTAGTACTTCATATTGCTAAATGATATTCTTCATTATGATACGTAACTGTATATTTAAATCTAGAGGTAAACAACGTAAAAGGTGCATATCAAATTTCCTTCGCCACACTCCCCCCCCCACCCCGCACCCCCGCAATTGTATTAGAATTTATTGTTTCTAGCAGAAGGTAGTTACGGTCTTGGTAATTTGAGAAAATAAATATTTGCGAAAGGTTCAGCGGGATTGGAAGTCATCGATTTGTTTTCAGATGAAAAGCCTTAAGCTTCTCCTGCAATGAAAATTCTCGGTACTCAAAATCACCGTGCGCGTATAGGAAATAATTGAACAGTTTAGTTAAGAGCCGAACTGAGCATGGGTTTTTATTTCATCCTCTTTGCATTGCGTTAGACAATGAATATTTGTAAACGTATTATTCAAGCCATTGGTCTATTACTGATAAATTTAATATTTCTTGTTAATAGCGCTATACTTAAATTGGCAGTCGATCACGATTAAAGCAAAGCCAAAGCTATTTATTTATTCGATAATCCTTTCTTCTTTTTATTACCATCATTATCATCATCATCGTCGTCATCATCATCATCATCATCACTATTATTATTATTATTATCATTATTATTATTATTATTATTATTATTATTATTATTATTGGTCTTATTCGCGTTACGTGTAATTAATTAATTATCGAAATTATTAAAGGACGAGCTTAATATTATCGAACGAAGATCATAATGAAACGAAAGGGCTTATACACGTATATGTAGATATGTCTGAAAGGTGTAAGTTATAGCGAGTACGCGTGCAAAGATTATATGGGCATTTGTAAAGTGACTAAAAAAAAATGCAATATAAAGTCATTACGTTTGTTCCATGAGCAGGGACGAGTTCGAACGACGCATTTGTATCCGGAATTACATGAAACTGAGTCGCAAGTCTCCGGTCCCTTTAATGAATCTGGATAAATAAAGAAAGCAATGAGTGTCTGTAGGAGTGATGAGAAATCCAGCACGAGGATCGATCGATCGAGGAACAATGTTTATTATCTAACCTTTTTTCGTCCTCGAGCAGTAGGTCATGTTCGGACATGGTGGCTGCTCGCACCAAAACTTTCTGGTCACGCACTCCTCTGCGTACTTGCAATTCCTTTCATTGCACTCGTTCCCATTCAGCCCTTCAAGAGTATGCACAACGTTGAGAATATTATCATTAAATGCATCTTACTTAGTAAATACAAGCGCCGCGCGTATACAACCTATGAAGCACCCACTAACTTTTTCGACCCATTCAACCCTTTAAATAAATATAAAACGACTCTGATTCGTTATCTTGGCCTTCCCTCTACAGCGAATCTCAAGCACTCGCGCAACAATAACAATACTAGTAATTATTAATTGATTATTAGAATATATTAGAATGTATGACGAATGGGGGAGTATTTTCAGTGGCGTGAAACACGTGTGTTCAAGTATACAGAGGTATTGGTCTTATCGATTACTACGAGACGTTTGCTTTGAAATTCCGGGACGTACGTTACCCGGTAAGGATACCCGGTGAGGTGTAGCGATGCACATTTAAGATTCCTAGCCGAAAGAGCTCGGGTGCTTCGGTTTTTGAAGTATCGGGCCGTAGGTGCAGGCAGAAATACGAATTGGCCAGTCGGGTGGCGGAGAAGCAAAGCAGATGATTGATGATGGACTCACCGTGGGCGTAGAGATTATTGGGAAAGAGCCGGGACTCCGTTAATACGAGAAGTAGATAGAAGAGCTGCGTATTAACGGACTTTCTTATCCGGAGCGACAATCGAGATCCCCGATGCATGTCGATGCGCCCGCGACAAGCTACTGTCACATAACGTTTGCTGGTGCGCAGCGCTTGAGTGCCTGTAAGAAGTCCCCCGTAGCCGCCCGTAGTCACCCGTAGTCGCCCGTAGTCGTCCGTAGTCGCCCGTAGTCACCCGTAGTCGCCCGTAAGAACCATCAACAATTTTTCATACTCCAGTGGCCCTCCGCCCGCTCCGCGCCACCGCGGCCATCCCCTCCCGCGGCCTATCGGCCATTAAAAATTCGGAGTATCGGCGAAATGCCGATTACTCATCTCGGGCTCGGCCGGCCGAGCGACTATTAACGATTATTAACTATTATTAACGATATTGTTAAATTCGCACACGCTAATGACGAAAGTGACACGCGTACGAAAAATTCCAACAGAATCGGATTTCTAATTTCTAATAATTTGCCCGCCGCTGCTCCCACTACTTGGCTTACTTATCCTCAAAATTTACGAATCGCACTGACTCAATTATGTCAATCCGCGGACGGCTTACCGCGGTCGGCTAACCCTACGCCTCGCCTCGCCTCGCCTCGTCCACGCATTCGCTTCGACATTACTCATGTAGGGTCCCCGCCTACCTGCCCCTGCCTATACCCACCTACTCCTATCAAAATATTAGCTCTGCCTGCAATCGGGCCGTATTCCGCTTATATAAAACCATTGCTTGCCAACGTTTGTCCAACGAGCTCCTAATTTAACAACTGACTTGGCCTTCCAGCAACGTAACCTTACCAACCCGACCAATGCCTCCTTTATTTACATTCGCACGATCTCGCCTAATCGCTCACGACGATAACTCGCGAGCTTTCATAAACAAAATGTCATTCCCCCTTTCGTTATAACGACAAAAAAAGCTTTTCGATTCTTTAAAAACGTTTTTTATTTATAACTAAGGCCTTTTCTTCAGTATTACAATGCAGACATATTCGATCGGAACATTTTTCATGTACGATAATTGTAATCTATTTATTTCAATTTTTTTTTTTTTTTATCAAATATTTGATTATATTGTAAAAATGTTTTTCGGTACGTTCCTCTGTGTGTGTGTGTGTGTGTGCGCGCGCGCGTGGGTGTCTGTGTGTTACGTATGGGTATATATATATATATATATATATATATACATACACATAGTTATGGAAATACGTGAGAGTGACATGCAAGCTGTTTAATTATTCGAGATTCACTTATATACATATATGTGTGTACGTCAGAGTAATCATACGTATATATATATATATATATATGGCTACATACAAAATAATGCACGTCTGCATGTTCATCCATACATACGTACGTACGTATCTGTATGCATGCGTTCGAACTTATGTATTGTGTATGTACACACGTATATATATATATATATATATAGTATATATATATATAGTATGTATATATATGTATGTATATATATATATATGTATATATATATATATGTATATATGTATATATGTATGTATATATATATATATATATATGTATATATATATATATATATATGTATATATGTATGTATATATATATATGTATATATGTATGTATGCACGTATATATATGTATATATATATATATATATACGTATGTATATATATGAATACATGTAAACGTATACGTATGCGTATACGCATTCGCTAATGATCTAATGATATTGGTAATGTTAATCTTTGTGTAAGTTTAATTGCGGTACAGTGCAGTAATTATTTCCTTTGAAGCCGTACACAAGTACGCATAAAAAACGCACGCGTGCGCTCGCTCGCTTTATAAATATAATGCTAACATAAGAAGAGATTAAGTAAGTAAATATAATATTATATTATATTAAAAATATAGTCGCCGAAGAAGGGAAAATTATAATTAAATAGAAATGAATCGGCGCCATGGTTTTTATGAATTCATATGAACGTAACACGTTATGATTAAGACATGAGTAAAAATACATGACTGTCGCGCTCCTTTAAATAAAGATTAAATCGTCATTGATTATCTAAAAATTATTTTAGATTTATTCTGCAAATGCTTTGGCACGATAATCATGTTTTATTAAGCAAAGAAATAATCGAATACTTAATTTACGGCATTATGATTTTAAAAATAGTTTTCTCTCTAGAGTTGTGGCATGAAAATCAAGGTCCAGAAGTGCACACTGCGATCGAGGGATCGATAACATTTGTCAAGAAATTTTAAATAACAATCGTAAAATCCGTAATATTAAAAGGTAAATTTTAAAAAACTAAAAGCATCTTGCGTGATCTCCGAGTTGCGCGAAATTTTACCGGGCCCGTGTAAAAGATCACAACAATGTCCGGTCAGCACGCAAGACTCAAGTTCAGTAAGTTCAAACAATCTCAAGTTATTTCGTAAAATCCTTCATTTATCAAATCCCTCGATCTCGGTGCTCACTAACGTAATTCATTTTCATTTGACTCCTCTCCCGAATCGGTCCCACCCCCTCCCCGCCCACCCCACAACCGATCGGGAAAGATCATTTTAATGTAAAGCTTAGCCTGAATCTTAAGATTAATACGTGATCGCTAGAGATCGCGACAGGTGAGCACTTGTAAAAAGTTGATCAATGAATAAGCGGGCGTATAAGTACGGTACTATACGATCGTAACTCGGTAATATTATCCTACGAATAACGAACATTGACGTATTGCGAATACGAACGAAAAGCAGGAACAGCTTTGCGTTTGTGATTACAATCACAATACACGCTAACAGTATCGCAAGCGAATAATATCATAGAATTCAGTAAAACTCTCGTCTGTTGATATTTCCTGATTATAATTCTCCTCTGTATGATAGTGGTCGTAAAATGTTGTGCCGCCGCTACCCTATGATAATGACAATAACTAAATAGTAACAAAATCACGATTCTCGCATCTAAGAGAGAGAGAGAGAGAGAGAGAGAGAGAGAGAGAAGCCCAAGAGTTATTAGATACAAGCGATTTCCGCATTATCAGAAACCGCTCAAATGCTAATAATATTCTCGTTAAGGCTTACCATTAATTTATCGATTTAATTAATGGCACCTTTCGAAGATAACGAGGCTTGATTCCTAAGTGAGTTAACGTACACTTAAAGGGTTAATTTAGTTATTTGCTTTATCAGGAGAGCGGACGAGGGGCGCTTTGACAAGGAATTCCAGTCTCGAATTAGCAAAAGTAAGGTCCTCCGCTCCCGCGCCAATACACCCACGTGACCTGCGGTTAATGCGCGCATATGTATGCGTGAGCCCGCGGGCTCATGCACATAAATGTGTGTGCAGTGTAAGGGCCGCGTAGAGTTAAGCCGAGCAGGTAGTGCGCAGGCGTGCGTGTGGCGCGGGCTAAGCGCGAGCTTATTTACGTTAATTCGAACGGGAAGATTTCGTCTCCGCGAGGGACGTTAGTTGAGGTTCGGTTTGTATTTTGCAGACTCTGGCAGTGACATTTAGCGAGACGATTGATTTAGCGAATGGCGATCCACGCGCTCGCGAGCCGAGCAAAGCCGTTAATTAACGGACGAGCAAGGGGGGGGGCGGCGCGAGTCGACGATCGACATAGTTGCAACGAATGATAAATAAATGTTTGCTCGTAATTGTGTCGGTGTGTCGTGGGCGTGTGTCCGTGCATCGATCGCACACGAGCAATCGACAAGGTAAAAATAAAAATCCTCGTTCACGGTCGCGTTGCTTCGGGGAAAAAACATTTATTACGTTTTGAAAAGAGTGCCCATTTCGATTATCCGTAATAGAGTTTATTATTATTTATATATATATATATATGTACATATATATATATATTTTTTTCTTTCTTCTTCCTCCATCCATCCATCGCATTTAAGGGCGTAAAAGACGGTTATTGGGGTTATTGGGGTTATTGGGGTGGGGATGGGCGTGTGGTGGATAAGAGTTCGACGGCGGGGTGCACGGGTAGTTAAAGTTGCAATCGATTAGCGCGGCGCTTTAAGCCTTTGACATTGAGCTCGAGCTCCATGAGGCCGGCGAGGGCGCTGGTGAAGCCGGCGTTGTAGTCGATGGTCACCTCCGTGTAGACGTACTCCTCGCGCCAGTCGATGAAACGGTCGGCCTCGTCGGGACCGGAGACCAGGGCGCCGTACAGGACGTGGGGGTTCGGCCCGTTCCGTCCGTACTCGGACCATCCGCAGGGCGCCGGCATGTCCGGACACGAGGAGGCGGCGTGGTGAGGCTCGGTCGGGGGGTTCTCGCCCCAGCCGACCACGTAGCTCTGACCTGTCACAAAACGTATCGGCATAAAGTTAATAACTGGCGCTCGATCCCAAAGCCCCCCTATCCCCTTCACCCCTCTCCCCTCACCCCTTCGCCCCTCTCCGCCCATAGCCCAAGACCGTTGCCAAGGTACAACGAAAACCTTTTAACTTCAATACATCAATACACACGTATTTACTTGGTCGCGGAAGGTAACGTTGCGTTAATTATAACGTTACCTGAAAATACGCGTTGCGCGACTATTTAAGATTCGATAAGCGATGCTACGCCGTCCCCGAATTATTATTATAATCCAAATACAGGTGATAAGCGGGACGAGTGTTTCCCCGTCATTTATTATCAAAATACGCCAGTTCCTGCATATGCCTTCAAAGTTCTCTTAGTCACAAGCTCACGTGCTACTCGCCTCGTCTTATTTCTTATTAAACATTTCTTATTAAAACTCCGATGTCCGATGCTTTCCAAAGTATCGAAATTATTTTTAATCGAA